>CM060887.1:48828652-49408652 GCA_030762935.1 Hymenopus coronatus
AAACCATACAATTTATCTCACATACACTTTTTTTTTAAGAATAAACAATTTCCGAAATATTCTTTGTTAATAGCTTAAATGACACAACACGATACATTTTCCCATTTAATTGGAAGTGGTCATTGTTCTTTTCTTTATAACTCCTGGAAATACAAAGAAGTCTGAATTTCAATATAATTGCCCTCCTATTATCAAAATAAGCAATAAGACGATGTTTATTAATTTTTATATCAATTAGCATGGAATAGATAGAAGAATAAACGTTTATAAGAGTTTATTGTACAATGGATAGAGAAGTTGTTCCTGCGAAGGAACATACGTGGTATTTTAAGTACTTTGTTATTCAGTTGTTTATCGTTATGTCACGGAAAAAGCAATGAACCTCTAGAACAGCTTATTAGCGATTCGTTTTTATACATTCAATAATGTATTCACAATTCCTCAGCATTTCCAACAAATTTTTACTGAAATTATTTCTATAGGGGTTTATCTAGATTAATACCAACTAGATAGAATAGCAAGCCTTTATAAGGCTAGTTTGTAGAAAATACCTACATGAAAATTAATATCCGCAGGTGTAGGAAGCCGTGCTAACACATCGTATTGTCCGTTTTGTTTTTGTTTTTCCTTTTTTTTTTTTTTTCCCCAGTTCAGAAATCAATCTTTGGAACTGACACTTTTATTGTATAAGCCGATCTCATCAGTTTTGTCTACTGTCCTTTGTTTCGATTTAGCTGTCCATCTATTGGAGTTCTGCAATTGTCCACCGGACCATTCATATGCCGTCCATCAAATGCAGAAGGCCCTCACTTGCATAAATCCTTCATTTATACGCATCATACAAACATGCGCTTCTGCTGGGAAACGGGCATGAATACCGAGTTTGTTTTGTTAAACGTGATGAAAGGAATAAAGTCATCACTTAGGTACTTTAAATCTGTGGATTAGAGATGAAAGGAGGCTGTTATTGATGACAAAGTATATGTTCATATTATTTACACTGTTAAGACATGAACGACTCAAACGCAAAACGAAGGTGCAATATTTCTGGATACGACTGCAAAACCTATAGAACAGAAACATATTAATTTTATGTTATAACTTGCAGCAGTTGCCGGCGTTCCTTGGTGATCTTATGGCTTAGAAAAGAGAAAACATTTCAAATTGTGTTCACCTATCTTAAAACAAAAATCATATATATGTATAATATGTAGGATGTTTCAAAACATCAAACAAAGATGTGCACCTTGTTGGTCATACCGTACGTGATACGTGAATATAATTTTCAACTCTAAATTCGGCACGTACAAAAACTGCAATAAAATCACCATGGATTAGGCAGTCGTACATAAGGAGATTTCACGTGCCTGGCCCAATCCAAGAGAGTTTGGTTGATAGCGAAGGTCCCAATCCCGTGGTATAGACGCGGGACAGGTCACCTTAGTAATGGCTGTTGTTCCTTAGCTGCCTAATCCCAAATGTGTGCGGTTTTTAAACACACATACATTTTTAAATTGAAGAGTTTGAAAGTTGCGCCATCAAGTTTCGGACAAGTCAAAGTGTAAGCTAATCGACTGCTATATTTGTTTGATGTCGCTTTGAAACGACCCGTATGTAGACATTTCTTAGGCTTCTACGTTAATGGCTTGTTTCGATCAAATATAGTTATACCAATTTTACTCATACCCATAATGTGTGACTCACTATAGGGTATGATTAAAATACTCTGGAGCTAACAACACAAGCTGACGTCATCGGAGGCGTAAAATGATTCGGAGAGTTAATATGGAGAATTTTAAATATAAGTGCAATGTGCGTTTCCTAAATAGCAATCAAATGTTGTTTTGTTTACTCCTTCTAGGAACATGAACAATAGCCCTGCCCTTTAGGACCAGAAGATTAAAACCTCTGACTTGTTCCATTCGCATGCCTTTCTCTACATCTCTGCAATAAATTATTGTTAAAAAGCTTTTTCTTATTTACTTCATGCTAATCGAGAATAACATTAACAGAATTGGTCTTATTACTTGCTTCCTTGTAAGTAGAAGGGAAAAGATGGAATACACTAGGCAAAAGCGATAGTCAAATCTTTTAAAATCTGGTTAGTATGCGATTGAAGTTCCTTTGTTTATATAGCCAGGTGTAGACACATTTCCGTATGTGATAGGTATAAGTATTTTAAAACTAAAACCAATACGTATGCTGTGTTTTAAAGAGCTCTACTTTATTGGTTAAGTAAGTTTTTGTCTATCTCTTACGGTTTACCAGTTATACAAAATTCCACAAAGCTCATCCAGAATAAAGATGTCTTTAGAGGCAATTCTTGGATATTCATGCATATATTTTGTTTGTCATTTAAATATATTTAATATACTATATTTTAATCAAAGTCGTTGGAACCATTTTCATGTAAAGGATAATTAATAGTGGGGGATTTTTTTGAATATCTTTGTGTTGCATCCTTGGAAAATACTGACTTAAATATCAAGTTTGGTATGTTAAGGAGTTTTCGTTTTTGAGCTACGCTACCCAAAGGCTCACACTCAAGCGCGGGCGCGCACACGCACACGCACAGACACACACACACACACACACACACACACACAGTGACAGACATACTTGGGCATTTTTCTATAAATGCTTTTTTCTTTATTAAGGGGGTCTCAAAACATATTTCAAAATTTTGTGTACAATACAATACTTTCTCTACACACACACACACACACATATATATATATATATATATATATATATATATATATATATACATACACACATATATATATACATACACACATATATATATACATACACACATATATATATACATACACACATATATATACACACATATACATACATATATATATACATATACACATATATATATACACACACGTGATAGGGAAAGTCAAAAAAGCTCCAAGGAACGCAATCTGAAGATTTTTCTGCACACACGGGCATCTTTTCTAAATTGTTTGGCTAAATCAAGATATGATCTCTTCATTTTTTAAGAAACAGAAACAATGAAAAATACCTCAATGGAAAAGCAAGAGATAGTGTTGAGGCAGTTTTGACAGTTTTCAGCATGGGTGGGCCTATTTTCTGAATTAGTTTGCGAACTAACAGTATTATAGATATAAACCAACAAACAACGGAACTACTTTAGGTAATTCATCTATTAGTTATCCAACTAAAGGGTATTTGGGATAAGGGGATTTTATGGAAAATATTTTTGACACATTCTTGAAAGATAATGAATTAAATTAAGACACTGCATAGAGGAAAAGAGCAAAATTAATCTTGGGTTGCATTGCATTGTGTTGCGTCTAGCGTGTTTCTATGTGAATACTTTCATTAAATAATATGATTCTAAACTGCGCAGACGTAACGTTGCCTAAGCGCAGACGTAAGGAAACACCATTCACAATGCAATCGTAAGCTCAGCGCAAGAAGTTGGCACGGGTTTCTAGTTACAAACTGAATAAGATAACCAACAATATCACTTAAGAAAATTCACTGAATCTTTTATAAATAAATATGTTAAAAAAAGTACATACTAACAACTGACGCTCGCGGCAGTGACGTCACAATAATTGCTTATTCAAAATTATTGAAATTAGTACAAGCATAAAGGCTTCAGAAGGTGATACAGCTACACATTTAATTAACTAAGAATTATCTCTCTGCGCCTTCGATTTATGAGAACCAAGAAATCTAGACACAGATGATAGTTACATACATTAAATTAGAGGAGATGGCGCGGCACTGTATGGCTAAATAGAAGAACATGCATGTACAGCAGGCTGTGTAAAATCTAGCAGTGCGATCGTTTGTTATTGAATGTATAGACAAAAGAGTAGAATTCCTGCTCTTTGCATGCAATGCTAGGATAAAGTTTGGAGTTTTACAAACTCTTGTGTTGCATTGCATTGCGTCGCGTCTTGTGTGTTTGTATGTGAATGCTTTCATTAAATAATATGAGCCCAAACTCTTGTGCTACCGTTGCGTCTACGCTTTCATTTCATTGTGGATGTAGCACAATTGGAACATACCAGAATTTTATACGCTTGTACGCTGTGTTGTACACTCGGTTGATTGGGGTAGAAAATTGTCTTATTCCAAGGCGGTGCAGTAGCCTAATTTTTTCATTATTTATGTAACAATCAATAGTAAATAAATACATACATAAATAAATAGCACCTAAAGAGCATATTGCCCAACAATTCCACTTTAGGAACCTATGAGCTGTTTAGTAGCAGTAACAAGAATTGTAATTGTAATAATCGAATTAAATTTTCCTATGAATTTAATGAAAATTTTATTTAGGATAGCACCATAGGTTACATTATGTATTCCTCCACGCAGCTGAGGAATGAAAGACAGCATTCTTCTTTGAAGCATTTAAAGAGAATGGAGAACGTAAAGCAAGTACCCTTCTTAAGATGAAAGGGTTTTCACATACATTAATGTTCACAAAGTGGAGCTGTTGAAAATTCAAGCAGCTGAAAGCTTCTGACTGACGGCTGGTGCTACCTTTCTTCACAGTAAATATTTTCTTCTTCATCGGTCTTCCTTGCGTTGATTCTGTTGTCATTTGTAGCATTAGCTTCGATCACAAGTTGTTATATGTAAATTCCGTTTTACTTTCCCTAGCCCGATGTACATAGTAGCTAGAGGAGGTATTGTACACCACCCAAAAAGTCTATGTCGGGATTTCGCCCAAAAATATGTTTTGAGGTCCTCTGAATCCAAAAACAATTTTTAGAAAAAGGTCCATGTTTGTGTCTGTGCACAGCATAGCTCAAAATCTTTAAAGTTAAGGTACTTTAGGTACCTAATTTCGTATATTTAAGTTTAGTATCTACCAAGCAAGCGACACGAACAAGTTTCAATAAAGTCTGCTTTATATGGACATTTTTTTAAGGTTTTAGTTTTCTCACAACGTTTTTGATTAAAATATTATGGTTAAAGATATTTACATAACAAATGTATATCTTGAATTTTCTGGGAATCGCCTCTGAAGGCCTTTTTACTCTGGTGGCTAAACCACAAGAGATAGACAAAAACCCTTACCATACAAAAATTTAGCTCTCGTTAAAACGCAAAATTTATGTCATATTTTCTTGTACAGTATTCTGTTTTTCGAGATATTTATTTTATTAGTTTCAATTTTAAACTATGCAACCACGCAATTGTTTCTCAGAGCTACCAGATTTTTAAAAGATTTAAGTATCTGTTTAGCTTTCTACTTACAAGGAAGCAAGTAATAAGATCATTTCTGTTAATGTTTATCTCGCTTAGCATGAAGTAGATAAAAGAATAATATTTTGTGAGAATAGTTTTCATTTGGAGCAACTAGAGACAATTATGTGAAAAGAACAGAGAAGACTTTTTCCTTGTGTTATGGATACTATTAAAATCATTATATCTGAGCAGCTTAAATATTGAGGGGATTCGGTGATTTTCATAGTGAAGAAACATAATAAATTAAACATATGATAAATTTATATTATTATAATTCAGTTAAAGAGGACAAAAGAGACACTAAAATACTGCTTAAAATACTATCGCGTTAAAAAAATAGAGGAAAAAATTGATAACTTCCAAACACGCGACTTTCTTTACATCTCTATAACAAATGCTAAAGCGATAGTAAAAGTATCATATCTAGTATAAAAAGTTATTACTTTTTTTTCACAAAGCCGTGTGTAGGACAGGAATTGAATAGAAAGAGTCAAACTGAAAATTCAATGCCATAGCCGGGATTTGAGCCACGAATCTCCCGGTCTCTAGCCGGTTGTTCTACCACTGAGCTACCATGGCAACATACCGGCGTAGCATTGAATTCCTCAATTGAATCGCAAGTTTTCTGGTAAACCACAAGATGATCTCAAATTATTTTGAGATTACAACCCCAATGACGACTTACAATGTTGTAAGTACTTTAAGTCCCTAGATTCATAGTATAGCGAACTATTATGGTCAGTACTATTAATTCAATTTTTTCCCCTTTTTTTGTGTGAAAAAAACAATTAATACGCAGAATGCGTGTAGAAAGAGTGAAAACCAGATATGTTCCATTACTTGATTTTCTTTATCTGTTCTGCAAACAAACTCTTATAACATATCATTCTTGTTTCTGTATAATGCTAGTGAACATAAACATTAACAGATATGATCTGATTAATTAGTTCCTTACAACTGGAAGAAGAATACTTTAGGCCAAAGGCAGAGTCAAACCTGATAAATCCTGTCGCTATGCAACTAACATTGAAATTCGGTTCTCTTTCTAAAGTAGGAGTTGGGGCGGTAAGGGTTCGTGTTCGGGCTGCAGGTTTTGATTAGCGGGAATGGTGTGGATGTGGTTGGCTTAGCTCAGGGTTTCTATTAGCATGGAAACTCTTTCAGGTTGTGGTGAGACACAAGTGCTTTATTGAGGTCCGACCTTTTTCCGCCGTAGAACACACGCGTATACTTCTTAATTTTCTACTGTGACGTTACACTTTACTCGCATGCGACTATTATTATTTATTCGTTTGATGAAGTGCTATGTCTCGTACTATGATCGGTCTTAAAATCACTTACGTCCATCACTACTAAGGATTACACCATGCATTCAAATATCACATCTCGATCGTGCTGAGGTCCTTCACCAAGTGCCTCACACTGTCGCCTGAACAGCGGAGAGCATTGCTCGCTAGGTCCCTTTAGTTGCCTCGGGCAGGGTCCATTCATATTCACCCCTTCAGTTCAATGCGCGGCAAGTAACGGATCTTGTACCCAGAGCTCGTGACTTATACGTGTTAAGTCTTTCTACCCTTCCCATTTACACTCTACATTTATATTTTCTCTTCTAAGAATATCATTCTGCCCCCGGGGCAAGACATGTACTGTCTCAGAGTAAAGCAAGAGAGATATGAAGCGGATAGAAAATGTAAGTATTTTAAAATTGAAACCAATAAAAGGGAATATATTTTAAATAATTAGCTCTACAAAAAAAGTTATAGATAAAAATTGTGTGCTTTAATAAGATCTATATTTTTGTGCATACCTTTGTGTCCAATTTTTACAGTTTTTAACAGTTTGGAAAAGTCACTAGAATGAAGAGGACCATTCCCAAAAAATTCAAGATGTACATTTTATTTGCAGACGTAAATACTTGTACAATTAATACACAGTATTTTAGGCAAAATCGACAATCGATAGGGCCATTTTCCAGAAGTCAAGATTTTGAAAACTTTTCCACGTAATAGGTAGTTTGTGAGAAGGGGTTTTCTTGAAAAATCTTCGCGTTAAATCCTGGAAGATCTTGAACTTAAATTATCAAGTTTGGCGTTTTTTCGTTTTTGAGCTATGTTGTTCACACACACACACACACACACACACACACACACACACACACGCCGTATTCTAAAATTGTAATTTTTGTGTGCGGGACAACTTGGTATCGAAGTTTTGGAATGCAATACCTACTCTACCTAAGTAATACGCACTAAAATCACTAAATATACACTTGTAAGTATGCATATTGTGATTTAACATTTTTGCATTCTCAAAAAGTAGATAGAGAAGAAAATAATATATGCATTTAAATAAATCATTTTTCAATATTTCGAATTTACAACATATCAATGACAGGTCTTTTTTCAGGTGTAGAAGAACAATAAATATTTGTTCTGTGGGGAATTAATATAAAATATAAAAAGAGGTACAAAGTCATGTTGGTTTATCAATAATTATATACTAATTAGCCATTTTTAAAAATTACTATATAGATTGCACTGAAAAAAAGATTTTGACTCTAAAAATATTTAATTAGCTATACACATATTCTTATAATCAATGTGTTTTCCTCCTTTTAAAATGTTGTGAAATTTAATTCTATTTTTGTTCATATGCAGTTCCTTTATAGTAGATGCAAGCGAATTAAATACAACTATTGTAATAAACCCCTTTTTGGAATGCCTGCAAATTATTTGTTCTATGTAGGCCCTGTTTGTGTCTAGTCTCTTTTTATGTATACCTGCATTTTTGTAAACTTTTTTGGGTTATTTATTACAAATTAACAATACAACTAGAATATATTCGTAATCTAATGGTGAACTTCCAAAAGTTTTTAGTGATTTACAACTTTCTAACTCATTGCCTCTCATCCCTTTCAATGCATTTCTTCTGTCCTGATACAGTAATTGGAGCTCTGTATTTTTTTGCAACCTACAAATAGAAGGAAACTATTTTTGTAAACTTTTATAGATTAACATATGGTTAATCTGTGGACGAAATATAAAATACTAACTTAGAAAGCTATGAGGATATGACATAAATATCTTATTTCGATTCTACAAACATGAGCTTTTGGGATAAAAAATATATCATAACGCAAGTTCACATCATACATTAAAATCTACCGAGACGGAAATTAGGTCTTTGTAATTCATATGTCAAAGAATATTACCTGCTACAAGCTTCACGGTTCCAAATTGTACATTTTAAGGGGAGGCAGGAAGCCCTATCCTGCCAGTGATAAATTGTTAATTTGATTACCTATTTAAGATATGCTGATATTTTTAGAAAACAGATAAATATACGTTTACTGAACTAGAATAATGACATGATGCCTTCTATGAAGGGAGATTCAATGCTTTTCTTGGTAATAAAACTTTTTTTTAAAATCTATCAGTAATTATTTTAATAAATTAACAAGTTACACAACCGTTTTATTAACACCAGTTTTGTTACATAATTATTTCTAAGAAAATGGGTACTTCATTTTAGAGTTTGATAATTTCCCTGAAATGTGCTACATTTGAGTAACAGTTTATCTATTTATTGCAGAGCATATAGAAGATACTATTTTTTTTCTGAGTGGAGAATACAGAGTACAAAATGGAAGAGAAGGCTTATTTAAAAACTATATTTAAAATAGTATATATACATATATTAGGCTGTTTTAAAACGACTCCAAAGGAAGATAGCAGTTGATTAGCTTACACTTTGACATGTCCGAAACTTGATATCACAAATTAAAAAACTCCTCTATTTAAAGTTTTGAGTTATGCAGCAAAGAAACAACGCCACACCCACATGATAGGTTTTCCATTACTAAGGTGACCTGTCCCGCGCCGGTTTGTCTATCAAACCACGCTTAAACCACGCGATTGGGACCTTCGCTACCAACCGGCAACTCTCTTGGAGTGGGCCAGGCACATGCCATTTGGTTGTGTACGACTACCTAATCTATGGTAATTTTATGGCAGTTTTTGTACGAGCTCAAAATGATATTCACGTATCAAGTACGATATAACCAACATGGTCCACATCTTCGTTTTGTGTCGTTTGAAACAGCCTGTATATATATACACACGTATATATACGTACTCACATAGTTCCCTTAGAGCTCACTTGTCAACTTCTTTGATTCTTTGTAGAACTTAAAATATACTGTGACTGCATGGCTAAGTTGCATAAGGACCGATGGTGGAGCGTATTCCGGCTCGCTATTCTAACCAGCTGGTCTCTCAGAAGAATAGCCGGGTACACAAATACATTAACTCAAATTATACTATGTACAACTTCCCTACATTTGGATCATTACTGCTCCTGAAGATTTCTTTCGGCAGTGTAGAGTACTTTCTCATTGTAGAATATCCCGCATAGATAAAGACTGAATAGCGCACAGATAAGGAATTCAGACATGCTGAGTTAATTAAAGGGTTACGGAGCTCACGAGTTTGAAAGTTGGCAGTGGATGTGCCGAATAAACTTAGTTTGAGTTGTAACTTAACATTTCAGCTGTACTTTAATACTATGGAGCTGTGTTTTGTTCTGAATGTGTGATAACAAAGATGGAAATGATAAAGTTGAGCACCTAAATGAAAGCAGTACTTAGCATACTCATTTGTTATAACGCCATAAGACTTTGTTCTCTAGAACACAAATTTCATCAAACAATTCGGAATGTTAGGAATCCTGTTTACATTGAGGCCCAAGAGAATTTTTTCGGCTTTTTTTGCCTTAAAGCTCATGCCGCTCAAGCCGTAGGTGCCTATAGCAGAAAAAGATCAAATGATTTCTTACTGTTAACAATGGACCGCTGAGAGGTAGAGAAGGAAATGAACCGCTTTAACACACGCTCTCGTGGTGAGTGCCATACAATAGGTCATTGGAAATGAAATCGTTGAGAAAGCGAAGTGGAATTTAAAGCACTACTATTAGCGCACCACGGAACAACTTTTGGTCTCGTGTAATCCTCTGGTGAACAAGCTTTTGCAGAAATGTTTGAAACTTTGTAACTTGGATACGATTTAAAGCGATAGTAAAACAAAGCTTGTTCTTGTTCAGAAATAAACGTGGTTTAGGTTCATTAAAATTCTCGATTACATTACAAAGGCAGGCTACGAGAATTAAAACGCGGATAACTTATATTTGCAAGCTCTTTATCTACGATGTGTTTTTATTCCCTCAAATACACGACATTAAAATGTTTGAAATGGAAGTTGTTCTCCTATAAATATCTTCACGCGCGCACGCGTTTGTGTGTGTGTGTGTGTGTGTGTGTGTGTGTGTGTGTGTGTGTTAACGGCTACACACAACCATAAAACACTGACACCGAATTGTTCAGCACTTTTTAACAATGCAAAACGTTTCAAGAAACTTAACACATTTCAGGAATCTGTTTACCAGGAAGAATATTTTATAATGATTTAAAAATGTTTTGAAATATTTTTAAAAGCCGAATGTTAGGGAATTTAATTAATTTGGGAGGGTAAGCTTTTGCTCCTTTTTTTACTTTACACATCCCTCACATACCGTTCTAAAATGTTCATCTCGAGTTTTCCATCCCAAGTTTGTAAACTGCAATTTATTGCCATACGTGATAATCAGCTGCTCTTTAATTAAAAATATGAATATTGTAAAATATAGTTTAGTGTAATATAAATGCTTACGTATTAAACATTTTTATTGTTCCTTTGAATGTTTAAATATGATAAGAACTTTTGTTTTCAATGCTATGTCCAAAGCGCATAGATTCAAAGATTGACATTACGAATACTTGTATATTCAGCCTCCTCGTCTGCTTTTCTTATGCTAAAACTACACAATATTTACTTTTTCTGTATATTTGTAATACCTATCATAATTTTGTTTGATAGTGTTTAAAGCCTGCTTTTACTACTTATGGATTCATAGGCGATTACACCGGTGATACATGGAATGCAATGGCGAGAGAAACTGTAGAAAACCCTCCCCTGCGCCGCTTTGTCCACCACAAATCTAATATGTCACTTGGGATCGAACTTGGGCCGTCTAGGTGAGAATCGAATGGTCTAACCACTCGCCCACGGCTCGGGCTGCCTAGTATAAAGAATGTATAAAACTGTAGTTTTGTAAAGACAATTTGCATAACAAGTAAAAAATCTTCAGAAAGTAGATGATAAATATTCACACAACCATGTTATGTTTAAGGTTGCAAGCTTTTTATGCCCATACTGAATGAATCGACGACTATCAATGAAACAAACAGTAAAGGTCAGGCCTTAGGCCTTTCTAAGAGAGGAAGAATGTAAATGGGGCTGCACAGTTACCGACTTTACGCAGTGAGGTCGCAGTTAACAAACCATCCTACATCTCTCGTACAGTCTTTTGGGGTTTGCAGACAGGACTCACCAGATAATTTACCTGCCCAACTGTGAGCTTTGTCGCTCTTGTTTACATTATTTGTATTGAGTGTGAACAGCTTGAAGCCATCTACTTAAGAATATCTCTGCCTGCAAATATTCTTTAATCGAACCCTTTTGAACAGTTTACATCATACCTAACTAAGAAATTTCACAATCCGGAGATACCTGTACAAACAACGCTTAGCTATACACTGTGAAAATCTTCTATCATGCCACAAAACGTAATATATATATAATGCAATAATTTAGCTCAAGTTACCTGTATCACGACATATATTGAAAACTCTGTAATTTAATTCCCACTTTAAATCATTATTTTATAGCTATAAAATACACTAATAACCTGAAATTAAATTATTATTATTATTATTATTATTATTATTATACTAAAATAAAATATATAAAATAAAATATAAAATAAAATAACATAAAATGTAATAAACATTTCTGGAATGTATAACTATAAAACAATGTTTTCTACTTCTAAATCCATTATAATTAATAATTACTGGAATATAATAATCCAAATAATTTATAACAATTTATTTAACTGTGTACGCCATTACTCAAAAGCTTCCAAGCACCCAGTTAAATTAATGATCTTTGTTCCATAATTTTAACCCTAATTTTCTGAGATCAAACTTTTAATTGCATTATTATATTCTATCATACAGGTTTACTTCTCTTTAAAATAGCAGTAGACTTGAAATGTATTATAACTGAAAACTCTCACGGACTGATTTTTCTCTTTCTTTTCTCTGCTGTTAACACACCCTCTGCTACAATGCTGGATATGAAATAGCTATAATATGTACATAAATATAAAACAATAATAATTTTTAGAAACACTAAATCAGTTATTAATTGCTGGAATCTAATAACACAAATAACTATTGGCCAGTTATTTTTCAATGTACACTGTCGGTCAAACGTTTCCGAATATCCAGATAATTTAACGATTTTCCGTAATTTTAACATCTAGTTTTCTGGGGTCAAACTTTTAATTATTATATTCTAAAATACATGTTTATTTATCTATAAAACATTAGCATACTTAATTTATTATAACTGATAACTCACAAGAAACGATTTTTTTATTTCTTTCACAAATTGACTGAAAACTACGAATCATTTTGTACAAGTTGAACTGATCTCTGCCGTTAAGCCAGTCTATCACACGGTTGGAAATATGCTGTTGGTGGAGAGTGGCTAAATCCGCTGTTTTCAATATAGACTGTGGATTATCAAGGGTGGGCCCATTTTAAGCAATCGGTGGGAATCATGTTGGTACAGGTAGAAGCACCCAATAGGAAAAATGTGTTCCATTCACATGACTTTGTTTACATCTGTGCAACAAAGGATTGTTAAGAAGCTCATGCTTCTATTTACTTCAAGCAAATTCAGAAAAATTATCAGAAATAGTCTTATTACTTGCTTCATTATAAGTAGAAGTGACATAAGGGAGTACCATAGGTTAAAATGATAGTCAAAAGCTGGTTGCTATGTGACTGAAGTTCCTTTGTTTGTATGGAAATAAATTGACAAATTCCTGAATGAAAAAGGTGTAAGTTTTTCAAAGCTGAAACCAAAAAAAAAAAAAAAAAAGAAAAAAAAAGGAATATCTCAAAAACGATTAACTCTACGAACAAAATGTATATAACATAAATTGTGTGCTTCAACGTGATTTACATTTTTTGTGCAGTAAGTTTTTGTCCATTTCTTACGTTTTAGTATTTAGATTTTATGCAAAATTTAGCAATTTATGCAAAATTCCGTAAAATTCATCCAGGTTAAAGTAGTTTTCAGAAGGTATTCCCAGAAAATTCAAGCTATACATTTTATTTGTCAGGTAAATATCTTTAATATACGATATTTTAATCAAAATCATTAGTCATTTTTTAAGAAAATCAAACATTTCGAAAAAAAGTTACATGTAAAGGTTAGTTGGGGGTGGGGGATTTTCATGAAAATCATCGTGTCGCATCCTTTAAAGATACCAAACCTAAATACCAAGTTTGGTTCTTAACGTCCTTTTCGTTTTTGAGCTATGTTGCCCACAGACACACACACACACACACACACACACACACACACACACACACACACACACACACACACGGACATTTTTTTAAAAATTATTTTTTGGGATTCGGGGTTACTCAAAGCATGTATTTCCGGTGACATCTCGGTATCGAATTTTTGAGTGCATTACAATACTTTCTCTATACACTATGTACATAGTACGTGTAGAGAAGGTAAACATGTTTGGTATACTTCATAATACACTAATATATGTACTTTTAAAATTTAATTCTGAACAGTCATACATGGGTTACTTGTATTTACATAGAATAAATAGCAGCCGAAGCTAATATCTATTAGTTGTTCTAGGGTTTGAAAACTGTTGACCGGCAGTGTAAATATTTTTAATAGGTAGTAACAAAAATTATTGTAAATTAGAATTAAGACCACGTAGCCCCAATTATTTACACTAATATTCCTTCGCAGCTCTCTCAAATATGTAATTCATAAAAGCTATTACATAAGTGTACTTTAATTACATTAACATTATGTATAATCATTTATTTATATTAATTCAAATCATATATACACACACACACACACACACAACCTGTTACTCCAAAGCTATAAATCAAAATTTTATTCTTCAACCTAAAAATTAAGTATTTCCGTTTTAATCTATAGCAATTGTTTTCTAAATCCTATGTTTATACATCATAGTTATCGTTACACAGTTCACTTGACTCTTTTCAAACATGCCACGCCTGCAGGATTTACCACAAAGAAGTAAATGTTGTAAACGCTAGCTAGAAAGGCGAAGAGTCGATATCCATACCTCCCTCTCCCCACCCTCAAGGGTCCCTGTAGGACGGCAAGTTTTAACTACCGCATTCCCGAATTAATGGCTCTGCTCCCATGTACCAGCTGGCGAGATCGGCATGCAACATCGACTGCTCCTGAAAAACCCTGTCGTTTACCGATCGTGACTGTCCAGCTGAAGCGAAGAATCTAGCACAGTGACCGGTTTAGCTTTCTTTTACTTGTCCACATATTTCATCTGCGTAATACACGGTGTTAATGAACTGTACCTAAATATTTTCACAGAATAAGTAGATTACTTAAATACGTAATTTGACATAGGAGACTTATGGCCTGATTATTGAAATTTCGAAGTAACGGCTATAAGTTTCTGAAGTGCCAGTACGACACTGCCTAATTTATCAACCATTCGAGAGCATAACACGAAAAACGAAGAAACATGCTACAGCGTACCTCTCTAGTGGTTATGAAACTAGCTTTCAAGTGAAAGATAGTTTCCGAGTTCGGGTTTCGTTCACGTATCGCGGCACTTCGTCTGGAAGGAAAAAAATAATAATAAAAACATTTACTCCATGACAGGAATCGAACTCATTGGGATAGCAGATTCCCGTTGAAAAAACGCCTCCCGAGTAGGCTACATAACTCAAGAACGTAGATAATAAATGCTCAGTGTCGCACTGTCAAGTGATTAGTCCGAGATTTTACAGATTTTTGCGACATTAAATCTTGAGCGCTAGTAACGAGCTGCCAAAATTCGATATTTCTATACTCGGGTAGCAGTGCTAAAGACATTCCAAGCCATTTTCTTCAAATTGCTTTGCTTTAACATCGACTTATCAGCACCTGATACCCACACGTTTAACGATAAACGCCGATCTCAAATTACTTACATCCGTCAAGTGCACAATCTCGCAAATTATTTCGGTGTAATTCATCAACATCCTGTATATCGTGGCGGTGCCGTGGTGGAGTGGTTAGACCGCTCGTCTCCTATCTAGACGGCCCAGGTTTGATCCCAAGTGACCACATGTGGGATTTTACTTATATTTCATATCATCGTGCCCTTGGTTCCCCGACGCTTCTGAACCCCAGGTACTACAATTACGGGGAGGGTAAGCCAATTACGAAACGAAGAGACAATATCAGATATCGAAATATAAATTAAGTCACGAATTTAGCTAAAACAGCTTTATTGAGTACTAGCACATCCCCTACTCCCGCACAGATAGCATTAGACAAACGTAACTGTAAACAACGAATCTTAATCAATTCATTAATAAACACTTACATTTGGAAGAAAATACTCGTAAAGCAGAGACAATTTCTTTAAGAAACTTAAATATTTTATATTATTTTCTACAGGATTAACAGTTTGTTATTATTTTGGCTTATTTTATAAGGGGATATTTTTGGTACCAATATTACAGAGCACCTGTCAAAGAAAACAACTACGTACAAATAAAGGAGGGTACTGTTATAATATAATTCCAAACTGTATTATTACTAACAAAGTAAGACGAGAAAATCTGTAAAAATTGGACAAATTTTGACAAACTACAATGGCCAAACGATAAATTAACAACTGCTATTACAGACAGAATAAAATACAGTTTTTCTCAGAAACGCCATAGTCAATAATGAAAGTTCTATGATAGAAAAAAGGCCTCAGAAGAATTAATTTTATTTAATAATATGTTTATCCATTCCTTCAAACATTCGGGGATTTAGATAAGCTGTGAAGTTATTAATGTAGACACATAATTTTTTAAAAAAAATGCCTATAATTTGTACAACAAATGCGAAACGGAAAGTATGTCGAGAAACAAAAACTATTTCACATAAATTTTTCATTAAAATGCTTTCAATAAGTCAATATATTACTAATGTGCTCTTCTCAAATCTCACAATTTCCAGCCTCTACCTCTTTGGCAAGTCTCCTTGGCTATTTAAATATTCAATCATCACCACTCTTCTAATCTTATTAACTGAAAAATTCGCAAAAAGCTTTTATAAAATTGATTTTTAATTTCCCTAGCAGTATGTAAAATATACATAGTAAACAGATAAGGTATTGTATTCCATCAAACATTTGATACTGAGTTTTTGCCAGAAATATATGTTTTGAGACCTTGTAGATCCAAAAAAACATTTTTGGATTTACCCTTTACATGATAAATGCTTCGAAAGTTTCGATTTTTTTAATATGACCAATGATTATGATTAAAATGCCATATGTTTAAAAAATGATTATGACAAACGAATGATATATCTTCAATTTTCAGGGAATAGCCTCTGAAGACCTCTTCAGTTTGGATGCCTTTTGTATAACTCGTAAACCACAAAAGATAAACAAAAACTTACTACATAAAATGCAGATTTCATTAAAGCTCTCAATTTATGTCCTACACATTTTTGTAAAGTTACCCGTTTAGGAGATATTGTTTGTTATTGGTTTTAATTTTATATTCAAGCTTCTCAAGCTGGAAGACAACTTTAGTTTTTTCTCTTTTGTTTTACTCTTGCAAGTGCAAAATTAAACGAACTTTAATTGTTTCACATAGTGATAGTCTTTAAACATTTTATAATCCCTTTAGCTGAGTGTATTCTCTTATTTGCCTTCTACTTACAAGGAAGCAGGTTCTAAGACCATTTCTGCTAATGTCATTATGAAGAAAATAAAAGAATAATTAATTTTAATTGTTTTTTTACACAAGCCGTGTATAGGACAGGAGTTGGATAGGTAGAGTCAGACTGAAAAATTCAATGCCATAACCGGAATTAAGAACCACGGATCTCTCGGTCTCTAGCCGGTTGCTCTACCTCTGTACTAATACCAATTGACCATAGTAGTTAGCTATGCTATGAATCCTGGAACTTAGAGTACTTACAACATTGAAAGTCGCCTTGTGGTTTACGGGAAACATGTGGATCATTTGAGAAACTCAATGCTATATCAGCATGTTCCCATGGTAGCTCAGTGGTAAAGCAACCGGCTAGAGCAGAGGAGATCCCGGCTTTGGCATTACATTTTGCAGTCTAAACGTAGTGTTATTTATGGACGCTCTTTAACTACTGTGGTTCTCAGCGTCCCAATCTAAATTGGGCATGAAAGACCGCTTAATTTTGCTCAGAGGCCTCTCAATCAGGCTTGAGGTTCTTTTACGTGTCGTAAATCTACGACACGGGACCCACGGTTTTACTGCCCTTCCGAAAAAAGCCATCGTCCTCCGCCGGGTTTGAACCCGCGACCTTGGGTATATGAAGTCAGCATGGTAACCATTACACCACGGAGGCGAACTATTTTGCAGTCTGGCTCTACCTATCTAAAAGAATAAAGTTTTTAAGCAAAATTTGTGGAAGTGTTAGAAAAGTCATGTGAATGGATTACATTAGATTTTTTATTGATCCATATAACTTTATAACAGGTGAAATTTCGGTATCGAAATTATGGAATACATAGCTTCTCTAACCTTTGTACATATTTCATAGAGAAAGTAATAACTATCAGCAGATATTAAGGATGAAACAGGTTCGAATAGCAACAAGTTATTAAAATTACATTTGTGAGAATATGACCAAGCAGTGTGACATAATCGTAATACAGGAAGAGTGAGAAAGTGAGTGGGTGGAATGATGGACTTCTTTTCTTATCCGAGGTCATGTTCCTCCGATGGTCAACAAACAGTCGCCTTTATGTGTAAACAAATTTTCCATTATTCTCGTCAGATATACTCCCTAGATTTTTATTCCATAACAGAAACATGTTTTGCGACCTTGGCCTATTTTGCGAGCTTTTCTGGGTGAAACTGTTTTTGTCGTCACAAAATACTCCAAAGCATTAACAGCAATATAGGGTAGCTTCACTTAATTAGCTATAAGTCCGCTTCTGCTTGGCTTCAAGTGCCAAATGATCTTTCATCAATCTCAAAGTTCTCGACATATTGTTCTCGTGTCGTCTATACCATTACTACAGTTAGTAGAGGAACCATAATTTTCTTATTACATTCTTTCTAATATGGGCTTCATAGAAGCATTACAAACAAAAAATTATAATGACATTTTATTCCTTGATTAGCCAATTTGAAGAAATAAAGCTTTTTGTTCCTAATTGGATGCGTTATCCCAAAAGAATGAACGAAAACAACAGTTTGTTATTTGTAAGATGGGCGGAGTAACGTATTTCTGAAATTAGTTTCGATATAAATTATGAGACATTACACAGAGTTTCGAAATAAGTCAACACCTAAAATAATTAAACGAATACTCCGAGCAGCTTTGTCACACGTGAAGTAACTCGGCAACGTTCGTTGAGGTTGATCAAGGTTCTGAACCGGCTTCTGGATATAAACACGTCGGTCGCTTGCAAACACGAAGCAAGGTGGTGTAATGTTTTGGGAGATAACGAGTTCAACTGGCTTTCTGATTGGTCTACACCGCTGTGGCACCAGAAGTGAGACATGTTTGTTTATGTACTGACCTAGTTTAAGTGACGCTCACACAACTTGCAGAGTTTCCACCTTGTCTGTACCTTTTTTTGACAAAACTATAATATCTCCGTAGGAAATAGAGACAAAAAGTAAGAAACAAAATCTGTTCCAAATACCGAGATCTATCAGTGGTTTAAATTAATGTAATGTCTTACCTTCCTCACAGTATAAATTACGAAACATTTCTACATTCGATTATCTCACGAGTTTGGAAAATACATGTTCAAATGAGGACTTATGTTATTTGGCGTTAAGACGTGATTCAGCTAAAATGTATACCACGGATATGAGCCGACATTAAATTCCCTAATTGATTCGCAATTTTTCTAATAGACCTCCAATTTTACTTCCTATTAAATTTAGAAAGAGTATATAAAGCGGTCTTGACAACAGGCTGACGGAGGCAAAAAACTGGGATCACATATATCTACTAGATATATTACTTTCTTTAATCCGTAAGTACAATATACTTAGTGGATATTGTAGCCCAAACAAAAATTATATTTCAAGATTTCACCGAAAATACATGTTTTAGGACCCCCTTTATCAAAAAGTCATTTTTGGCGTATGTGCCTATGTGTATCTGACTACAATAACTAAAAAACGAAATCCCGGTAAATACAAAACTTATTATTTAGTTTAATATCTTCCAAGAAATAGACAGAATATTTTGAGGAAAGTTACCCATTTCCGCAGACTACCGTTTACATGGAAAAAAGAAATAGAAATGATATTTGCAATAAAGGCTCTATAATTATTGTTAAAATGCCGTATATTAAAGATATTTAAAGGACAAATAAGACGTATGTCTCGATTTTTTCTGAAGAATTCTTTATTCTGGATGTATTTTGGAAACCTGGTAAACCGTAACACAAAAATTCTGATGTGTTCCATTCACATCGCTTTCTCTACATCTCTGCCACAAATTATTATTAAGAAGCTTATGCTTCTATTTACTTCACACTAATCGAGAAATTAGCAGAAACAGTCTTATTACTTGCTTCCTCGTAAGTAGAAGCGAAATAAGGGACTACCATAGATTACGTGACTGAAGTTCCTTTGTTTGTACGGGCAGGAGTTGACAAATTCCTGTATGAGAAAAAATAAATTTTTCATACCTGAAACCAAAAACAAGGAATATCTCAAAAACAATTAACTCCACGAAAAAAATGTGTATAGCATAAATTGTGTGTTTAAAAGTGCTCTACATTTGTTGTGTGGGAAGTTTTTGTCCATCTCTTACGGTTCAGCAGTTATGCAAAATTCCGTAAAATTTACCCAGAATAAAGTAGTCTTCATAGACTATTCCTAGAAAATTCAAAATATGCATTTTATTTATCAAGTAACTATCTTTAATATACAATATTTTAATCAAAATCGTTAAGGCCATTTTTTAGAAAATCAAAATTTTCCGAAAATACTTTTGTAGATATACATAGTACCTGTAGAGAAAGTAAAACTTAGTACACATAAATGTATATCTCGTTAAAATACTCAATTTATATTATACACGTTTCGTGCAGTTGGACATTTCCGAGATATGCTTTTTTATTTGTTTTAGTTTTAACATAAACTAAATTTTTCTTATACAAGAATTTGACAGCTCCTGGCCCTGCAAAGAAACACATTTCTATCATACAGGAACCGGCTTTTAAAAGATTCGACTATCCTAATGTATGTACTCTCGTATTGCCCTTATACTTACAAGGGCAGCAATAGCTGCCTTTCAGCTAATGTTTATTTCGATAGCTTGACTTTAGAACACGATTTTTGTCAATAATCTGTTTACAGAGATATAGAGGTTATGTGAATAAACACATTCAATAACCTTTGTATATTTTTGATATTGTCACACAATTGTAACCACTGCAATATAGAAACTGAGTTTAATAAAATTCAAATGTTTCATCACGTGGCACAATTTACAAGAAAAGAGACTTGTAACACACGCGATTTGTAACTGTAGCACAATTTGAGTTTATTACCACACGAAAATCTATTTGCAACACTAGCCTGAAAAAAACTGTGTGAATGCAACACTACTAACCATTTAGAGTGGTGTAAAATGACTCCACATATACACCCATTCAAATAAAGCAATTTAGTATTAATAAGCCAATAATACAGCCAAACTTAGGAGAAATGACAGAAGAATGACACCTTTACGATGAAACTTAGAAATCAAGCCACTCCACATGCTGTTATAATGATATTACGACGCAATCACTGCTGAAGTCAAATCAAGCTATTTATGAAAAATATGTTATTCCCTGGCAAAATTAAATTTAGCAATTATTAAAACATACCAATTTAGAAGAATTTTACCCATCCCGACCACAAAATATCGCCAAATAGCCAAATAAGCGACGAAGAACAAAGTACGCCACAAACAAAATTCGCCACGTGTTACATTTTTAAAACAAATTTGACTAGAAAAATGGGAATTTTTAGACTAAAATAGAAAACTAGGCCACCTTTTACAAATAACTGTTATAGGATAATTGAGAAGCGATAAATTTAAAATCCTAAGACCAAAAACCGTTAGAGCACATGGTGACGAATTTTACAAAGGACCAAAATGAAAAAATTTCTACGATATTAGCACCATTCTTTAGCAAATTCCGGTACCAAATACACGGCGCCTCCCCCAAATATGTCACACCCAACTGCTAAGTAATCAAGGGATTGGCTGGCAGTGGAGGATAGGCCAAGGAAAATGTACTTTTTGCTGCAGTTGGATGTGCACAGGGGGTCAAAGCTATTCTAGTTTACGACAGGGAAACTAAATTACATGATTCAATAAAAAGAAGAGTGAATGGGTTAGCTAATTCTACCAATTTAAAAATGAACACTTCAAAAATCAATAGCCAAATATTTTGTTACCTTGTACTTATTACAAGCCGCCATCTTGGCGCGAGACCAAGCTTGGCGTCCAGAAGGAGCCAATGCTCCGTGTTTACAACTATACTATCGTAAGGCCACACTACTAAAGAACGTACCGCTGCTCTACCAGCAATTTTTATAAACGCTCAAGTTGGCAATATCGCCAACATATGAAAATTACATATATCCAATGTTACCACATCTTGTGCACACAGCCAGGATGTGACAATATATTAGTTAAAAATCCGAGATGTTCCATTCATATGACTTTCTCTACTTCTGTGTAACAAATTATTGTTAATAAGCTTATTCTTGTATTTACTTCATGAATATCGAGAAAATAATAGCATAAATAGTCTTATTACTTGCTTCCTTGTAAGTAGAAGCGAAATATGGGAGTACCATAGGTTAAAGTGAAGTCAAAAGCTGGTTACTAGGTGACTGAAATTCCTTTGCTTGTATGGACACGAGTTGAGAAATTCCTGTATTAGAAAAGTACAAGTTTTTCAAAGCTGAAACCAAAAGCAAGGAATATCTCAAAAACGATCAACTCCTCGAAAATAATTTATATAATATAAATTGTGTGTTTTAAAGTGCTCTACATTTCTTGTCTGGAAAGGTTTTGTCCATTTCTTACGGTTTAGCAGTTAGGCAAAATTCCGTAAAATTCATCCAGAATAAAGTAGTCTTCAGAGGCTATTCCCAGAAAATTCAAGATATACATATTATTTGTCAGGTAAATATCTTTAATATACGATATTTTAATCAAAATTGTAAGAGTCATTTTTTAGAAAATCAAAATTTTCTAAAAAAGTTCCATGTAAAGGGAAGTTGAGGGTGGGGGATTTTCTTGAAAATCTTCATGTCGCATCCTTGGAAGATACCAAACTTAAATACCAAGTTTGGCATTTAACGGTCTTTTCATTTTTGAGCTATGCTATCCACACACACACACACACACACACACACGGACCTGTTTTCCAAAAATGCTCTTTTTGGATTCAGGGGGACCCAAAATGTGTATTTACGGTGAAATCTCGGTATCGAATTTTTGGGTGCAAAATAATGCGTTCTCTATATACTATGTACATCGTACGTGTAGAGAAAGTAAACATAATTAGTAAAATCATGTACATTTTGGGGGCTTTTCTTATTTTGTGATACAACATTTTTTGTTTGGTAAAACACTATCCAGCATAGAAAATTACAGTAGAAAAAGTTTTACGAAGGTATTTAGCAATTAAATTTTAAAGCATGATGCATATTGCTCAATTCTTTAGGAGAGGATACACTTTTAAGTTAGCTAATTATACTGAATGAATAGTGTATATGTATATCCAGAATCGACACATATCTGAATGAAACTTACAATTTAAATAATTATTTTGTGTCTTGTAATTTCAGCATATCTTTCTGTAGCTGTTACATATATAAACTATTCTTACAGAAGACTATTTTTTATCTACATCATGATAGCCGAGATAAATTGGCACCTTGTAAGTAGAAGGGAAATAAGAGATACATTAGGCTGCAGGGATAGTCAAATATTTTAAAAACTGGTCGCTATGTGAAACAATTGAGGTTCAGTTCGCTTTGCATTGTCTCGTTTTAAAAAAAGTTAAGCAGTTTAAAATTGCAATTGAAAACATCCATCTTAACAAGAAAAACGCATACCACATAAATTTGTGTTTTAACGAATTTTACATTATTTGTGTAGAACGTTTTTGTCCCTATCTCTTACGGTTTAAGCATTATACAAAATTCTGCACACTCATCCGAAATAAAGAGGTCGTTAAAATATACATTTTATTTGTGATGCAAATATATTTAATATACAGTATTTTAATCAAAATCGTTAGTCATTTTTGCGAAAAACAAAGCTTTCAAAGCTTTTTTCATATAAAGGGTAGTTTGTGGGGGGAGTTTTCTTGAAAACCGTTGAGTCGCATCCTTGGAAGATACGAAACATAAATATCAATGTTGTCCACACACACAGGCCGAGTGGTTAGACTACTTGCCTCTCCCCTAGACAGCCCGGGTTCAATCCCAAGCGACCGCATGTGAGATTTGTGGTGGACAAAGCGCAGCAGGGGCGGGTTTTCTCCGGGTTCTTGGCTTCCCCCGCCATCGCATTCCACTGGTGCTCCAAATTTATTCCATATAGCATCAGTAATCACCTGTGGTGCCACAAGTAATAAAAGCGGGCGTTAAACACTATAAAAAACACACACAGACACATACATGGGCCGTTTCCTAAAAATACTTTTGGATGCAGGGGACATAAAAACATATTTTTACTCGACATCGAATCTTTGGATGGAATACAATACCTTTTCTAGCTGCTGTGTGTATTGTATGTACATACGTGCTGGAGAAATAATTAAGATTTTAGCTTTAGTATATTAGATAATCACTTTTATCATTATGGTGTCCCCTTGCGTTCAATGTCTTTTAATAGTTTCAGTAAATATTCTAACAAGCATTTTACATAACGTAAGCTAGAGACAACCGTACCGTACGTGTTCAACAGCTTAATTAAATCTAATTGGCCGGAACATTTCTAATGGAAATTATCTTTGTCACTGCGCATCTAATTCCATCGATCCTCCTATGTGAATGCTCTAACCCTGCAGCATACGGTGACCTTGAGTTTGTTTACACTAAGTCACCATCAATGATGATGCCTGTATATACAAGGCGTTAATTTGCGCAGTCAATGGGTTACTATTCTCCTTTAGGCTATATATACAAAATCAAAGGGCCACTACACACAGAGATTACCTTACATCTGTCAAATGCATGACATGTGCTAGCGTAATTAACCTGACCGCATTTCTCAATATGCTTGTTTCACATCCTAAGAGTATCATTAATAAATTTAACAGTAATATTAACTATTGGTTCAAATTAAGAGTAAATAACAGGTTATATTTCTGTTTCATAATTTTCGCTATAACAGAATCAATTTTTACTTTCTTTACACATACTATCTACATAGTGTATAGAGAGGGTATTGCACTCCACCCAAAAATTATACCGGGATTTCACCGGAATTATATGTTTTAGGATCCCCTGTAACCCCCCCCCCCAAATCAGAAAAAGATCTGTGTGTGTCCGTGTGTCTGTGAACGCGATAACTCAAATCGAAAAGTCGGTAAAATACCAACTTGGTGTTTAGGGTTAATATCTTCCAGGGATGCGACACGAAGATTTTGAGAAAAATCCCCCCCACACCCAACTACACTTTACATGGAAGTTTTTTTTGAAAATTTTGATTTTCTCAAAATGGCTCTAACGATTTTGATTAAAATATCGTATATTAGAGATATTTACCCGACAAATAAAATGTATATCGTGAATTTTCTGGTAATAGCCTCTGAAGACTACTTTATTCTGGATGAATTTTACGGCATTTAGCAAAACTGCTAAACGGTAAGAAATGGACACAAAACATGTAGTGTACCTTAAAACAGACAATTTATGTTATATACATTTTTTTCCTGGAGTTGATTGTTTTTGAGATATTCCTTGTTTTTGCTTTGTAAAACTTATACCTTTCTCATACAGGAATTTTTCAACTCGTGTCCATACAAACTAAGGAACATCAGTCATATAGCAACCAGCTTTTGACTATCACTTTAACCCTTATTTCACTTCTATTTACAAGCAAGCAAAACTATACAAGTTTAAACAATACTATCTAATTTTCATTAGATTTTTGGAATTATAAAAGAAAGCAGGAAGATTGATATGCAATGTAGATAGTAGAGTTCATTGCAGGTCATTGTAAACTCTTACAGCTGTTTCTTTATATGTTAGTAAATGTTTTTCATGTAAAAAATAACACGGACAATATTAATGCCACTCATGAATATTACACTAGAAATAATCAACAGTTAATGATTAACTTGTGCAGAAAAGTAACAACTTAAGACAATGTTAATGACTGTGGTGTAAAATTGTATAATGTACTGCCATAGCATATTAAAAACTTGGACATTAATACTTTTAAAATAGCAGTTAAAAGACTTTTATTAGACGTGTCTATATGATTTCAATGAATATTTTGTAGTACTAAGTACTAGTACTAATTGCTAATTTCATATACCAAAGGTCGCGGGTTCAAACCCGGCGGAGGACGTTGGATTTTTTCGGGTGTAAAAATCCTTAGCATGGCTTCCTTTGGAAGGGAAGTAATGTCGTTGGTCCCGTGTCTAGATTTACGGCACGTAAAAAAACCAAAGCCGGCCGGTCCCCATGGCCACGCTCGCTAAAGCGACTCGCTTTGGTGCTTCGTAGGCAGGGGATCGTGGGTTCGAGTCCCGCCTTGGGCATTGGTGTTATATGTTTGTGCAATGTGTATATGTTTGTAAAAGAAACAGTAAAACCAGTAATCAGTAAAAACCTACGGGGGGAAATGTAAATAGGTATACAGTGCCGGAGTCCTGATCAGAATCCGTTACTGTTTTTTATAAAAAAAAAAGAAAAAGAAAGGCCTGATTGAGAGGCCGCTGAGCAAAATTAAGCGGTCTTTCACGCCCTATTTAGAATGGGACGCTGAGAACCACAGTAGTTAAAGAGAGCGTCCATAAATAACTGCCATTTACATTTTACCTGACTGTGGCTATTGTTGTTGTTTTTTTATTTATTTTTTTTATTGCTTCATTTGTATAGCTACCATTAACATCAATGGTCATATCGTGAAAGTATAGGCTCAGAACATTAGGTTAAACTTTGTATTAGTAAAGACACGCACATTCAGTCTCACATTCATACTTCCAGACTCTATGGGGGATAGAGAATAATTCCGGTTAAAGAAAAATTCCCCGCTCCAGCCCGGAGTCGAACCCGGGACCTCGGGTGAGAAGTCAGCTCGCTGACCACTCGACTACAGAGGCAGTCATTGTTGTTTTAAATTGCTTTGCTTTCCTTATTGACAATGTGTGTACGATGTATATGGATCAGACAATGCATTGATTAATAACATACGAAATAGCTTTAAATAGACAGTACCATTGAAAAGGCAGAGAGAAAGAGAGAGAGTCAGACCGAAAAATGCAATACCATACCGGGATTTGAACCACGGATCTCCCGGTTTCCGTCGCGTGCTCTACCATCGAGGTACAGAGTGATTTATGAACTGACACACTTCTTTCTTTAATTATTGCGTTGAAAATGCATTCAATGACCCAATATTAGCGCCAAATTAAGCAGAATGTTCTGGAGTTTCGATTCCTTGTTACTGGATGCGCAGATGTTTATGTTTTATTCCTAATTGCAATGTTGGCAGCTGTTTCAACTTTTTGTTCTTGTAGTCAACGTGAAAATGCAATACGATATAGAGCTGAGTGAAGGATATTTTCAGCACGATGGCGCTACACGCTATACATCAAATGAATCCATGAACCTAATTGCATCTGGATAATTTCCAGGAGCCTGTGGCCACCGAGATCTCCGGATTTGACATTGCCGAACTACTTAAAAGACAGGATTTACGCCACACTCCCCAAACATTGGACGATCTGAAGCACAACATCACAAAGGAGATTCAAGGTACTGACAACAGATTCCTCCGAGTGTCGTAAAATGGAACGTCGTGTTGAATCGTGTCTTATGGAGGACATTTTCAACGTTTACTATAGAGGTAAATAATCTTCCAAAATTCCTCTACAATTTAGGTGTAAAAAGTTGTCGCTAGCATAACACGTTTTGAAACAATTAAGAAAGAACTGTCTAAAATCTATACAAATCACTCTGTAACATGGTAACAACAAAACACTCAATTTTTTCCCGATAAACCACAAGGAGCCGAAGGATTTGTCAAAGAGTTTTAACAGCCTGTATTATAAAGGAAGTAGTTTAAAATTAAACTTCTATGTCCTGCCTTAAAGCTTAGTAACCTTAAGTTGTTACATTATAACATTTAGCGACGATTTTACGGTTCATGTGAAAACACTGCCACGCACAAAATCATATATTATTAACTATCCAACAGTGTGAAACATAAGATTATTCGCCAACTTCACTGTTCAGTTTTCACATCTACTAAACTTGTAATATTTATGCACGCTTATGTGCTACAAAGTTCGGTGTACAGCTCTTGCGCATATAAATTCTTCCGCTATAAAGTCGCATCGAATGGACTCTGGAAAAAGTTATTCTCAATGGCAAAGTTCTTACTGGAAGCGTTTCAGTTTACTGCAGCTCTAAAGTAAAGCTAAAAGGAAAAGACTCGCTTTAGATATTACTTTATTTATATCAGTTGTTTGAAAGTATCACTTGGGATTTGCAATCAATAGTCGACTTGATAGGGTTGACCAGTCTTTTGTTTCAGAAAAGTTCAGGCCTAAAATAAGCATTATGACTCATGATCTCTTGTAGTAGGTTTCCAAGAAATTGTTAATGGTACTTTACCGGCGTAAAAAAGATAAACGATCGTATGTGTTCCATTCATATGACTTTCTCTGTTACAAATGCCTTTTAAAATGCTTTGGGATAAAATTGGTAGAAATGGTCTTATTACTTGCTTCCTTGTAAGCAGAAGGGAAATAATGGAGTACACAAGGCTAAAGCTATAAGTCAGATTTTAAAAGCTGGTTGCTATGTGATTGAAATTTGTTTGTCTGTATGGCTAGGATTCGAAAAATTCCCGTATGAATAATAAGGAATATCTCAGAAATGGTAAGCTCTAAAAAACAAACAAACAAACAAAAACAAACAAAAAAACACATACACAGACACACACAAAGAAAAAAATATGACATAAATTATGTATGTTAACGATATCTACATAATTTGTGTAGTGAGGCTTGTCCTATCTCTTAAGGTTTACCAGTTATGCCAAATTCAGGAAAGGTCACCCACAATAAAGATGTCTTCAAAGGTTATTCCCAAAAATTCAAGACGTACACTTTATTTGTTATGTAAATATCTATAATATACGATATTCTAATCAAAATCGTTACAGGCATTTTTTAAAAAAAATCATTTTTTTTAAAATATTTTCCATTTAAGGGGTAATTTTGGGTTGGGGATTTTCCTCAAAATCTTTGTGTCGCAGCTTTAAAACATACTTAACTTAAATACCATCAAGTTACGAACTTTACCAACTTTCGTTTTTGAGTTATTGCATCCACAGACACATACATATATACGCAGAAAGTTTTGTAAACAGGGCCTTTTTTGGATTCAGGGGATCTCAAAACATGTATTGCCGATGAAATCTCTGTGTCGAAGTTTTGGGAGTAATATAATGTACTTTATATTCACTTTGTATATAGTACGTGTACAGAAAGTAAAAATCGCTTTAATTCAGAAAAAGGGGCCATTTATAAGGTATCGGATTTACCAAAGTCAACAATTGGAGCAGATTTCTAAAATTGTTACGAAACAAATACGGGGAAGGAGAAAATGAGAAGTGGTTTATCTTTTGGTGATCAAAACTTTTGAATCTCGATATATTTTGGAGTTAAGACCATAAGACCTTCTCTCCCATTCTACCAGGCAATACATTAAATTCAATACAGCAATGAATAAAGGAATAAAGAACAGAAATACAACCTATACAACTTAATAAACATATATAAAAAGGTGTAAGAAGTACACTGAAATAAAAGAAAAAAGAAGAAATTATTTTGAGTGAAATATTCACATATTCACGCATATTAGTCATATTTACATTCGATGTGCATATTATTTGCCAGCACATGTAATATTAATAACGATAAATGAAAGTAATGATGTATTTTAAAATGTTAAAAAAAGCCATTACATACAGTGAAGCTGTCGTTTTTATTAAAATCTGGACATCTATTACCAACACGTGCTTCACTTGGTCATGGTGTAGATGGCGTACCCTGGACGCGCGTTTCAATAACTTTCGTTGTCATCCTCTTGCAGGTTTGCAGATGTCCGAGGAAGTTGGACAACATCGGCATCTAATATAGGCATCTGATCGACAGTAGTGGCTTGCAATATAACAATATAACACTTGCTCCTTGCAACAGATTTAACTTAAAGAAGATGTTAAATAACCCACTTGATATAACAGTGAATAATTTAAATAAATCTGGTATATATCAAATCAACTGCAATGATTGTGAAAAAGTTTATATTGGTAGAACAAAGAGGAGCTTAAAAGTTCGTCTTAAAGAACACCAGAAAAATATTAAATTAAAACATTTGGATAAATCAGCAGTAGCCAACCACTTTTGGAGTACCAACCATGAAATTGGGCAAGATATAAAATTACTGAAAGCCATTAATTCTCCTTCAGAATTAGATATTTGGGAAAACATTTTCATCCATAGTAATTGTAGTAATGTGGTTAATTTCGAAATACCACCAGCAGATGTCATTTTAAAATTTGTACAAAAACAATAGAAAGTCAAGCTGTACACTCTAAACCAGAAAACAGTTTTGAGATGTCCCACTAGAGGTCACCAAGGACTAGAAAGAAGAAGGCAGTTGTTAATGATGTCCTACTTCCACCACCAGAGGCCACTACTGTCGGTCAGATGCCTATATTAGATGCCATGTTGGCCAACTTCCTCAGACATCTGCAAACCTGCATGAGCGTATGTCCTAATTTTCTGCTTGAATAGTTCCGGCAGTCCCTTACGTCTTCAAGTAGGGAATTCCAAAGATGAGCTAAATCTGTAATAAATGATCATGAATGTATGATGAGCAGTTATAGCAAGAAGGAAAGAGTATCGTGAACGAGTTTCTTAATTATGGCAGTCATAAAGATATTTGAAGCGAACATTTAGATAGTTTGGAAGGCGAGAATGTTGAAGTTGATAAATAAATGATAAAGAATGCAATTTTCTTCTATCCCTAAGTTGAAGACATTCAAGTATTTTGAATGATGGTGTAACAAGATCAAATCAACGGAGATTGCGTACAAGGCGTATACACGTATTCTGAGCCAGTTGAAGTCTTAGCGTCAAATTTTAGTTAGGTTAGTAAAAAGAGAGTCAGAATGGGGTATCAAAAGCGCTTGTAATATTTTTTTCTTAATTGAAGTCGGCAGAAAGTCAATCATACGTTTTAAAGAATGGACTATTGAGAATAATTGTTTACACACATGTGTAAATTGCGTGTTTCAGTTTAAACTTTGATCCATGTAAACTCCAAGATTCTTTACCGTATTACTAAATGGTATTTCAGAATTATTTAATGCAATGTGTTGTATGTTATCCAAATTTAGTGTTCCCAACAACCGCTCGTGCCCCATAATGATTGCCTGTGACTTTCCTGGATTCAGCTGTAGTCCATGTTTTAATACTAATTCAGTATGTGTGAACGCTCATATCATATATGTGGGAGGAGGATAATATGTTGTAAAATAATTACCCCTCCTACAGAGCTGTGATGAAATGCGATTCTTAGCTTGAATTAAAACTATTTTAATGAGGCTTCTGTAGAAAATGTGTATTTGTTGGAAGATTGCAACAAAATAAACGAAACAAATACAAACCGTTATTCCTGTAAAAAGAAACCTGATATACTTTATAAATATATTTATATCCTTTTTCTAAAAGAAACTACCTCCAATATTGTAACTTTAAAATTGAAGTATGCTAAAAAGGAATATCTTTAGTTTCGGTACATTTAAATATGTTTTATGTTAATTTGATTTTACAAATACTTCGAAAAGCTATAGATTACTATGCATTAAAATGCAAGACATACATTAAATAAAACTTATTTAGTCATACAATAAAGCTTTTAATCTGAAAATATGCAACACTTCTTATCAAATTGACTTATTTAGTCATACAATAAAGCTTTTAATCTGAAAATATGCAACACTTCTTATCAAATTGCCGAAACAGACATATATTAACCCTTAATGTGCAGGAAACATGAAGAAACAATGCTCAAAAACTTAAACATTTTAATGAATAAAAATTTTGCTTAATTTGATGTTTTAACCTAATTTTGTTGCAAATACAAATTTAAAATCATTTATTAAAGTAGTATCAGTGTTATTAAAGTGTAAGCAATACTGAAAAGTACTTTGTAAGGTGCGTAAACTTTTTATTTCTATATACAATTTTGAGTATTTTAGATAACAGCCATTTCCCGATTTAGTAATTAGCTTGCTTCATTCCTTAAGGACTAATGTCTTCTAACTTTTGGCAGAGTAGCTCAAAATGATTCCTTAGGGAATTTAATCCTTTGGAATATACTTCACCTTTACACAATTTTAATTGACATTACCAGTATTTTACATTAAAACTTTGAGTAGTCCTCATTATTTATTTGTTTCTGTCACTCCTACATTATACATACTTTACATTAAATTTCTAAGATACTTTTCCGTACTTCTCTAGTTCTTGCACTCCTCAACCATAAATTTCCCACTTTCTGCTTAAAGAAGTCCACCCAGCTGGACCTCTACCAGTATACGTATCTTATTCCTGTTTTGGGGTTCCATATATACTTATTGTTAAGTCCATGAGTTGTTAAACACCCTTGCAATGTGGCCTTCCCATTTCCGTTTGAGACGCTCTACCATGCTGTTTGGGTCTGCTATACCCGTTCTCCACCTGATCTTCTCGGTGCATATTCTGTTCCTGAGCGCTACTTGTGGCATCCTTTCCATTTTTCGTTGACAGTACGTAATCGTTCTGTTCATTTTCTCCTTCGGTGACCATATTTGACTACCATACAGTAGAAGTGTTATTGAATAAAAACATTCGTGTAAATGGATTCATCTCACATTTTGTTCTAGACACAAGTAGAATACAGTAACCGAAGAAATAATTAGCGGTTTGAAATCGTTGTTCTGTATGCTGACTTTGAATTTCAATATTTCTTCCATGATATCGCGAGAAATAATAGTGCCCACCCTTATAGCCCCTCAATCTTAAAATACGTTCGTCTTAAATTACAACATTTTTCAGTGTTAAAAACTTATGAAATATAGTTAAATGGTTGCCCTATCCTTACACACAATATGTTTTCTCTTTATAAGATCAATATAAATAATAATAATATTAATAAAGGTACAAAAGACCACGGATTATACATATTTCTCTCTTAATGTTACTATAAATAATAAATAATAATAATAAAGATGTGAAAAGCTCATGGATGGTTAGTGCAGTAATTCGAGATGCGTAACTCCTGTCCTCGGTTAATAAAAAAAGAAAAAGAAATGAAAGAAAAAAGAAAACAAAGAAAGAATGAAAAGAAAGAAAGCGAGAAAACCTAAAATGTTTTTTTCTCCAGCTTGGTTGCATACCAAAAAGTAGCGCGTCACTCACTCAAAAATGTATGCCTGCACTATGCAATAGGACTCATCATTGAGAATAACTTATTATCAGGATTCAGTAAAGTATTGGAATGCAAGCGTTACAAGTCTGCTATCACCTCTGACGTATTGGCTATGTCTTCCCCTTCAATAGAAATCCCAAATTTGAGGTTCAGTACGAAATGTACTCCGACTCAGACAAGTGGGGTTGGAACAACCTGCCCTGAAATAACACATAAAAACTAGCGTTTCTATTTTTTACTTTCTCTATACTCACTATGTACTTAGGGTATAGAAAATGTATTCGATACCGATATATGTTTTAGGGTCCCCTGTATCAAAAAAAAATATTTTCAGAAAAAGGTCCGTGTGTGTGTGTGTGTGTCCATGTGTCTGTGAACACGATAACTCAAAAACGAAAAGTCGGTAAAATACCAAACTTGGTATTTAAGTTTAGTATCTTCCAGGGATGCGACACGAAGATTTTGAGAAAACCCATAACTGCCCTTTACATGGAACTTTTTTCAAAAAATTTGATTTTCTAAAAAATGGCTCTAAAGATTTTGCTTAAAAAATCGTATATTAAAGTTATTTACCTGACAAATAAAATGTATAGTTTAAATTTTCTGGGAATAGCCTCTGAAGACTACTTTATTCTAGATGAATTTTTCATAACTACTAAACGGTAAGAGGTGGACAAAAACTTGACCCATACCAATGTAGAGCACGTTAAAACACACAATTTATGTTATATACATTTTTTTTCGTGGAGTTCATCGTTTTTGAGATATTCCTTTTTCTTGGTTTCAGCTTTGAAAAACATACTTTTCTCATACAGGAATTTGTCAACTCCTGTCCATTCAAGCAAAGGAACGTCATTCACATAGCAACCAGCTTTTGTCTTTCACTTTAACCTATGGTACTCCCTTATTTCGCTTCTACTTACAATAAAGCAAGAAATAAGACTATTAATGCTAATATTTCTCGATTAGCATGAAATAAATAGAAGATAAGTTTATAACAATAGTAATTTACAGAGGTATAGAGAAAGTCATGTGAATGGAACACATCAGATTTTTAATTCTTTTGATTAAGTTCACATATATTCGTGATATTTAAATGCAGGTTTTGAATTTTCTAGAAATAGTCTGTTGAGGCCCCTTCAGTATGAATTATTATTGAGTCATAAATTTCAGGAACCACACAACTTCACTGAACAATAATTTTATGAGTTATTAAAAGCAATACGATTAAATAACAGAACTCATAAAAAGTTCTCGTCTTTTGTTGTTACAATGTTTTTGACACAAAAGAAAGAAAAAATGATAACACTGTTGGATATGAAGTACTTCTAATACTCATAAAATTTCTTCTTAAATTTGAGTCTTAAAGCTAGTAGAATATTAAAATGGAATATAATATTTATACATATAAATTCACGGTAATTATAATGTAACAAACAACAATTTCTGCAAAAAAAAAAAAAAATGCGTAAAAACGTACAATGTGTGTGATTACTACTTAAATGTTTAAATCCTAGACATTAATCAAGTGGTAAATCGCTATTCGTTTTTTTGTCATGGAATTTCAAATCCATCACATAGTAGCCGCTTTTTAAAAAGCTAAATATCGCATTTTTATGAAATTAATTTCGATTAACCGATAGAATTATAAGAATATATTGTAGAATATTGATTATACAAAGTCAATACATAAGGTTTTTACTTAGATAAAGCTGTCCTTTTGCAAAACATTACCGGGAATTTCGTTACATATTCCTTTTGCTTTGTACTAGTATTTTGAATTTTTGTGGTTTCATCTCACAGGAGAGGGAAATCTCTGTCATGGTTGCTTTCTTGATATCAAAATTCTTTCCCACAAAGCCACTTTAATCATCTACAACAGTTGTAATAGCTTGGAGCCAGATGTGGGAAGTAAAGAGGATGAGTTATCACTTCAAATCTGCTACCAGAGCCTGTCAGAACGTGCCGCCATGTTTGAGCAAACTGCAGAACAGCTAGCAAGTTATGATACATGTTAACATGAGTATTTTGTTTTCAGCTAGGCCTATCTCCATTCTGTGTCATTATTATCTGTTAATGGTAATAATGATAAAATATAGGGTAATAAATGTAATAAACACAGCACCAAAACAACCCCATAAATTACAGAAGAATTACCCAAACTTTTCCCCCTTGCGATAGCCAAATCGTAAACTGCATAACCTTATTTCTGTAAATAATAATAATAACAATAATAATAACAGTAATAATAATAACAACAATAATAATTAAAATAATAATCATAATAAAATAATATTAGCAATAACAATATTATTAATAGCAGTAACAACAATACTACTACTAATAGTAATTAATAATAATAATAATAATAATAATAATAATAATAATAATAATAATAATAATAATAATAATAATAATAATAATAATAAAAATTTGCTTTGTTCGTTAGTCTCAGAAAATGAGTCAATAATTATATTTAGTGATTCCTTTTAGAATTTGAATTCACTTCAGAAAAAATTTTATTGCAATTTTCCTAACCTTCCCTGAATATTTATATTCATTCTCCTAACATTTCCTGACTCACAAGAGACCATTGTCACAAGGATGCTGCAAATTGATCAGAGATTTTTTTAATTAAAATCAATCGAAGATAAAATTGCGTACGTCTCAATTTTTTTATCGCATAGGTCCCAGTTTGATAATGAAAATGATTTAAAATTAGAATGATTCAACAGTAATATCCAATTCCTTGCATACTAATAGTGGTGCAGGGAGATGACAAAAATGTACAATTTTTATCTCATCAGACTCTCTCTCTCTCCTTCCTTCCATCATACCATCCTCCCTCCTTCATTGCTTTGTTTCATTCATTTTTGGTTTTTTCCCTTAGTTTTTGACTAGGGTCTGACTTTCTTTATTTTTCCCTCCATTTCTTTATTCCTTCCTTCTTTCGCCCTTTCTTTCTCTTCTTCTTTATTTGTATCTTTTTGTCTTTCTTTCCATCTTTCTTTATTTCTGAATCGCGATTTTTCCGGTAAACCGCAAGAAGAACGCAAACTATTTTGAGATTACATACCCCAATCTGTCATAAGTTTTTTTAAGTCCACGCTTCATAGTTTAACCATTAGGTTAAAAATCATTAACTTAGTCAATTGGAGAAAATAATGTGGTGTTGCCGTGTTGACATGGTGGTTCGATGTTTAGAGCAACTCGACGGAGACTGAGATATCCGTGGTTCGAGTCTCGGCTGTTGCACTAATTTTTAAATGTAACTATACCTTTCCAACTGCTGTCCTAAAGACCACTAGTATGGAAAACAATTGATGAAGTAATAGAACTATTTACTCACGTATTTATTTGTTTTTCGTTGAGAATGCTACACAAATTAATTTGATTTTAAACTATGATAATTTTCGTATTTACAATCATTTCTAGTTTTCTTTTGTGTTGAAAAGATCGTACATAAATCTGCAGTCCTTTTCATTATATTCATAATGTACATGTGTGATATTTACGACTGCATTTCACGATCTTTCATGATCCTTTTTCACTACAAGGTATGACTTACATACCGAAAGGGGGTTCATCGCGCGCAGTGACTTACATAACATAGATTTATTGTGGCTACCACGCATACTTATTGGAGGACCACGGGAAACCATCAGGTGCCCAGTGGTTTTAGCTCGAAGGATGATAACGATCCATCCTCTAGTGTGCATGGGGAGTAAGCTTGCCATTTACTTTGAGTGAAAATCGCGCCATCTGTCCGACACACCATACGCCACGAAACCTCGAAGCATTGGAAGTTTGAGAAGGATACCAGATGAATGGAAAATTATTGAAATAAAATCGTTCTGAATGAGAAACCATCTTAAATTTCACCTAACTACCAAGGAAACTCAAGAAAAACCAATAGTTTCAGGTTGACAGGAATCGAACCAGGCACAGCCCAATTGCGAGCCTATAACATTACGCTCGGTTTAAATAATTTAAATTGTATACTTCTTCTCCGGAGAACATCCTCTAAATTGCAGCGCATTCCTGCTGCAGGCGTACAAATACTTATTTGTGATCGATTGTACACACACACACACACACACACACACACACACACACACACACACACATCCACGCAGGGTAAACACAACTGATGGAAACTACCAGAGGGACTGCTGGTGGTTAGGCAATGCCTTTGAGACGCCACGCCCCCAATGAGCCTACCCTAGGTAGCACCGAGATCCCAGGATGCGTTAAGCTGTTTACAATATCAGCATCCATTATCTACGTTATGGTTCGTGTACCACAAAGGAGCATTTAGTATTAAAAGTATGCTGTGTTATATTCAAATGACTTTCTCTATCCATTACCTCTTGGTAATGCTACTACAAATTATTGTTACAGAAGCCTATCTATCTCTGTACTATGAATAAGTAGTAGAAATGCTGTATTCCATCCAAACATTTGATATACAATTTTCATAAAAAATAAATATTTTGAGGTATGTTGATCTTTGTATAAAGATCATCTCTGTAGCAAATTTATTGTTGAAAAGCTTATTCTTCTATTTACGATAATCTATTTTCTCACTTAGTTCTTCGTAAGCAGAAGGGAAATAAGGTAATACATTTGCTAAAACGATATTCAAAACTTTTAAAAGCCGGTTGCGTGAGATTACAATCCATTTCTTCGCATGACCAGGAGTTGAAAAATTCTCATATGAGAAACAATTTTTATGTACCTAAAAACAGAAGTAAATAACGAGAAATATCTCGGAAATGGTCAATTCCAGAGAAAAAAATATATAACATAAATTGCGTGTTTTAACGATATCTATATTGTTTGTGTAGTAATTCAGCAGAATGCATCCAGAATGTAGAGCTCTTAACAGGCTATGTATGTTCAGTGGGTTCCCAGGATGCGACACGAAGCTTTGCAAGAAATCCCCCATCCCCAACTAACCTTTACACGGAACACTTTTCGAGAATTTTAATTTTCTCAAAAATGGCTCTAAAGGCATAATTTTGACTAAAGTGTCATCTATATAATTAAGATATTTTCATGACAGACGAAATGTACGAGATGTTGCATTTTCTGAGAACAGCAATCTCTTCAATCCTGGATGATGTTTGTATAATTCATAAACTGTAAGAAATAGACAAAAAGTTATTACACAAAAGATGTAGATCTTTTTAAAAACACATAATATATGACATATACTTCTTTTATAGAATAAACAGTAAACAAGATATTCCTAGTTATTTTGTCTAGCGGGAAGTTAGCGGCTGTCTCCTTAGCGCGGTGGTAGCGCAGCTGCTTACCAAGAGGGAGACCTGGGTTCGATCCCCAGTACCGGCGTGGGGATTTTTCCCCCGCTGGGAGACCTGGCCCGGGGTGCATTCAGCCTCGTAAAGTCCCTGGGGGGCCAATTGAGGAGCTACTTGATGGAGAAGTAGCGGCTCCAGGTCATGAGGACCGCATTAACTGGGCGGGGGGACTCGAGGCCCTGACCGTGACTCACCCTTCAATAGTGCACCCCATCCATGACGTCTGTAGTGGACCGAAATGGGGGACGCAGCGGCCGGGCGGTAGGCCAAGGTTCCCCGTGAGCTGTCGTGTCATGAAGTTATCTCTTGTTATATTTCAAGGAATGTAAAAGAACACCAAATTTTAATTGTTTCACGTGTTTGAAAGATTTGACTAGAGTTTCAGCTTACTTTATTCCCTTACTTCCCCTCTATTTACGAGGAAGTAATAGTTAAGACCAGTTCTGCTAATGCATATTTTGGTTAGCTATTTAAAGAATAACATTTTAAAGAAAGTTTATTTGTAAAACAGCTGGAGAAATGTGTGTAAATGAAACACATCATATTTTTTATTTACTTTGTGTAAGAGAAACAAACTCGTAGTTCAGTATAACATATTTGATGGTTGTAGCTTGGATATCCCTGAGGAAGAGCTGCAGCATATTTTCGAATGCAATTTATGAAATGGATGGAGGGAGACAGTATTTCCCAGGAAAGAGAGCGACTGATCATTGCCGTTTTGTTTTATGTGAAAGAAGTTTTCTGTGAAATTGCTCCTTCAAAGCCGAACATGTCAGCGTAATAGAAATTGGACTTTTTTATACCGACTTCATTTTCAGCGTCCTATTTTCTTTTTCCGAGTTATTTCCACAATGCATAGGCTGGACTCCACTGTTCATCCATTTTGTAATGTGGATTATACAGAACAGATGTTAGTGAATTGTGTGTGTGTGTGTGTGTGTGTGTGTGTGTTTTATGAATTGCACAGCTAAAAATAAAAATTCGGTTAATTATCAAATTTGGTATTTAAGTTCTGTATCTTCTAAGCTTTCGACAGGAAGATTTTGAAGAAAACCCTTTCTCCAAACTACGGTTTACATGGAAGACTTTTAGAAATTTTCAAGATAATAGAAAAGGTGAAGATAAAGAAAGGTAAGCTTTTGTACGAATAGTTTGTTACATAATACAGAAAGTCATGTGAATATAGCGCATTAGACATTTAGTAGATAACCTTACCTGACATGCTTCAGTTATAATTGTATATAATAGTAGCAAAATGCACTATGTGTGAACTGTTGCGTAATGAATGGCTTCAAGAGATGCATCAGTTTTAGAGCGACACCTTCAAAGTACCACCGCTTTACGTGACTTAATAATTCATCTGACTTTCTTTTGGTAAAATCTCATTACTCCAAAATTGTATACTGCAGCGGAGATTTCGATGAGTTGTTAGTGGTGCACGTTGTGAGCCATATGCAGGAGTATTTTAGTTTGTTGACTTTACGCTTCACTTTGGGAGCTTCTGTGCAGCGTAACTAAGTGTCACTTCCAATCAACTCCACTACACTCACGTACCTGGTACTGAAGCTTTTCTGGGATGGGTTGCCACGGCGTTGCTCAGTCTTGCGTGAACATTGACTGTCCCAGGCGTGGATTTGGCTAGTGGGAGGACCTGTAGGAGTGATCTTGTAATTGTTAAGAAAACACTTGTAACCTTTTACTGCTGTTTATTCTAAAGGAGTTTTGAAGACAAGCACGTTGTTTTACACTTTTATACTGCTGACTGATGTTCTTTAACACTTACTCACAAGTACTTTCAATTACACTGTTTTAGTTGAGTACATGGCACAATTCACTTTCACCTAATCAAGAGCCGACTGTTAAATAGGTGAGCGACGTGACTTTACTTCACATACAATTTCTTATTATAATTGACTTACTTCGCGAACTTTTTGACAAACGACCTTGCCTCACACACGGGCGAATTCTTAACATACGACGATGTTGCATCTCTCACGGGTGAATTCTTAGCAAAGTGACCTCAATGTGCCAAACCTTACTTCTTATATACAAAAAACGGTGTCATGGTGGCTTCTTTCAGATTGGTTGGAAGGTCCGCCAAAATGACACAATCATTACCCAAAAACCATTGCAAATCTTCCAGAATGCGTCATAATAATCACGTGATACCACGAATATAAAAAAGAAGTCCCCTTGTGGGCTTTAAGCTGTGGTTTCCCCTTATACAAAACTCGAACGTGATTTTCACAAAAAAAAGCAACTTCTCACCCCTCTATCCAGTCTGCCGTCAAGATTCTGAGTAACTTTTAAGTAAACAACTGTCTTCTTGATTCCTATGCACACAACTTAAATATTAACTTTCTTTACATATATATTTAGATAATTAATAACATTGATTATTATATTACTACGAGGCTAATTAACGGTCTCAATACTATATGGTACTCGGTGAGAAAAGGAATAATATCTTGTCACGCTTTTAGCAAAATGTCCTGCTTTTTATGTAAATGATGATATAGATACCCTAGCCAACTGGATGCGAAAACTATAACTCAAAAACAAAGAGTCGAATAAATGTTAGCAAATTGTTCAATATCATGCAAAGATGCGGCAAGAAGACTTTTAAGAAAAATCCTCCAACTCCAAACATCCTTTATATTAACTATTTTTTAAATGTTAAATCTTATTAAAATTGGTTGTAATAATTTTGTCTATAGTATTATTCACATGAAAAACAAGACACCTATACTCCTTTACATGAAAATAACTGTATAATGAATAATCTTAAGTAATGTAAACATTAAGTGATAGACAAAGATTACTGCTCACAAAATGTAGATCTCACAGTATTATTCTAAATAAGTTTTTGTGTGTCGTATAGCATTTCAAAGATATGGCTACTAAAAGTTATTATTTTTAAATATATATATATTTTTAAATTCTGTCCTCTTCTTTCGATACACAAATGTTTCTCGAAATTTCATGGAAAGAGCATGGAATTAAGATAATATCTGTGTTAAATCTGGCCAAAAATTGTGAGAAATGTTTAAAATGAACTTTTTTATGATAGTTAAATGTTGAGTTTTAAGCTTTATAAAAATATATCCTTTTTCCGCTTAGCTCAATTTAACTGCAAATTAAATGAAGCGTTAGAATTGTACATCTATATTTTTTTTTTTTTTTGGTAGTGTTTAACGCCCGCTTTAACTACTAATGGCACCGCAGGCGGTGACACTGATGATACATGAATGATGATGGAGCACCGGTGGAATGCGATGGCGGGGGAAACCGGAGTACCCGGAGAAAACCCGCCCCAGCGCCGTTTTGTCCACCACAAATCTCACATGCGGTCGCTTGGGATCGAACCCCGACCGTCTAGGTGAGAGTCGAGTGGTCTAACCACTCGGCCACGGCGCGGCCGTGTACATCTATATGCTTATTATTACACGCGCCTGAATTTGAACTTTATTTTATCGAAAATTTCTTTTTACAACATTTTGCCATACTCAAAATGATATGATGCTATAGTTTACTAATTTCTTTGAAGAACTATTGTACTCCTCTAAAAATACGGTAAAGAAAATTACCTTGTATATTTTCAAATACTTCTCCAAAATGAGTAACAAATTATTAGCTTTCGATAAATTAAGAATTTTGGAGCTTTCAAAACGTAATAGTGTTTGCAGTAATTAAAGTTAATATAAATAAATCTGATACAATGCATCTACTTCAAAACTTGTGCAGTGTAAATCTTGAATTTTTGGTGTGAATATTTTAAGACATCACGAGGAACATTTTCATGAACTTAGATAATGAACAATTATTATTTAAATAATGATACAAGCTGAAGCTTTGAAATGGCAAAGATAAAGTATTTTCTGAAAAGAGTGTTAAAATGTTTCAATAAGAAAGGTATCTTGCATATTGGGGATTTTCCAAAATGTATCAAATTAAGGAAAGTATAGCGACTAGCTCTTAAAATTTAACTAGTGTTATTTGGTTTCTATCTGAAAACAAAATGTATAATGTATCTATTCTTACTAATGCTTCAACTTTCGTAAAAGAATAGTTTATATACTACCTATCTCGTGATAGAGGAAGAGAAAACAATATGAATAGTTTTACTTTTTATGATTAAAATATTACTTTTTTTATCTTATTGATTTATCAGTAACTGCCTCAGCGGTCAAATGGTTATCATTCCAGCTTCTCACCCAGAGATCCCGGGTTCGAATTCCGGCTAAACTTTTCTTTAGCTAGAATAATTCCTTAACGGCCCCACAGTGTCGAAGTTTCAATAATGGATAAATGTACGTGCCTTTAATAGTATAATATTGAAAAAACGAGAAAATCGAGAAAAACACCAGCAAAGTCTAAAGCTAAATCCAGTCATAAATTAAAGAATAAAAAAATTAGATGGCCTCCATTTACTTTCTCTGCATCTCTGTAAACACATTGAAAAATGTGTTCGTCTCTCTACTTAATGATAATTGAGATAAGTATTAGCATTAAATTATCTTATTACTTATTTTTTTATAATTAGAAGAGAAATAAGGGAGTACATTAGACTAAAGTGTAAGTAAAATTATTTAAAAGCTGGTTGTTATTGATTGAAATAAGTTTCTTTGTAGGGACAAGAAACAAGAAAAATTCCCATATGAGAATAGTTAAAGTATTTTAAAACTGAAACCAATAACAAGGAATGTTTTGGAAATACCCAAGATCAGGAAAGAAAATGTATGTAACATAATTTTGTGTGTTTTAACACGATCTACATTTTTTGAGGGATAGGATTTTTGACTATTTCTAAAGACTATCTCTAAAGTTTAACAGATACGCAGAATTCATCTAGAATAAATTTCAGAAAAGTCAAACACATTTTACTTTTTCCATGTAAATATCTTTAATATACGAAATATTAATTAAAATCATTAGAGCCAAGTAAATAACATTTTTCGAAATTTTTTCCGTGTTACGGTAGTGTGGTGTGGGGCAATTTTTCTCAAATTCGGTGGTATCCTTGGGAGATTCTAAACTTAAATACCAAATTTAATATTTTATCGACTTTTTATTTTTGAATTATGTGTTCACAGACACGAGGCACATTGACTCACGTACACACACATACCTTTTTATCAATACGCTTTTTAATACAAGAGATCTTAAAACGTGCAGTGTCTCCTCTGCCTATGTCCTAGACACAACCTAAAGATGTTGATAATAACGAGCGGTGTTTAATGGCGTTCAGCCTTGTGATTATCAGCGCCTACTAAAACAAACGGGGCTAAAACCAAGAGATAAAATCAATAAAAAACATCATTAATAGAATAATGCTTAAATATGTAAAATCTAGTGTAAATAAAACTACCCTTGGGAAATAAACAAGAGGTAGACAAATAGAGAAACCCATATTATATATTTACACGTGATTGTTCCATTTATGGGCGAGTAAAATAAGAAGTTTTATCGGGTTTTGAACCTTGTTCTCCCACCTGCACAGCAATTTCAATTATTTGCTTCAGTGTTGTGTTTACTACTCTAAATCATGAAAGCTGAACGAATAATTGTATAAAGAAGGCGTACATATCAGTCAATTGTTTCAGTGACATTTTATTTCCTCCTTTCCTTTTTTTTTTTTTTTTCTTTCTCAATACGTACTCTGTACATACTGTCCGTGTATCAGTGTGTCTGTGAACACGATAACTCAAAAACGAAAAGTCTGTAAAATACCAAACCTGGCATTTAAGTTTAGTATCTTCTAAGGGTGCGACATGAAGATTTTGAGAAAAATCTTCCCACCCCAAACTATCCTTTATATGGAACTTTTTTCGAAATTTTTTATTTTCTAAAAAATTGCTCCAACGATTTTGATTAAAATATCATATATTAAAGATATTTACCTGAGAAATAAAATGTATATTTTGAATTTTCTGGGAATAGACTCTGAAGACTACTTTATTCTGGGTCAATTTTACGGAATTTTGCTTAACTTTCTCATACAGGACTTTGTGAAATCGTGTCCATACAAACTAAGGAACTTCAGTCACATAGCACCCAGCTTTTGACTATCACTTTAACTCATGGTACTCCCTTATTTCGCTTCTACTTACAAGGAAGCAAGTAATAAGAATATTTCTGCTAATTTTTTCTCGATTAGCAGGAAGTAAATAGAAGCTTAAGCTTTTTAACAATAATCTATTGCAGAGTTTTAGAGAAATCCATGTGAATGGAACATATCAGATTTTTTTTGTAGCTTAAGGCCCTTTAACCTGGTTGGTCATATCGGACGATGAATGAAATTGGTGAAATGATGCTCAAATTATCTCGGGGTCCATGTTACTCGACATTCGTCTTCCCAGAATAAGGGAAAACCCGAAAAAAAATGTATCCAAGTAACGCACCCTAAGCGAGACTCGAATTCAGATCCTGTAGAATGTGAGTCAGACACACTACCGCCACACTACCCAGGCAGGCTGATTTCTTTTGCTTCAATATACAATAAAGCAAAACGCAGAGCATGTCTGGCGTTACCCGCCTTTATAAACTTACCATTCCAATTACAAATCCTACGTGCCATTCTTGTTTATGTTTTGGTTCTTTGTTTTTTGCTGCAGTCGTGAAATGTGACATGCAAGCCCTGAAAGGTCTCCTTTATCTCCTGAAGCGTAATTAGTCCCTATATACAAATATGTCAGGAAGGGCTGAAACATTTACATACAACATGCTCTTCATCCTCCTGGATTTTCACTTAAGCCAGCAGCCTAACGAACTAGCGATGTAGCTAGCTCGGTAGGATGAAAGGGGCGCGGGGGGGGGGGGGGCAACGAAAGCAAAGGTTATAAATAAGTAACACATTTGTTATTGTGGATTTTATTACTTCTGCTTGCCCGCGATCTCCTAGCATTATGATGCATTACTTTTGCGCCCATGAGTCGTGGCTAATTTGATATAAATGATTTGAATAAAGTTATTAAAAATCTGATGTGTTACACTCACATGACTTTCTCTAGCCGTTCTACAAATTTCTTACATAAGACTATTCTTCTTTCTGCAGCTTGCTAATCGAGGTATTCACCACAATGTTCTTATTACTTAGTTCGTTATAAGTAGGAAGAAAATAAGGGAATACACTAAGCTAAAACAATAGTCAAATGTTTCAAAAGCTGTCGTTATGCGATTGTCACTACAAATCGCTTCTTTTCTTGGCCAGGAGTAGAACAAAGGAAAAACGGACACTCCCGTCTGAGAAAAGTATAAGCACTTCACAACTGAAATTAATATCGATGAATACCACGAAAAAGGTAAGCTACACGAAAAAATGTATATGTCGTAAGTTGAGTATTTTAACAAAACATACATTTTTTGTGTAGTAAGCTTTTGTCTATCTCTTACGGTTTACTAGTTATTCCAAATTAAGCAAAATTCATCCAGAATAAATACTTCTTTAGAAGCTATTCCCAGAAAATTCAAGATATACATTTCATTTGTCAGGTGGACATTTTTAATATACGATATTTTAATCAAAATCGTTAGAGGCATTTTTAAGGAAATCAAAATTTTCGAAAAAAGTTCCATGTAAAGGGTAGTTTGGGGTGGGAGGATTTTTGTGAAAATCATCGTGTCGCATTCCTGGAAGATACTAAACTTAAATACCAAGTTTGGTATTTTAGCTACTTTTCATTTTTGAGGTATCGTGTTCACAGACACACGGACACACATACACGCGGACCTTTTTCTCAAATTATTATTTTTCGATACAGGGGGTCTTAGAACATGTATTTCCGGTGAAATCTCGGTATCGAATTTTTGGGTGGAATACAATACTTCTCTATCCCTATGTACATTATTCATACGGGACTAGAGAAGGTATAAAATTCACCATATAAGCTAGATGTAAATACAGGATTACAGTGGCGTAAAAAGTTCCATGCTTTTGGTTTCCTATAGCGTTTTTCTTTATTTAACTATGACCCTTATTATTTATGTTACAAATCTTCTGGGATAAATAAATCATCTTCCTGCCAAATATTAGGCCTAGTGGCCTGTTATGTTCTAATTCCATCTCTTCATCGGACGTCCCGACAGTCTTCTACCTTGAGGTCTGAAATTTAATATTTGACGTGGAATTCCTGGTGCAGACATTTTGAGTACGGCAAGGGCCCTCGAATTTCGACTATAATTTACAATTTTTTCTGACATTGGATCAATTTTCAATTATTTCATAATATCCATATTCTTTTTCCAGTTTAGTGTATCCCGAAATTTTTCTTAAAAATTCCTTTCATTAACTATGAAACAATGTTGATCTTTTTTAGTTTCTCTACACGTACTATATATAGTGTATAGAAGATGTATTGTTATGCACCCAAAAATTCGATACCGAGATTTCACCGGAAATATACTTTTTGAGACCCCCTGAATCCAAAAAAAAGCATTTTTAGAAAAATGTCCGTTTGTGTGTCGGTCTGTCGGTCTGTGTGTGTATGTGTGTGTGGATGTGTGTGCGCGTCTATGGGTAGCATAGCTAAAAAACAAAGAACCCGTTAAATACCAAACTTGGTATTTAGGTTTGGTATCTTCCAGGATGCGACGCGAAGATTTTCAAGAAAATCCTCCCCCCCCCAAATACTCTTTACATGGAACCTTTTCGAAAATTTTGGTGATATTTATCTGAAAAATGAAATGTATATCTTGAATTTTCTGGGAAAGGTCTCTGAATACTACTTTATTCCAGGCGAATTTTTTTAAATTGTGCACAACAGCTAAACCGTAAGAGATGGACAAAACATTATCACACAAGAAATGTAGAGCACATAAAAACACACAAATTATGTTGTATACAATTTTTTTCGTGGAGTATATCGCTTTTGAGATATTCCTTAATTTTTTGGTTTCAGCTTTAAAAACTTATTGTTTTCTCATATAGGAATTTGTCATCTCCTGTCCATACAAACAAACGAACTTCAGTCTCGTAGCAACCAGATTTTGACTATCACTTTGACCTATGGTGCTCCCTTATTTTGCTTCTATTTACAAGGAAGCAAGTAATAATACAATTTCTGCTAATTTTTTCACGATTATCATGAAGTAAATAGAAGCATAAGCTTTTTAAAAATAATTTTTTGCAAAGATGTAGAGAAAGTCATGTGAATGGAACACATCACATTTTTTTTTGTAGTGTTTAATGCCAATTTTTACTACTTGCGGTGCCACATGATTCAAGTTTCACTTCCGTAGTATCTTATAAGCTTTTGTCCTAATATGTATTTAAATTATTATTAATCGTGCTCATTGCATAATTGAAATGTCTTATTTTTATTTGCTACATTTTTTCTGTTTCGTAACTAAACAATAAACTAAATACCTGAATGATGGTACTGTTACACAGGTTTATTTTAAAGGCATATTTTAGTTTGCAGATTATTTTTCCCTCACAAAGGCCACTACTTTGGGTTTTTGATACTGAGATTTTCAAATTATAAATTACCGAGATACATTGTATTTGATAAATTATCACTGAAGGCCATCCTCAGAGTCTCCAGTAACATCTCTTTTATTCATACTTTTCCATGTTCTGCTGTTATCCATTTTTTATCTTATGATTCACATATATAAGAAACAGTAGTGGAGATAGAAATGCAGGCTTAAAATAAAACTCTGAAAATTGGGTAACATACCCCGGTATCTAATTCCCAAACCCGGGGTATGCATTCCCAATTTTTATTCCTTTGTTTTGAAATATAATTTATCCATGTATACAAAATTACCTACAGATATTACAAAGTTAAATTAAAAATAAAATAAAAAGCTATGCCTTTCAATTTCGCTAACCGTTTCTTTCTTTCTCAAATTTTAAAAACATGTTTCACTATTTATTATCTTTAATTACAATAAAAATTATTTTAAAAACTTAAATATATATTTTTATATTTTGTAATAAAGTTATTACCATTCTTCTGCTTACGTACTATTTCAATTAATTATATGCATTTATATTATTTGTAGTGCATTATTATTTGCCTTATTTAATTTCTTTTTCACTTATTTTATTTTCTTATTTTATTACCCAGCCATAAATCCTATTTATATGTACATTCTATCCTACATCATATAGAACCTGTGGTAGGAAGCTATACGTACTGGTTCCCAACACAGTTTCCTTCTATTTATGATAGTCTGTGTGTATGTAAATATATCATTATACTATTAATATAATATAATTGATTAATATAATATTCTAAGAAACTTAAAACATAGATCAACTTTATAATATAACTAGAACTAAAATGTGATTAATCTATTACTTATTCATAAATCTCATTAGACTTAATAGAATTCACTTAAACCATCACATCATTCAATTAATAATAAATCTTAAATCAACTTAAATTTTCTTTCTACCTTCTTTTAGTTTATCAAGCCCATAAGGTAGCCTAAAGCTGCTTGTTTTAAACTTAAATATTCTCTTTCTCCTCATCACTGGTTATAAACCATAAGTTCTTAATAGTTTGAACGAAAGGAGTGCAAAAGAGAGTTTTACCTGAGTGGCTGAAAGGCACTCCCCAGATGTGTCAGTCTTTTATTAGTTTTATGACAAAAGTCCCACTCAAGCCATAGTCAATAAACAGAAATCGGTTTTCAGATCAGCAGTGAAGGAAAAGGTGAAGTTAGGCCGAATAATACGTGGAATGGTTGATTGAAATTTCCTTGTAAATATTTTCCTTCTCATTATGTTTGTCGTTTGAAAGGAAAAAAAGAGAGATGAACAACAAAACATAAATTACTGCCTTTATTGAGCTCCAAACTGTATGGAATATATTAAAGAAGGGCATTAAACTTTTATAAGAATTACCATGGATATATGTATTATAGATAAAAGTAAAAACGCATGACAAGAAACTGCGTTATACACAAATGAAGCTCGTAAAACAAAAGCGCAATGTCGCAATTCTGCAATACTTGAAAACGCTTAGCAACCTTCTTTATATTTATTTTTTGCTAAGACAGTAACCTCTTACTCTTCTATAAATCCCAGAATAATAAATTCCATGTTGACTATAAGAATATAAAGTATAACCAGCTCTAGAAAACGAAATTATTATTAAAATAATATAACTATTTATTTTCAACTAATTATTCTATTTAATAAACCAATTTCTCTTACTAAACTTTGATAATAAAATGTATTTAATTATCTTAATTCCGAAGTAAATATGGAAAGATAGAATCAGAATAAAAAATTCAGCTATAATTGGGATTCGAAACACAACCATCGGCTTTCCATTACATTACTCTGCTCTCTGACAAAGGATCATTGTCGTGTTGATGTTACAGATTGAGCTGGCATTTTTTTTAGTGAAAGAGGATCGTAAATAAAAAACCGTACTACAATCTACTACCTCTTAAATTCAAAAGTCCCTTCAGAAACTTTGAAAATCATAAATTTACATATAGATTAATGTATTAATAAATAACTATAAGCAAGAATAAAACTCGTTTTGGTTGGCGAGGTTTTTTTTTTTTTTTTTTTTTTGGTAGTGTTTAACGCCCGCTTTAACTACTTATGGCTCCGCAGGCGGTGACACTGATGATACATGAATGAAGATGAAGCACCTTTGGAATGCGATGGCGCGGGAAATCGGAGAACTCGGAGAAAACCCGCCCCAGCGCCACTTTGTCCACCACAAATCTCACATGCGGTCGTTTGAGATCGAACCCGGGCCATCTAGAATTGTATGTCGGCTTTCTCTCCCATAGACCGAAAGCTGGACATGAAGAAAACTGTAAATTAGAAATACTCACCAATATTATCTTATCCCTTTCTCAACTTTTGTAAAAACATTAAACGATAAAACATACAAAGATGTGCAATTTTTATCTCTTTACTTTATTTTTGGATTCCCCATCACTGGGGGGGCGGAAATGAAACTTAAATGTAGCCCATTATGATTTGGCTTTTAAGGTGTCTTTAGTGCAGTCATGCGCACAGATACTTACAACCACGGCGTGGGAAAATTACTTTTCAGCGCCATGCATGGTACAGTCACAGACATTAAAATACGGCTGGAAATGCTTATCACAAGAATGGATATTTTTCCATGTCCACCCATGTCTTTCACCTGTTTGCTATTGGACAGGCCACGCTAACGAAGAAAAGCGGATTTACTTGAAATGTAACTTACGACAAATAAAGTTTTGACTTGCGAACTGGTAAACCCCAAACTCTCTGGTTGGACCACACTCCAACTCTGTCACTGGCTGATGCAAAATTTGGTTAATGTTTTCTGTGTACTACATGCCAAAATTCTAATGCCAAGATAATTCGCGCACTTGGTGAACTCAATTAATGCACCGCTTATACAAGTCAATCTGTTCTGAGGGAGGTTTGAGCGGGGTTGAGAGTTAAAACGGTAGTTTGCCCAACTAGATCTGCCGTTTCTTATTCGTCTGGTATGCTATGCCAGAATGACACCAATGAAAATTGTCATTAGACCGGAATCTTTGTCAAACGTTAACATTTTCAGCAAAACCACAGAACCCGGAATATCTTTGAGTGTACCTGAAGTCTGGCGTTACAACTTAAAACGTTACATTTCCCGCCAAATAGGGGGGAAACCTTAGACACGGGTTTTTATGTATTTCCTGTATAAAATTCCCGCTTATCTGCTACGTCGATCGTCTCCTTAGCACGGTGGTAGCACGGTTGCTTGCCAAACGGGAGACCTAGATTCGATTCCCTGTAGACGTGGTCCGGGGTACAGTTAGCCTCATGAGGTCCCTGGATGGTCAATTGAGGAGCTACTTAATTGATAAGTAGCGATTCCAGGTAGAGAAGACCGCATGAACCGGCTGGGAGGAGCTCGAGGCGCTCTTCACGTCTCACTCTCCAGCACCTCACCCCGTTCATGATGCATTCGGGCTGAGATAGGGGATACAGCGGCCGGGTGGTAGGCCTTGTGGACTGTCGTGCCATGGAGAAACAAATCTGCGAGACCTATGGCCTCTTGCGACCTCTGATATTCTCAATTTATGTCTAATTTTTTCCAGTAACTCAAAAGACTTCTCAACTTCCCTTGAGATGACATACATCAATAAGAAAGTTTAGTACAGAGGAAGTTTATCGTTTGATACGGTCTTTTGAATTTGGCCAGAACTGCGGAAAGGACTTGTCTGAACCGATGCTGTTTACAAAGGAGCCGTTTCTCCTGTGTGATGAACTGAAGATGTAGTTAGAACACACAAGGATAGCTTTTGTCTGAAACAATTACTTTGAAGCTCCAGAGACTTTGGTTACCATCTTCTGCATCGGAGAAGTCTCTGGTGTGATATCTATTGTATTTTGAACTGTATTGTACGACCATATTTACTTAGCTTAGTTCTTGTTTGACATTCTGTGAGATTTTGATTTCTTAATTTTTCCTTTATCTATTATTTACAATGCACATACAAAGAATTTGACAGCAATATTTCACCATAAAAACATGTCCCATGAATCCAAAACGCATTTTTATAAAAAAAAAAGTCGTGAGTGTATGTGTGTGTATATCTGTGGACAGCATTAACTCAAAAGCAAGTCTGAGGAATACCAAACTTGTAATTTAAATTTAATATGTGACACAAATATTTTTTTTTTATTTTTTTTTCTGAAAAATGACAAAAAGGATTTGATTAAAATTCTGTACATTAAAGATATTTACATAACACATAAAACGCACATCTTAAATTTTCTTGGAATAGCCTATGAATATCTCTTATTCCGGGATGAATTCTGGTTAACAATAAACTGTAAGAGACAGACAAAATCAAATACACAGAAAGCGTAGACACTTATTGTGTCATATAATTTATGTACATACAGTTAACCGTTTCGGAAACATTCCTTTGTTATTGCTTTCAGTCTGAAACTGCTTCAACATTTCTCAAACGTGTACTTTTGTTTTGTTTGTCTGACGTTTTACTCCTGACCGTGGAAAGAGAACCGAACTTCATTTATTCTCATGACGGCAAGCTTTTAAAACATTTGACTATGACTAGTATATTCTCTTATTTATCTTCTGCTTAGAAGGATGCCAATAGCAAGAGAATTTCTGATAATTTTTTATCTCGATTAACATAATCTAAAAAAATGAATATTTCGTAAGAATAATTTATTTGCATATCAGATAGAAAAAAGCACGTGAATGGAACAAGTATAACAGTTTTAAAATCTGCAAATTTAACAGTAATCATAGATAGTAAATCGTAAGAGACTTATTTATACCAATATTAATAGATTTAATTTTTTTTTTTTTTTTTTGCTATGATGGAGGTATTATGTTTTACTTTGTTAGAACGAAACTATTAAGTTGTATCCATTTTCAATTTTTTATATTCTGGTACACACATATATATATATATATATTACAAATGTTTTTATGATTTCTTGCTCTATAGTTTTTAAATAATAATGCAAATATCCATATACAGGATGGAAGATTAATTATATCCTTAAACATGGTGTCTCTTTATAATGAATAAAACAACAAATATAAGTGCAGCGTTATTATTTTTAAAGTATCTTAGCTGAAAAAGTTGCTTAAAATTAACTTCTTGAATGAATACTTGGGTCCAGACCACGAACAACTATAAACGTATATTAGCGATAAGAATACCTGATTAATATGCGATTTACAAATTAAATTTAAATTTCTAAATTTCTATACTAGCAAATTACACTCACAGTAATTTTTACGTTATCCACATTACTATGTATATAGTAGATAGAAAAGTTATTGTAATCCACTCAAAAAGTCCATGTTGAGATATCACAGTATATATGTATTTTGAGGTCTCCTGAATCGAAAAATGCATTTGCAGAAACATATAATTTTGTGCGTCTATGTATGTGTGTGTCTGTAGACTCAAATAGGAAAAGGCAGTTAATACCAAATGATACGAGCATTTTCTGAAGAACCACTTCCACCAAACAACCCTTTATATGGAACATTTTCAGAAAATTTTATTTTCTCAAAACGCTCTAACGAGTTTTATTAAAATACCGTAATTATTTTCACGACAAACGAAATAAATAGAGTAAAGCTTTTGGGTTTAGCCACTATGATCTCTACATTCTGGATGATTTTTATAGCTTCTAAACGTAAGAGATAGACAAAAATATAGGTCTCGTTAAAACACACAATTAATCCATATACATTTTTTGTAGAACTAACCTTTTCCGAGGTATTTTTTAGTTTTGGTCTCAATTTTAAACTACTTTTCTTAAACGGAAAGTCATCTTTCGTTTCATCTCCGTTTTGTTTTACTCTTGACCTTGTAAGGAGAACCTAATTTTAATTGTTTCACATAGCAACTGTCTTTATAAAAGATTTGACTATTTCTTTGGCCTAGATTCTATTTATAAGGGGCTAATATAATCATTTCTGCTACTGTTTATCTCGATTACGACGAAGCATATAAAGGAATTATCTTTTGTAACAACAGATTGTTGAGACTCATGTGGACAGAACATGTTAAATGTTTATAATACGACGACCATACAGAAAATGACAGACGATTTTGCATAGCTAAATAATTACAAAATATATCAACATAAAACTTTATTTACAGAGTTGCAGTATATTTTCTGTGAAGATATTTGTTACTGCGGTACCAGTTTTTTGATGCTGATGTTATACTTTTCTACCGTCAAATAGTCGCCCTCCGTGGTGTAATGGTTACCATGCTAACTTCATATACTCAAGGTCGTGGGTTCAAACCCGGCGGATGACGATGGATTTTTTCGGGTGTAAAAATCCCTTTGGAAGGGAAATAAAGCCGCTGGTTCCGTGTCGTAGATTTACGGCACGTAAAAGAACCTCAAGCCTGATAGGGAGACCTCAGAACAAAATTGAGCGGTCTTTCACGCCCAGCTGAGAACCACAGTAGTTAAAGAGCGTCCATAAATAACACGCCACTTATTTACTGTCAAATATCTTATTCGGTTTTGGAATACCCAAATGTTTGGTCAATCGAATTTTATGGGCAAATAACGCAAGTGTATTGTGATAATGCAATGAACGAGTCTTCAGTGAGAAAATGACGCATAATTTACGAGTAATCAAAGAAGAATCAGTGTGCCCGGCAAAGACCAGAGTGTAAGTTAGTCAATCGCTATGAGGGAATTGAAAGCAAATGATGATGAAAGAATTCAGAAAAGTGGTATTTCACTTTGATCACAATACACGATTTTTTAGGTGGAAAATAATTTGCAACCGGTGACACCCTTGGCTCAGATCTTTACCGGTGGAAGAGTATAAGATTGGCTTCGAAACACCAGTACCACGTGACAATAAAAACCTTGATAGCTATGGCGATTACGTTGAGAAATAGAGTAAGGTATTGTAACTTTACAAATAAAGTATTGTGTTGATATCTTTTGTTATTGGTTAGTTATGCTAAAACGTTCATTACCTTCTGGACCTTCTCGTAGATTTGTAGTTAAAAAATCTGATGTGTTCCATTTACTTGACATTCTCTACATATAAGTAACAAATTATTATCAAAAAGCTTATTCTTATATTTACTTCATGCTAATCGAGATAAACATTAGTAAAATCTATCTTATTACTTAGTTACTTAGAAGTAGAAGGCAAATAAGCAAATACATTAAGCTAAACAGACAGTCAAATGTTTTAAAATGTGGTTGCCATGGGACTGAAATCCGGTTTTTACATAGTGAGGTGTTGACAACTTCCCGTATGAGAAAAGTATTAAGTATTTTAAAACTGAAATGAATAACAAGGAATTTCTTAAAAAATATCAGCTCCAGGAAAAAATGCATATAACATAAATTGTGTGTTTTAACGAGATCTACGTTTTTGTGTAGTAAGTTTTTGTCTATCTAGTTATACAAAATCAAGCTATATTCATCCAGAAAAAGAGGCCTTTAGAGGCTATTCCCAGATATATATTATATGTGGTGCTTAAATATCTCTAATATACGGTATTTTGATCTAAATCGTTAGAGGCATTTTTGAGAAAATCCAACATTTTTGAAAATTTTTCCATGTAAAGGGAAGTTGGGGGGAGGGGTGGTTTTCTTGAAACTCTTCGTGTCCCAATCTTGCAAGATACTGAACTTAAATACTAAGTTTGGTATTTTAATGACTTTTCAATTTTGACTTATCGTGTTCAGACACACGGAGTACACAAACGGACCTTTTTCTAAAAATGTTTTCTTTTTGGAAACAGGGGACCCTAAAATGTCTATTTGCGATGAAATCTCGGTATTGAATTATTCCATAGCTACGGCCTATTAGCTGAAGCTCAAATTTTCTAGGCACGTTAGCCCATTTTATAAAACGCCCTGTGGCTTATTAAAGAGCCAATTTTTCGGTACAGGGACTGAACAACTAGGCCAGAGAGAGGGAGAGTGTATATGAATGTGTAGCAAAGTGTACGATCTGCCGACACTATTTCTTAAGGAGAGTTTATCAATGAAAGTAGGTCACGTGTGGGCTTTAAAAGAGAAAGGATTTAGTCGAGGCTTGGTCGGAGAGCTATCGATACGACGCGTCGAGCAAACGTCGATTTTTGTAGCTGGAAAATGTTTCGTCTAAAACCACGGTGGCCGGATATCCATTATTGGAAGGTTTTCGTGATAAAACGAACCTCTGGTATCGCATAGAAAGACTAACGCCAGCTCATATATCAGTTTTGTAGGTGTATACTCAGGTGATGTGTTCCATTCACATGACTTTCTCTACATCTCTAAAATAAATTATTGTTAAAAAGCTTATTACTTTCTCTTCACGTACTATATACGTATTGCATCAAAAATTCCGACCCCGAGATATCACCGGAAATACAAAGTCAAAAAAACATTTTTAGTATGTGCCTGTGGGCAGCCTAGCTCAAAAACGAAAAAACCGTTAAATACCAAACTTGATATTTAAGTTCAGTATCATCTAAAATACCGTTGACATGGAAAAAGTTTCGAAAATTTTGATTTTTTTAAAAATGGTTCCAACAATCTTGATTAGGATGTCATACTTAAAATATTTACATGACAAATAAAATGTATATCTTGAGTTTTCTGGGAATAGCCTCTAAAGGCCCCTTTATTCTGGATAATTTTATTGAATTTTAAACAACTGGTAAAAAGTAAGAGATAGTCAAAGCTTACTACATTAAAAATGTATATATAGCACGCAATTTATGTCATATACCTTTTTTTCGTGGAGTTGGCCGTTTTCAAGATATTTCTTGTTATTGATTTCAGTTTTAAAATGCTTAAATTTTTTTATACGGGATTTGTCAACGCTTGGGCACACGAGGAAACGGTTCAATCCCATAGCAACCACATTTTAAAACATTTGGCTGTCGGTTTAGCTTAGTGTATTCCCTTATTTACATTCTACTTATAAGAAACTAAGGAATAAGACCGTTTCTGCTAATGTTTCTCTCGATTAGAATGAAGAGATATAAGCTCAACATAATTGGTTATAGAGATGATGAGAAAGTCAGGCGAAGGGAACACATCAGATATTTTTTCTATCTACATCATGCCAAACGAGATAAACGTTAGCAGAAACTGTTTTTAATACTTAGTTCCTTGTAAGTAGAAGGGATAGAATCTATTGTGTTCTATTCACATGATGTCCTCTAGCTAATTGGGAAACACACATTCTACATAAAAGACTACTCTTTCATCTAATTCATGCTAATAAAAATAAACATTAGCAGAATTAGACTTAGTGCTAGTTTTCTTGTAAGTAGGAGCAAATAAGAAAATACACAGGCTAACGCGATAGCCTCGCACTTTAAAAGCCGATCACTACGTGAAACAATTCAAATTTCAGTCTCTTTGCTTGCCATGACTAAACGAATGCGAAACGAGAAGAAAGATATCTTCCCAAAAGAGACAAATTTAAGCCTGTTAAAATTGTAATCAATAATCCAGAATATCGAAAACGGTTAACTCTACAAAAACTGTATATCACATAAATTGTGTTTTTAATGAGATCTACACTTTTTGCGTAGTATGTTTTTATATTTCTTATGGTTTGCCAGTTATACAAAAATCATCCAGAATGAAGTAGTTTTCGGAGGATATTTCCAAGATATACATTTCGTTTGTCATAAAATATCTGAAACATAAGGCGTTTTAATCAAAATTGTTAGCGCCATTTTTCAGAAGATTCAAAATGTTCCATTTAAGGGTAGTGTCACATCCTTGGAAGATACCAACATTAAATACCATTCCATTGGTATTGAACAGTCTTATTACTTATGAGCAATGCTGCCGCTTCCACCACACACACGGACATTTTTCTAAAAATGCTTTTTTTTTTTTTGCTTTTTTGTTTCAAAACATATATATCTGCGTGTTGTATCCCTGGAAACTACTCGACTTAAGTGCCAAGTTTGGTATTTAGCAGACGTTTCATTTTGGGGCTATGCTGCCTACAGACAGACACATCCGGACCTTTTTCTAAAAATGTTTTTTGAACTCAGGGGACCTCATAACATATTTTTTTCCAGCGAAATTTCGATATCGAATTTTTGGGTGCAATACATTACCTTCTCTATATACTATGTACATGGTACGTGTAGAGAAAGTAAAAAGTGATCCGTATAGCTACATAACTATTTTTGTTAGTACTCACAAATCTAGCCCTTCTTTGCCAGCCTGATAATCTCTATCGTGACTTTTTGGCTACTGTGGTTTACCTCCCCAAAACAGAGTCGAAGTACTTGTCGATATTCTTGGTTCGTTGAATTTTACTTTAAAATTAAAATAACCTAATATAACAGAAACGATACATTATAAAATCATATAAATAGAGAAGGCTAATAACTCTTCTGTTCTTTTTAATTCACTTAAGCTTTGCATTTTCTAATCATTTATTTAATGTTCGTCGCGGTTACAATTCGGCAATAGCTTAAACCATCGTTCTCTAATCAGTCTTCTGGATAAAACCAAATTATGCTGTGTTAGCTTAGCCTTTCTTATACACGAATTGTAGTTAACAAAGTATCCCAATATAACCCAAATATCCTTTTATATTGCTTCAATTATAACATTGTTCATTGGTTTTTATTTTTTTTTTTCTAGGAGAATTCCATTCGCATGACTTTCTCTACATCTCGGTAAGAAATTATTGTTAAAAACTTGTTTTTCTATTCGCCTAATGCTAATGAAGATAAACATTAGCAGAATATTCCCTTACTTACAAGAAAGTAATAAGATCACACTAAGCAAAAGCGATAGCCCTATCTTTTAAAAACAGGTTCATATCTATTTCTTTCCATGAGTTTAATACATCTTCGTATGTGGAAACTAAAAGCATTTGAAAACAGATACCAATAACAAGGAATATTTCAAATCTGGTCAACTCATGAAAAATATGTATGACATAATTGTATGTTTCAACAGGATCTCACCTTTATTGTGTGGTAAGTTTTTGTCCATCCCTTACGTTTTACTAGTTAAGCAAAGGCCAACAAAATTCATCCAGAATAAAACGGTCTTCCGAGGCTATTCCCAGAAAATTCAATGTATGTGTTTTATTTCTCATGTTTAATATACGGTAGTTTAATCAAAATCGCTATACATATTTTGAGGAAATCAAACTCTGAAATGTTTTCCATATAATAGATAAATTGGGGTAGAGGAAATCTCGAAAATCTTCGTGTTGCATCTTTGGAAAATACTGGACTTGAATAACCAGCTTGATATTTCACCGCATTTTAGTTTTTTAGTTATGCTCTCAGACTCACGGAGACGCGCGCGCGCGCACGCGCACACACACACACACACACACACACACACACACACACACGCAGGTACCTATTTCTAAAAAATACTTTTTTTTTTATACAGAGCAGCTTTAAGCGTGCAAATGCGATGGAATTTCGGGATCGAAATTTTGGGTTGAGTGGAATATCTGCTCTACCAACTTACCATGTACTACATAGAGAAAGATGTTCTTGTTGTGATAAAATACCCTCCTTGTTTTCATTAAATATAGATAGATATTTTTCCACACTGCCGTGGGGAATCTATATAACAGGCATGCTAATAAGAACATTAACAAATAAAGCTCGAAAAGACTCCATAGATAACAGTACAAAACCATGACAGTACCAAATCTGATATAAGAGTCGGAAACATAGACATTAACTAAAATATATAGAACTAGAATATAGATCTCAGAAATGAAATTCGTAAGAGTAATAGCTAGATACACTAAAATGGAAACAAAACGCAGTCAAGATATCAGGAAAGAACTAAAAGTAGAAGAAATTAATAATATACATAAGTGCAAACAATAGACAACAATGGGAAAAACATGTTCAAAGAATGAATAATAATGGAATAATAAAAACAGCCATAAATTACTAGCCTAAAAGTAAAAGAAACCAAGAAGGACCGAAGAAAATATGGGCACAGTAATTTGGAGCCAGAACGGATTGAAAAGTCCATAACCGTGAAGCAGAAGAAAAAAGGCCCTCGCAGCACAGAATGAGTAATAAGTTTAGAAGTTTGCAGCTTTGAAAGAAGCAGCAAGATATCTCTACAACTGGCTTGTAGTTGCGGGTTTATAAACCTAGTTATGAAAAGGCTTTGTAATGAAATGGTACCCCTATTTACTGGAATAAACTCTAGACTCACATACCAGGTAATTTCCATATTCTCATTTGTAGAAGCTAGTAATAACAAGCTTTCGTGAAGGCGAAACAGACAAAGAAATATTCACACTTTCAGTTTGCTTTCTAGCGCTGAGTCAAGGATTTTGTTTTCAAAATTTATAGCGAGGTGCATTGCTCTATTTTTACTTCTCTACGTGTACTATGTATATAGTGTATGGAGAAGCAATTGCATTCTACCGAAAAATTCGATACTCGGATTTATCCGGAAATAGAAGTTTTAGGGTCCCCTGTATCCAATAAAAGCATTTTTAGAAAATATATATATATATAAGTATCTTCAAAACATGCGACGCGAAAATGTTGTGGCAAATCCCCCAATCCAAACTACCCTTTATATGTGAAAAAATGTTAAAATGTTTATTTTATCAAAAATGACTAACGGTTTTGATTAAAGTACCATATATTAAAGATGTTTACCTGGCAAATAAAATGCTCGTATATCTTGATTTGCCTAAGTAGTAAAGCGTAATAGATAGACAAGAAGTTACTACACAGGGTATTTAGATCTCGTTGAAACACAACATTTATGCCATATACATTTTTTCCAGGAGTTGATCATTTTTTGAGATATTCCTTGTTATTTGTGTCAGTTTTAAAATATTTGCTATTTACATAAAGAGGGCATTTGTCAACTTCTAGCGATGTAAAGAAACGCATTTCATTCGCATGGCAACCAGATTTTAAAAGATCTCACTATCCTTTAGCCTACGTATTCCATTATTTCCCTTTTACTTACAATAAAGCATTCCTGCTAAAGTTTATCTCTATTAGTATGAAGTAGAAGAGTAACATTTTTAACAATATTTTGTTAGAGAGATGAATGGAATACATCATAGTTTTACTTTTTCTATATGTAATAGTAGACATTTCATTCCACCAAAATTATCAATAGTAAGATAATCCGGATAGATACTTTCAGTACCTCTAATTCTTAGCTCTGTGTATGTGTCTGTGTGTGCATATTTGAACAGCATACTTTAGAAACGAAAAGTCAGTTAAATACCAATATTTGATATAGTATAAGTTCAGCTACTTCATAGGATGTAACACGAAGACTTTAAAGAATATCCCCAACCCAAACATCTACGCTTAACATATATATATATATATATATATATATATTTTTCGAAAATTATGATTCTCTCAAAAATGCTATATCGATTTTGATTTATTCATGTGTTTAATGTCCGCTTTTACTTCTATGAAACCGCAGCCATGACTCTAATGATACATGGAATGAAGATGGAGCACCGGTGGAATGCGATGTCGGGAGGAACCAAAAAACCCGTAGAAAACCCATGCCGGCGCTGCTTTGTCCACCACAAATCCCATATTCGGTCGTCTGGGATTGAACTCGGGCTGCTTTGATAGAGGCGGGTGGTATCGCCACTCAGCCAAGGCGTGACAAAAGATTTTGTATAAAACACCATATGTTTAAGAGGGAAAATAGTACCTATATTTTGGATCTTCTGAAATTAGCTTCCGAAGTTCTCTTCCCTCTGGATGACTTTTGCACAATTGGTAATCCATAAGAGACACAAAATCTTATTATACAAAAATCTGATGCGTTCCATTCACATGACTTTCTCTAGTTATTACACAACCAAGCCTTCCTTAAAAAAGTTATAACTTTATTTGTTATTCACGTCATGCTAATACAGACAGACATTAGCAGAAATTGTCTATTCATTGTTTCCTTATAAGTTATAAGTAGAAGGGAAATATGGGAACACATTAGACTAAAGCAATAGTCAAGTAGTTTAAATGCTACCTCTATGTGAAACGGTTCTCTTTTGAATTCCCGCTTGAGAAAAGTGGTTTAAAATTGAAACATATTAAAATGAATATCTCGGCATGGTTAAACTAACAAAAATGTATATAATATAAATTTTTTGTCTTAATGAGTATCACTTTTTGTGTATTAAGTTTTTGCCTATTTCTTACGGTTAACCAGACATTTAAAAGTCAGAAACATTCACCCAGATTGAAGTGATCATTGTTTGTCATAAAATTTGTTAAATCTAAGGTATTTTAGTCAAATTCGTTAGCTATTTTTGACAAAATCAATATTTTCGAAAAATGTTCCATGTAGTTAGATTTTCTTGAAAATATTTTGGAAATAATGTTCTCCAGTAAGTATTATTTTTGGAATAACCCTTACGAATAATCTGTGTAAAGAGTAATAAAGATTTCTAACTTTGATTTACTATGGAGACATAAGGGATTTTTGACAATTCCGATTTCCAATTAAGCTATCGAATAGGTTTCCTTATGCGAAATCTCGAACTGCTCTTATTTAATTGCGTAGATCCCAGTAAACTCTAAGGTTATATCTGTGATAGATTTGGTTCTGATTAAGCGATTCGAAGTCCCAGAATTATTTTTGATTCAGGCTTCTAACACAGTAAGCATTTTTCTATGCAATGAAATGAGAAACCAAATTTACGGAAATCTTGCCGGTCAATTTCTTTAACAAGGCAGCTATGCAGTACATTTCTATGAATTTCTGAGATTCTTTAATGCAGTTTATATTTCAGATATCAAAGCATGGCTATCGTAAGGTAAGAGAATGTATTAACTTCTAAATCTGTAAGGCTAGTACACATTTTTCCAATTCAAAAAGTGAAATAAGCATTTATCTAAGATATTTGAGAGACAATGTATTAAGCATTTTTTGGTTCGACAATAGAGGATAGTCTTAGGTGATTCCAGTTATACGTAAACTGATAGAAATATTCCATTTTAGAGTATTGATTTCAGTTTGCCCACAATTGTTTAGCCTCAATTCCCATCCATTTGTGTGTGTAAACCTCTCCAGATATTCAGTCGGACTCATCTCTGTACAATTGCCTTCAGATGTTTAACTTCAAGGAAACGAACTCCAAAGTAGTTCTCCAAATTCTAAAAAGTTATAATTATATGGGTTCAACCTGGAGTGTACCGTGTTCGTCTGTTCTTCCAAGGACATGCACATTATATTGCAACATTCAATCAGTGGCGTACAAACTGTTGTAAAAACGCTGACTCTGATCACCAGAGTGTCTCCCCAAAGTTCATACAATTTTCCTCACAGACCTTGCCGTTGCTACTGATTCTCTTCAATTCCAGAGACCTTGTTTTCTTCGGTGTTTCTCTTTATTGCTCCTAATTTTTCTGCAGCGACCTTACTCTCGTCAGTGATTCTGTCTTCTATAGAGCTTTGCTGTCTCCAGGGATTCTCCTCAATATTCATAGTGTTTTTGTACCGATACTTTGTTCTCTCCAGTGAATTTCCTGAATGCTCACAGCTAAATCCACAGTGACCATGCTCTCGACAGTAATTTTCCTAAGCGTTTCTAGTTTTTCCACTCAGACTTTATTTTCCGGTGTGTGTTCCTCTCAATGTTCATAGCTTTTTCCTGAGTAGCTTTGTTTTTCCCAGTGATTATACCCAATGTAGATATTTTGTTGCTTTACTTTACTCACCCCAGTTTTTCTCCTCTCGTCTCTTTTTCCAAAGAGACATTGTCTTCTTAAGTGATTCTCCTCAATATTCATAGCATTTTCCACAGAGTTATTGTTCACCCTAGTGATTCTACGTAATATTGATAGTTTTTTTCCCCAAAGACTCGTGGTTTTTGCTTTGACAGTGCTTGGAAAGATACTCAGCAATGCATACAAATCCCAGTCCTCTGTCATGCTCCAACACCTCCAGAAGGTATGTCACAATAAAGGTTGTCATTAATAGCTTCAGTGTCTAAAGTGATGTATGTAAATGACATCACTTTAGACATTAAATATGTACAGAAAACATGCACGGTAAATAAATATACCTTATAACAGTTTGGTGCATGCGAGTATTTTGTTATAAAGTAACACTGTGACAAGATCAAGATGCCAAGGAGTACCTATCGGTCAACCGATGAACTCGGTGAATGAGAGATCCGCAAATTAAATTCCATCACGACGTCTTCCCTGGCTGAGGTTATCCCAGTCTTTCCTCAGTCTTCATAACCGGAAAGTTCCTGATAGATACCCTAAACATAGATCTGGAATGTTTTCTTACATCTCCTTTTCCCAACTCATTTAATGTCCATGTATCATCGGTTTCCTCCACCAGTATATTGCAAGAACTTGCATTAAAGACCACCACCACCACCGCCGCCACTCCTCTCTCCGTCTCTGATAATTTTGCATTATCAAAAGAACATTATATTTTGGTATTAAGGTTATATAGTTCAATAATTTATGTAAATGCTTCATGTATTGACTGAAAATAATATGTACAACAATTAAAGAAACTCTAATGTGTTCCATTTACTTGAGATTCTCTATTCATTCTGCAAACAACTATTCTTAAAAAAGAGTTTATCTTATCTACACCTTAATTAGCACCAACAGAAATAGTCTTATTACTTGATTCCGTGTAAGCAGAAGACGAATATGGATAACGCGATAGTGATATTTTTTAAAAGCTGGTCGCTATGTGAACAATTAAATTTCGTTCGCTTTGTAAGGTCACCACTAAAACAAGTGAGATGAAAGGAAAAGAAGCCACATTTGAGAAAGGTTACGTGGTTTAAACTTGAATTAAAGACCAAGGAAAGTCATGAAAATAGCTAAATCTACAACAAAAGTGCATGGGACATACCTTGCGTGTTTTCACATCTGAAATTTTTGTGTAGTAAGTTTTTTTCTATTTTTTTCAGCAAAATTCATCCAGAACGAATAGGTCTTCAGAAGTAATTCTCAGAAAATTCAAGACATGTTTTATTTTTATGTAAATGTATTATATGCTATTTTAATCAAAATCGTTACAGCCATTTTTCAGAAAATCACAATTTTCAAAAATGTTTCCATGTAAAGCGTAGTTTGGGGTGGGTGATTTGCTTATCGCATTCTTGGAAGATAACTAAAATACAAAGTTTGATATTTATTATTACTTGAGATATGCTGCTCAAAGACACACAGAAAACACACCTGGAACTTTTTCTAAAAATGTGTTGTTCTTTTCTTTGGACTCGGGGGACCTCAAGACATATTTCCAATGAAATCTCGGTATCATATTTCTGGATGGATACAATATCTTCTTCTCTATACATTATGTGATTAGTATGTGTAGAGAAAGTAAAAAATAATTAAAAGAGTTGTCCAGTAAATCTGATGTTCCACAAGAAAGTTGAAATATGAAAGCAAATAATGTAGTATTCTATTAATGTAACATTCTTTACATCTCTGTACCAATTTATTGTAAAAACCTTTTTCTTCTATTTACTTCATAGTAATCGAGATAAACATGAACAGAAATTTTCACTATTATCTGCTTTCTTGCAAGGAAAAAGGAAACAAGAATCCATTTCTTTGCGCTGCCAGGAGTTGACAAATGACCGTATGTGAAAAGCTTAAGTATTTTAAAACTAAAAAAAAAAAAAAAAAAAAAAAAAAAAAAAAAAAAAAAAAAAAAAAAAAAAAAAAGGACAACTCTACGACAAAGAAAACAAAAAAAACAGACTTCTACATTCTTTCTGTGGTAAGTTTTTGTCTATCTCCTACGCTTTACTACTTATGCAAAATTCAGCAAAATTTATCCAGAATAAAGGTGTCTTCAGAGGCTATTACCAGAAAATTTAAGACATAAATTTTATCTGGCATCTTTAATATACGACATTTTAATGAAAATCGTCAGAGGCATTTTTAGAGATAATCAAAAAAATTTGAAAATTTTTCCATGTAAAGGGTAGTTTGGGGTGGGAATTCTCCTCAAAATCTTCATGTCGCATCCTTGGAAAATACTAAACTTAAATACTAAGACAACTCACACGGATCTTTACCTAAAAAGTAAAAATTCTTTTTTTAATATAGGGGACCCTAAAATGTATTTGTGGTGAAATCTCGGTAGCAAATTTTTGAGTGGAGTGCAATACCTTGTTTATCTAAGTACCAAAGTTATGTAGAGAAAGTAAAAAAGACGATACTTTACGCTAGTCTAAGTATGAAAGATGGCGAGTTTTTATCGTAAAATGGCTAAATAAGGATTTAAAGGCTCCACTGGAGGTAAGGTAATTACCCAGCACTTTGCAATAGTGCCGTGTAATGGTTGCGAGTCTTCCACGCAGTGACTGGCTAAGAGCAACACGCATGGCTCGCCACTACATAAAACTGAGTTAATAGATCATAAAAGCATATCTCCAGTCTCTGGGAGAGGCGCCAGGGATTTTTATTGAAGTTCCTTCCTATATTAAGGTGAAAACGGACTATGTCGCTCCTAAATCATAACCTATAAACGTCTTTATTCCTTAATACACCTCACCAACATTCTTATTGCCCTCAATTTACTGCTGTATGCTACCTTGAAATGCGGCTTGCTCGCTTAACTTTACGATGGAGTAATTGCAAAATACGGTGGCCCGAGGGTGAAGCAGTTTCAAGGGGAATTTGCACAGCAGAACAGTTTCTGGCATGGGCCCAAAAATGCCCCTACTAAAAGCCTTTTAGATTAAGGATTATTAAGACACTATAATGAGGTATACTGGCCTGAGTAGTAAATAAATTAGTACAAGAAAAACAATTGTATTCATAAAACACAGTTATAACCACCAGGGCAGACTTCTACCTGGAAATATAACGATGCTAATTTCAAACTTTTACAGCGAAAAAAGAAAATAGATAAAATAAAGTTAGTCTATCAAACATGAACAATAGTTAAATTGGTGTATTTCTATTTTAATTGTTCTTTCTTTTGCCAATCTAGTATAGAAAGGTATACGCAGTACCGCATCTTCTTGAGGTGTTTAATGCCCACTTTTACTACCATGGCCCCGCAGGCAATGACACTGATAATATATAGAACGAATATGGAGCACCGGTGGAATGCGGTGGCAGAGGAAACCGGAGAACCCGGAGATAACTCGCCCCTGCGACGCTTTGTCCACCACAAATCCCACATGCGGTCGCCTAGGCTGAAACCTGGACCGCTTTAGAGAGATGCAAGAGGTCTAACCACTCGACCACGGCGCGGCCTACACAGTACTGCATTCCCCTAATATTTCGATATTGTAGCTTCATCAAATATGCTTTGAAGTGCTACAAAGCATTTGCTGGATCGGTTTGTGAGGGGTGTGTTAAGTAAAAAATCTGATGTGTTCCATTCACATGACTTTCTCTACATCTCTGCAACCAGTGAGTTTTAAGAAGCTTATACTTCTATTTACTTCATGCTAATCGACAAAAAATTAACAGAAATAGTCTTATTACTTGCTTCCTTGTAAGTAGAAGGGACATAAGGGAGTAGCATAGGTTAAAGCGATAGTCAAAAGCTGGTTGCTATGTGGCTGAAGTTCTTTTGTTTGTATGGACATGAGTTGACATTTTCCGGTATGAGAAAAGTTAAGTTTTTCGAACCTGAGGACAAAAACAAGGAATATCTCAAAAACGATCAACTCCACGAAGAAATGTATACAACATAAATTGTGTGTTTTAATATGCTGTACACTTTTTGTGTTGTAGGTTTTTGTCGATCGGTTTTACAGTTATTTAAAAGTCCGTAAAATTTATCCAGAATAAAGTAGTCTTCAGAGGCTATTCCCAGAAAATTCAAGATATACATTTTATTTGTCAGGCACATGTCTTTAATATACGATATTTTAATCACAATCGTTAGTCATTTTTGAGAAAATCGAAATTTTCGAAAAAATGTCCATGGAAAGGGCAGTTTGGGGTGGGGGATTTTTCTCAAAATCTTCGTGTCGCATCCCTGGAAGATACTAAACTTAAATACAAAGTTTGCTATTTTACCGAATTTTCGTTTTTGAGTTATCGTGTTCACAGGCATACACACGCGCACACACGGACCTTTTTCTGGAAATACATTTTTTGGATACAGGGGACCCTAAAACATATATTTCCGGTGAAATCTTGGTATCGAAATTTTTGGTGAAGTGCATTCAATACCTTCTCTATACACTATGCACATAGTGAAAATAAAAGAGCAAATAAATATCTACCTTCCCAATATAATCAAATTTCGTAAGTTCTTTCTCGTACTTGTTCCCGTCATAGATTGAATAGTAGATAATATTAAGCTTAGAATTCCGGCAAATTTTCTCAATATGTTCTGTTACAAACTATTCTTAAGCTTATTGTTTTAAGTCATGCTAATAAGATAAATATTAACATAAATGTTATTATCGTGCTTGCAAATAGACATGAGCAGAGTCAACATGATGTGCAGTGGCATGAACTGATACTGGTGTCTGCCGGCAAGTTGCACGCACGTAGCGAGCTTCAGTCTGTCCAGTACATACGTGCTAGAGAAAATAATTATAGAGCATATTATAAAGATTTTGACAGTATAAATGCACACATAGGTCGAATATTTTATGCACACAAAATCCTATTAATAAATGATTTGGGTGTCTTTGTTGTGTCATCCCAGTTCTCCTGTGCGTACTGCACGGCTATCGCTTCAAGCCTCCACCTGTTTCCCTCATTCGCTGTACTGCGCAATTTTCACCTATTTGCAAGGATAATACACAATCCTTTGTAATTAAAAAGGAATAGAGGAACACTCATTTTAAGTGATCTACTGTGCTAATCTATAGTTGCATAGTTACTGAGGTCGCACCTTCAAACCCTTTGCAGGACTGTGGATATTTCATGGCGTAAATAAACAGGCCTCTGAGAAAATTTCTGGTCTTACACGCCCAAATGGAACAGAGCGCTAAGAATACTGTTTAAAGATAACATATAAACAAAACTCAATTTAATTTGAAGTAACACACCAGGATAAAGCACTTTAGAAATCTTTAAAGATCTGGTCTGATATTGTAATTCCTTTCTGTTTAAACGATTTGGATGGAGAAAAAAACGTTAAAAACTGTTAGAATTTGAGAGAACTTAAGCATCTTAAATTTTCATTTATATCAACTATTTACTCAAAAATATAAGGTCCAACATAAATCCATGGTACATTTTTTGTGTAGTAAGATTTTATCAATTTTTCACGCTCTACCACTTATATACAAGTCATCAAGACCGAAGAGGCTATTGCCGAAGACTTTAAGGTATGAACTTAGTTTCTCATGTAAATATCATGTTTGTTATTTAACAGCCTTTTCGTTTTTGAGCTATGCTGCCACAGACACACACTCACACATGCAGACAGACAGACAGGCACACCCACAGACATTTTTCTAAAAATGTTTTTTTTTTGGTTCAGATGGACCCAGAACATGTATTTCCGGTAAAGTCTCAGTATTGAATTTTTGGGTGCACTATACGCTTTGTACATAGTACACGTAGAGAAAGTAAAATTAAGAAGGGAATAAGGAAGTGCTGTAAGAACTGTAAATGCAGAATCTGTTATAAAATTACATATTAAATAAGTCAAACCTTTTCAGAATTATGTGATTTCAAGAATATGAATGACAGGAATATGAACTTTTTCACAGATGGACTATTTATTTTTTATTCTTTATTTTCTTCTTTGGTAACCATGAAGTTTATAATATTAAAGTTATAGGAATTTTAATAAAATGTAACTGCTTTATTACACTTTCATATAGCGCTCCTTAAGAATATCCATGACGAAACTATGAAACTCTATACTAATACTGCTAGTCTTCTGAAATTTATACCACAGTTGTGTTATGTTACAGGCTGGATTTCATCCCTTTTTTGCAATTTTTTTAAAATTTATGGATAAGTTCATTTGTTATTTTGTGACGCCTGCTCCATAGAACAGGCTGTTCCATATCAACTGAGTAAGAATATACGCGCGTACTCCGTCTGCTACTTGGTTTCCAAAACTTGATTCAGCCGAGACGACTGCCTGCCCTCAATTCTGTGCTGCATTTCACGTCACAGGTACACAGACCCCTTGGGATTCACGAGTTATTCTTGCTCTTTTGGTGCGAACCCTGGTCAGGCCATCTTAGAGAAAGGTGATCATGACCTCTGCGCGTGATGACAATAAGGTTTACCCTCCTTAAGTTGTCCACTTTCAGGCCTGAAAAACAATTCAGATGTACAAAAAGATGGATAATCTGTGTAAAATAAAAGCACGGTTTGAATATCACCGTTACAATAAGTCTCAGTACGACTGGTATAAGGAAAGGCTATACCAATACAACATCTTCTAAGGGAAGCAGTGAACAATTTACATGTATGCCTAAACTGAAGAACAGCTACGAGATTTATACGAGACATTTTATCAGCAATATGGAGACGAACGCTAAATTTATTACTACTATTGAACGTGAATAGGAAATCCGACATTAAACCTTTTTTGCATGGTATTGCATTTATGCAATGAAAATTATTAATAGAAGTTTTTAATATTGTTAGAGAACTTTTTTATAATTTCATATTATACTAACCCCCAAAAAATAAAATCAGGCTAGCTATAGCTTTTTATATTGAAAAATATTAATATTTTTGCAATAAAAATGTAGTGTTTTTTTACTAAAAAAAGAGCATGGTACACAAGGAAAGGCTACACCAAAACAAAGATAACTGATATTCTAAGGGAAACAGTGAATAATTTAATGTATAGTTAAACTGAACAACAGCTACGAGATTGATATGAGAACTTTTATCAGTGACATGGAGACAAAGGTTAAATATATTGCTACCATTGAGCGGCAATAAGAAATCCAACATTAAGAAAGTGGTAACATGGCGTGAAAATACATTGTCAGACCACATTGTCCTTCGGCAATTGCACATGTGTGGTTAGAAATATACTCAAGAAATAAAGGGTGGTGGCGGTGACAGAGAATAATGCTAGATTTGTCATTAGCAGAACAAAAAGCTGCGTTCAAAGATGGATATTTTTTTATGCATCACAGTATGTTCTTTACAAATAGAAACTTCTCACGAAGCACTATACTTTTATTATAGGAAATATACAGGTGTATTATAAACCAAATTAAATTATGACATTTAAGATCAAAATACTTATTATATGGTGCAGCTTCAATTGAATTATACTATGTACCTTGCCAATTAGGGAGTAACAGTACAGTAAATGGTTTGCTTTGCAACTTTAATGTAAAAAAAGAAATAAAAGCTGTTGAGTGAACGCTTGTAGGACTTTAATAAGAGCTCTTTCATTGTAACTGTAGAGTGCTCTTAACCCTCTTGATCTGCTAATGTTTACGTTCCTTCAAAACAAGACATTGAGTGATCTCGCAGTACTTGTACAACATTCCTAATTCAGTCAAGAACCAAACATCCATAAAACTGTTTACTGCTATCGATAATATATTTGTATTCCGATAGATTTGAATAATAGCATACTCTCAGATGAACCGATAGAACGTAATTAATAAGGAGCGCAATTGGGGTACGCAAATATCTCAATTTCACTGTGCATTTACATGTAGACGCAAGCAGAACGTGCTCTCCGAACCGGTTTTTGAACAGAGAAGATAAAATCGAGAGGTAGCAGCTTCACTAGCCGTGAGTGGACAACAAATGCACCTATACACCCGCCCGCTGTCTGACGTCATAAATTCTCGTAGCGCTATTAACTTTCAATCTCTCTAACGTTAACGCAACTGTGATCTCTAATAATTGGTTAAACTATGAAGCCCGGGAATGAAAATACTTACGACATTAGATTATGTCATCTCAAAACAATTCGAGATCATCCTGCGGTTTACCCAGAAACATAGAGTCAGTTGAGAAATGTAGTACCGAACTGGCATGATGTCATGGTAGCTCAGAGGTTAGAGCAACCGGCTAGAGACCGGGAGATCCGTGCTTCAAATCCCAGCTATGGTACTGAATTTTTAGTCTATCTATCTAACTATTTTCCTACACACGCTTTGTGTGGAAATTAATTTACACGAAGGAGCTTGTTTTATCACCACCAAGATATGAAAATATGCATATCCGAAGTATAAACAATAATGGAGTAATTGTTCTGTCAATCATGAACATAAAATAGGTGTATTAAACTATATAATTGGATTACATATTTCAAATTCAAAATGCATGTTGTCACAGCACTGAGGGCATTTGCGTGCAGTTTTTCGCACAGTGCGCAGAAAGTGATTCTCAGGAACATCCACAAAATTTCCCCTCTTTTCTTTACTCAAAGCGCAACCTCTTATCACGCCTAAGTTAGACGTTTACAAATGGATCACTATATCCTGGACTAGAAATTACATGATATCGCGAGAAACAACTTAAAAATTACAGCAATGCAAAAATGACCATTAAAATTCTAACTACTAGCAACCGGCATAAAGAAAATGTCTGACATCAAAATCATTTTTTCATTTGTAACTGGTTAAATAACGTCTCCAAATTGTTTCTTATGCAATAATATGGAACAAATGAATATGGATCGTTTTTATTAAATCATTTGAAACCTTGAACTAATTCATGGGAAGCCAGAAGGAGAATGACTTTGTTGCTAAACCCTTAGGATTAGACACACATTTTTGTGAGCATATTTGACTTCTACTTATGGTTTAACATTTACACAAATTTACATTTAATTCCTTCCAAATGGGAAGGAATTCACAAGCTATTTTTAGGATATGTATATATTTATCGTGAAAACATCTTAAAGATAATATTTAATTAACACTGTTACATCCATTTTTGGGAAAATCGCAAATTTCGAAAGCTTTTTCCATTGGAAATATATAAAACACATGGTATTTTAATCAATATAATTCCAAACGTTCCTAAAAAAAAAAAAATTGACAGTTCAAAAAGCGTTCCATTTTATCGGATTTTTCGTTATACAGCAGGGTGTCCCAAACTTTTCCTTTTTACCTCTCATACTTTTGGATATAGCATTTCACTACGCCCCCTACGGTTTTTCAGTATCATGAAAGGAGAGAAATTAATTATTAATCACATGATTGATGAGCCAGTTTTGTAATAAAGTCACTATTATTCTGTTAGTGATATGGTGGCCTCTGATATGCCTTTATTAAACCTCGGGGTTTGGTTTCAAATGCCCACCAAAAGTCACTCAGGAGATGTAGCCACAAAACTATATTGCTTTATTTGCATCAGAGTTGAGACTCACTCACATTTTGTAACCAAAAATGGTGCAATAATAGTCCTCTGGTTACTTGCGGACGAATACAAGATGATTTATCTAAAAATTCTCCAAACTTAAGTTTTAAAATTAATTTTTGCAGTACAACACTCAACAGCAAAAGCTATATAATTATTTACTTTTATTTCACTGTTCGCTTTATTACATGGGTAGAGAGAATGTTGCATTCTACTCAAAATTTGAATACCGAAATTTTACTGAAAATACACGTCTTAGGGTCTCCTGAATTAAAAGAAAAAGTTTTAGAAAACAGTGTGAGTGTGTTTATGTCCGTGTGTCTGTGAACAGGATAGCTAAAACGAAAAGTCACTTGAATAACAAACATGGTTCAGCAAATTTGAAGCGCAAGTCAAGAACATTTTCAGGAATGTCCCTTGCACCCCCAAGATACCCTATACATGGGTTTTTTCGAACATTCTCTACAAAGGCTGTAACGATATTGTTCAAAATACTACATAATAAAATATTTACATGATGAAATGTATGTCTTGAATTGTCTGGGAATAGGATCTGAAAAAATCTTCATCATGGATGACTTGCGTAATTGGTATTTTACACAGTTTAAAAATAACTAACCATTAACGACATGCTCCCTGTTATTGGTTTTAAAGTGTTCAATACTTAACGATAATTCTGAAAAAGTCGTTATTCACTTTTTCTCCTTCTGATCATGCAAAGGGGAGGAATTATAAATTTTAACACTTTTCAAGCATCTTTTTTTCAAAAGATATGATGCTGTAGCAAATTGTATTTTCTTATTTCTTTTCTATTTAGAAGCACTTAAATAATAAAACCAATTATGCTCATGTTTATTTGGACAAGCATGAGCTAGAGAGAGTAATAAGCTTTTGTGAGATTAATTTTTGATAAATACCTAGAGAGGCACATCTGAAAGAAACACATCATATTTTTACTTTCTCTACACGTACGTAGTGTATAGGGAAGGTATTGCACTCCACCCAAAAAATTTATACCGAGATTTCACTGGAAATATATGCTCTAGGGTTCCCTGTATAAAAAAAAAAAAAACAGTTTCACGAAAAGATCCGTGTTTGTGTGTCTGTGTGTGTGTGTGTGTGTGTGTGTGTGTGTGTGTGTCCGTATGTCTGTGAACACGATAACTCAAAAAAGAAAAGTCGGTAAAGTACCAAACTTAAATACTAAGTTCAATATCTTCAACACAAAGATTTTGAGAAAAATCCCTTTACATGGAACTTTTTTCGAAAATGTTGATGTTCTAAAAACCGGCTAACGATTTTGATTAAAATGTCGTATATTAAAAATATGTAAGTGCCAAATAAAATATATATCTTGAATTTTCTGGGATTAGCCTCGGAAGACTACTTTATTCTGGATGATTTTTACCTAATTTTGCATAACTGCTAGAAGTTGAAAAAATCTTACAACACAAAACATGTAGAGCACGTTAAAACACACAATTTATGAAATATATATTTTTTATTGGGTTGATTGTTTTTTTGTTTTCTTTTAGATATTCCTTGTTTTTGGTTTCAGCTTTAAAAAACTTACACTATTCTCATAAAGGAATTTGTTAACTCCTGTCCATACAAACAAAGGAACTTCAGTGACATAGCAACCAGGTTTTGAGAGCCTTTGTTACACAGGTGTAGAGAAAGTCATGTCAGTGGAACACACCTGATTTTTAATTACTTTTTATGCAACATTCTTCTTTAGATATTAAAAGAATATACCATTTTTGAGTTTCGGTTCAAAGAGTTAACTAATTCAAAATCACCCTACGCCTCCCATATAATGTTATTTGCCCTGCAGGTTGGGAACCGTTGTTATAGAATTTATATCTGACGTCATTGCTGGACTCCCCTTTTCGGGGAACACCTGGAGGTTCTCAATCCAAGCCAAATGCGACTATTGTCATATTAAACAAGCCCACTGAGGTCGAGGACGATTTATGTGATCGAAACTGAACATTACATTTTATTGCCCGGAGGCTTTCGTCTGTTAGGCCTCGTTTTGAATTGATTCAGGAGCATTCGACCGGCCTAAAACATTAGACAATTTGTCATCTAATGTCGTAAAATATTTCTCCGTAGAGCTTATCGGTAGCATCTGATCGCATCCCAAAGAGAAAGTAATATAACTTTTCATGTACAGGATACATTAAGCTCTTTAGGTTCCCATTTACTCATTTTATTACTAAAATCTTATGCATTCCGTTTACATGATTTTCTTTATCTGTTCTGCAACAAATTATCTCTACAAAACATTATCATTTATCTACATCATTCTTATCAAGATTCCGGAAATGATCTTATTACTCATTTCCTTACAAATAGAACAGAAATAACAGAATATGCTCGGCTAAAGCAACACTTAAATCTTTCATGCGATTGACATTGAAATTCGATTCTCTTTCCACGGCCGGAAGTAAACCAAAAGATATATGAAACGGTTGAGGGCTTCTCCCTTGAGAAAAGTATAAGTATTTTAAAATATAAACCATGAACAGGGAATGTTTCTGAAATGGTAAGCTCTACACAAAAATATATATGGCATAAGTGTGCGTTTACATTTTCATGTAGCAAGTTTTTGCCTATAGCTTATAGTTTACTACATGAAATTCTTTACAGCCATTTTTTATAAAATCGAAAATTTCCAAACATTTTGCATTTTAAGGGTACTTAGGCTGGGGGATTTTTATAAAAACTTCGTGTTACAACCTAAATGCCAATTGGTATTTAACAATTTTTCGTTTTGGCAAGTATTGTCCACAGACAATATTGTTCAGGGTTCTTTAAAGCATGAATTTGCAATGAAGTATCAGTATCCAATATCTTCTCCACCTCCTATGTGCATTGTACAATATACTAGAAAGGTAAAAATCAACATTCTCAAAAAATGTTCCATGTAAAGGGTGGCTGAAGGTGAGGGAAATTTTCTCGAAAATCTTCGGTTAGTATTCTTGGAACTTAAATATCAAGTTTAGATAAACACATGCATAGACACACACACACACAAAGCCGCGTGGTGGCCGAGGGGTTAGACTAAATTATTTACGAGGTAAAATGCTTGTTTAGTTACGGAAGGACATTTCCAGCATTTCCTATGTAGTAAGATTTAATGTTGTTGCATTTGATGTACAAGTTTACAAAAATACGTATTTTAGAAGGGAAGGTGGACCTTTATATGTCCGGTTGTATTTCCGAATAGACAAGAGTACAATAATTCCTGTATAGTTTATGTTAGTTTTGAGTTTTGAATTGCCGTAGTATAGACGCTGGAACATGTCCTCCTATGTCGGGCCATAACATTTGAGCTCCTCATTTTGGGACTTGTAAAGACTGGTTTGGACTCAGCGAAGCAGTGGTCCCAATCCAATGGGAGATTGAATAAGTCTAGGTAGTTATTTTTGGATGAATTTGTCAAGACCAGCCAATGTCTTCCTGCATCAGCTGTATATGCAACCATCAAAACGTATGAGTGCAGTATGTAATCTAGAATGATCGAGTATGGTCAAATTCGTTCAATACTGCATGTTCGAAGCGACATATGCTGACTAATGTGAATTTGCTTGATTAACCGAGTTCCGAGCGATGCAGTTCATTCAGAGCTAAGGAAATACTTGTTTTCAAATATAGTGAAGATTGGGAATTTATTGGCATAAAGTGGTTTTTGGGCCCGCTTCGGCACTGTGGGCGTAGAGTGTCTGCCTCACATTCAAGAGGTCGCTAGTTCGAACCTCGTTTAGGGCGAGTTTTCGTGGTTTTTCCCTTAAACTGAAAAGCCTAATGCCGTGTTTCTTTAAGATTCATGGACCCCATTCATTCAATCATCGTTCGATATGACCAACATTTTCTTTATTTGTTTATAAAAAGCATTATAATCAACAAGTATCTTTTTTAATTTGTTCCCATTTGGAGGTACGGCCTCTACTCTGTTGTATCGTTTGGAGGTGATACTGTGCAAGTAAGATGTTTTAAAATTAATTTCTAGAGAAGTTTAAATTATGTGGTATAGTAACGTGTTAATTTCCATTGTCCATATTTCTGGGGTTAGAAATAACCGTAATAGTTTCTTTATTTATGTATGTGTTTATTTAAAATACTACTTTGGCATTATTAGTAGTAAACTATTTAGCTTATATATCTCAAGTATAACTAATCATGTGTATTTATTTCCCGTGCACAGAAAGAATACAGAAGGCTAGGTACAAAAAGTGTGCATCAGCCCATGAGCTTCATTACCCATGTCTTCGACACCCGTACCTATGTCATATACATCTTGCAAATAAGGGGCAAGGTCGAACAAATAGAGCTTGCCTCACCTTTGAAAAGAAAACTTCGGTAGTGGCCATTAGTCCACATGGTCTGAATCTAGAGCGTGTTTTGCATGATACTAGTAGACAAAGTTCTTAAATGGTGTTCCCTCTGGACGACCCTTTTAAGGTATCTAGTACCGGCCGAATAGAAAATAAGTACAATAGAATAAAAAAAAAAAAAAAAAAAAACGGACGAGGAGCGAATAATGTTGATTTCTCTGGCTCTAAGAGCGAAGCCTCGATCCAGGCACTGCACTGTAGTTTATACTAAATCATTAAAGTAGAGAAACTTTGCAGTTCAATACCTATCATTGTCGTTCATTGTTATTGCTGAGTTGTATGAAGTAGTTACCTCCACTTAAATGGCTTCAGCTTATGGATAGAGGAAATTTGCATTTTTGACCATTTCTGTATTAACTTCATCCTCGCATTCCAAACCGTCTAAATGTTCGCTTCAAATATATTTCTCATGACACTCTTTTCTTCTTGCTATACCTGCTCATCATACAACCTTCTATTCAACAGCACTTACAATAGATTTAGCTCGTATTTGGAATTCCCTCCCTGAAGACGTAAGGGACTGCCGGAACGTTATACTGTTCAAGCAGAAAATTAGGGCATACGTTTATACTCAAACCTAATCTGCTGCTTGATTAATATGATATATACATCGCATTAATTTACTGTTACTAAAATTGCCAGCAAGTAATATGCATTTCAGTTTTAAATATGACAAATAGACATGTAAACTTACATGAATATTTTACTTAAAATAATTTTATTTACAGTTTTTCTTTTCTTTTAATTTCAGTATACTTGTTGTAGCTTTTATATTTGTTTTTATTAAGTTGTATTGAATTATATTTTTGTTCTTTATTCATTGTATCAGGGCTGTATTGAGTTTAATGTATTGCCTGGTAGACTAGAAGAGAAGGCCATATGGCCTTAACTGCAACCAGGATAAATAACTAAATATTCAGACAGACATCGAAACAACGCATTTGATTGCATTTAAAAACTGATCAATGAATCTTTATTCATGAACGAGTTAGTGATTTTTACTAACATAAATCCTGGATTGGAAGTTTTCATTAACCATAACACTCAAGATAATTTTGTCATTTATTTTGCTGACAAAGTGAGATATAAACGTAACAAGGAAAATAATTTATTCTGCACGAAATTATTTTAAAAACATGTGTCTGAATACAAACGTTCAGCATCGACTAAATACAAATTAGAATAAATATAAATAGACTTAATACATTTAGAATACAAATCATTGAAGATTTCGAACATTAAATTGTAATGTATGCATAGTCTAAATGAGGAACATTGGTAAAGCATGGATGCAGCATTGATATAGTTAGTAACTGTAGACAAATACCCCTTTACTTCTTGGCTAAGTAATATTGAATAGGGAAGTTGTATTTCATCCACAAGATCGTCGGTGAGATTTCTCGGAAGTAAATCTATCATTTGAAGCCTCCGTTCACAAAATAGCAGTTTAAAAAAGTTTTAAAAGTTCTTTTCATATGTGAAAGTGCGTGTAGATGTTTAAAACAGCCTAACTTAAAACGACAATTTTTGAGTATTTTCCAAGGATAAGACATTAAGATTTGAAAAAAGTACTTTAATAAGGAAACATTTTCAAACTTTTTGATTTCATCAAAAGTCGTTCTTAGTATTTTATTAGCTGCCCCTACTATATTTTTAAAAAATGTCATTAAAATTTAAATGTTTGTATGCAAGTTTCAGTAAATGGCCTCTTTTTTTTTTTTTGGTAGTGTTTAACGCCCTCTTTTACTGCAATGGCACCGCAGGCGATGACACTGAGTCCCGGTGGAATGTGATGGTGGGGGAAACCGGAGAATCTGGGGAAAACCGCCCCTGCGCCGCTTTGTTTACCAATGTCTCACATGCAGTCGCTTGGGATCGAACCCGGGCCGTCTAGGTGAGAGGCGAGTAGTCTGACCACTCGGCCACTGCGAGGCCCTCGTAAATAGCCTCTAATGTGTCTTATTTACATTACTTTTGCGTCACTCGTAAACCGTAACACAAAGCATGTAGATTTCGTTTAAGTTCAAATCCCGAGATATTCCTTACTATCGGTTTCAAATTCCTTTAATTTTCACAAACGAAAAGTCGTTTATTTTTCACCCGTCCCCTTTTGGCCATGCAAAGAACTAAATTTCAATGCAACCCACACTTAAAATATTTTACTGTCAGTTAAAGCTTACTATATCCTCCTAATTTCATTATATGTACAATTAAAATGCAATAAAAGCATTGTAAAATGTTTATCTTGATTAACATGAAGGATAAAGAAGATTAGGCCCTTTTAGGAATAGTTTTTACAGGAATGATTAGTTCAACAAATTTCGAGTGTTCTTCGTGAAGGTATTAGTCATTTTGAGGTTGGAACCAATAAAAGGTCTTAATCAGTTAATTGATAAATTTATAATATTTGATGTAGGATCAAAAACTGAAAATAAATTGGTTATTTTCAAAATAAAGTTCTAGCTACTAATTCGATTGATGGCAGAGAAATTCTTAAAACAATTAATTGCCTGAAGCACATATAACAATCACCGTCACTAACTTACAATGTGACGTAATCCCGCAGAGTAGATTCCAAGGATAACATGCAGCAATGATACTGTTTACTCAGCACGACTGACGATGGGGTAAGCGGAGCATACAGTAGCGGGATCCATCTACCTAAGCGACACATTCTCTACTACAGATAATGTATTATAAATCTTAAACTATTGGAGATAGCTACAGGATGTTCAATATTATTAATTTGATATAAAATAACTGTAAACGGAAAATATACTTTATTTCACAAGAAACATAATACTATTACTTCTTGCGTAAATAAATTGAAAAATTTTACAGACTAACATTCTCTATTATGTCTTAGAAGCTATGATTAAACGCTGATGTCAGTATTTTTTTTATAGTGTTTAACGCCCGCTTTTACTACTTGTGGCACCACAGGTGATGACACAGGTGATACAGGAAATGAGGATGGAGGCACCGGTGGAATGCGATTAAGAGGAAACAGGAGAACCCAGAGAAAACCTGCTCCAGCACCGCATTGTCCACCACAAATACCACATGAGGTTGCTTGGAATCGAACCCGGGCCGTCTAGGTGAGAGGCGAGGGGTCTAACCACTCGGCCACGGTGCGGCCAGCTGATGTCGGTATTTAAATAACTCTTGATGTAACCAGAGTATAAATTTACTGTGAGAGTGAACTACATAATCGAGATATTTAATTTTTTTGTCCTGCAATAGTTTTCAACATTAGGGACTTCGCTCTGAGACACACAAATAAAGAATACATTTTAAATTATGCTCTATTGTTTTTGTGATGTGGTTTACTAGGGAAATTGCTGTGGAGGTCTCTCAGATTCTTTCTATTGTAGAATTTGTCTTCCAGTTCTATGTCACTCTGGAAATCTATCACTTCTGGTTTCAAGAATGGCAGAAATAGTATCAACTGAAACCGAAAAAATCTGATGTGTTCCATTCGCATGACTTTCTCTAAATCTTTGCGATAAATTGTAGTTAAAAGGCATATGCTTCTATTTACTTCATGCTAATTAGCAAAAATAGTCTTAAGTTTCCTTCCTTGTAAGTAGAAGCGAAATGAGGGAGTTCCATAGGTTGCCATGTAATTGAAGTTGCTTTGTTTGTATGGACAGGAGTTAAGAGAAGTTCCTGTATGAGAAAAGTATAAGTTTTTCAAAGCTAAAACGAAAAACCAGGAATATCTTAAAAATAAACAACTCCAAAAAAACGTATATGACAAATTGCGTATTTTATCGTGAGCTACATTTGCTGTGTAGTTAGTTTTTGTCTATCTCTTACGGTTTAGCAGTTATGCACACTTCCATAAAATTCATTCAGAATAAAGTAGTCTTCAGAGGCTATTCCCAGAAAAGTCAAGATATACATTTTATTTGCCAGGTAAATATCTTTAATATACGCTATTTTAATCAAAATCGTTAGAGCCATTTTTAAGAAAATCAAAAATTTCAGACATTTTTCCATGTAAATGGTAGTTTGGGATGGGGGATTTTCTTGAAAATCTTCGTGTTGCATCCTTGGAAGATACCAAACTTAAATACCAAGCTTGGGTTTTAACGGTCTTTTCGTTTTGAGCTATGCTGCCCACAGACATACACACAGACAGACAGGTACACACACGAACATTTTTCTAAAAATCTGATGTGTTACACTCACATGACATTCTCTAGCTCTTCTACAAACTTCTTACATAAGATTACTCTTCTTTCTGCACCTTGCTAATCGAGATAATCATTAGCAGAATGTTCTTACTACTTATTTCCTTATAAGTATGAAGAAAATAAGGGAATACACTAGGCTAAACCGATTGTCAAATGTTTTAAAATCTGTCGTTATTCGATTATCATTGCAAATCGTTTCTATGCTTGGCTAGGAGTAGAACAAAAGAAAAACGAACACTTCCTCTCTGAGGAAAGTATAACTACTCACCACTGAAACCAACAGCAAGGAATATCTCGGAAACGGTTACCTCCACAAGATAAAATGTAAAGGACATATACGGTGTGCTTTGATCAGATCAACATTTTCTGTGTAGTAAGTTTTTGTCTATCTCTTACCGTTTAGCAGTTAAGCAACATTTAACACAATGCATCCACAATAAAGAGCTCTTGAGAGGCTATTCCTAGAAAATTCAAGATAAACATTTTATTTGGTATGTAAATATCTTTAATATACGGGGTTTCAATCAAAATCGTTAGAGCCATTTTTTAGAAAATCAAAATTTTCGAACATTTTTCCATGTAAAGTGTAGTTTGGTATGGGGGGATTTTCTTGAAAATCTTCCTGTCGCATCCTTTGAAGATACTAAACCTAAATGCTAAGTTTAGTGTTTAACGGCCTTTTCGTTTTTGAGCTGTGCTGTCAACAGAAACACACACACACAGACAGACACACACACGGATCTTTTTCTGAAAATGCTTTTTTTTTGGATTCAGGGGATTCTAAACATTTATTTCCAGTGAAATCTTGGTATCGAATTTTTGGGTGGAATACAATACTTTCTCTATACACTATGTACAAAGTACGTATAGAGAAAGTAAAAATGCTTTTTTATATTCAGGGAGTCTCAAAAGCTGTATATCCGGTGAAATCACGGTATCGATTTATGGGGTACAATGCAATACCTTCTCTATACTCTTATGCACATATTTGGTATAGAGAAAGTAAAAATCTGATGTGTTACACTCACTTAAGTTTCTCTAGCTACTCTACAAACAAACGTCTTACAAAAGATTATTTTTCTTTCAACACCACGCTAATCTAAATAAACATTAGTAGAATTTTGTTACTTAGTTCCTTATAAGTAGACTGGAACTAAGGGAGTGCACTAGGCTAAAGTAATAGTCAAATTTTTAAACGCTGTCGTTATGCGACACACACACATACACACACACACGGACCTGATCCTGAAAATGCTTTATTTTTTTTTGATTCAGGGGGTTTTAAAACATGTATTTCCGGTGAAATCTCGACATCGAATTTTTGGGTGGAATACAATACAATTCAACTCCAGATTTAAAGAAACTATAAACCTGGAACCTTATATTCAGTTGTTTGCTGCACCTTTTTACTTTCTTTAACCCCGTATGTACAATGTACAATTGAATATAAGGTTCCAGGTCTATAGTTTCTTTAAATCTGGAGTTGAATTGCTCAATCACTCCTCGTATTATACACTTCCATACATTAATCGCCATTGAACAAATGACACCTGAGTTATCGTCGCTACTGGCTTCCTCTCTGCCCTGTCCATGTTGCCCGCATAGTCAATGCCTGCCCTAATGTCATTCCGCTTCTTAATGACGGCCGTTGGCATATGACATTTCATTTCAAAGAACATGATGATATAATGACGCTGGTGATGAATAAATGAGGGTGCACTTTTGAAACTTGCACGTGGTTCTTAGAAGCCTTTAGGCCTCTTACACTGAGTGTAAGACATAGTATAAAAAGAAAAATTCAGATGTAAGAAAGTACATCCCTGAAAAGATTGCTCATTTCAGTCTTACCATGTTATGCTTTGGTCCTTTATATTATCATCGTTTTATCCTTTAGCCTGAATAGATGCTTTCAAAATTCTCCGTCGAAGTTTGTGTGGGAAAGACAACACTGTTTTAATGACTAAAGATATTAAGATATGTGAACACATTTTCAATTACTTCTATTCGAAATCAATATTATTTTTGTAACTCAGTAGTTCCAAACCTATTCGCCAAACCCTCAGCTTATAGTATAAACATTTATCTAATGGCCGAACCATGGCCTAGTGACGTCACTCTCCTTTCACCCGGGCGGCTTGGGTTCGCTCCCAGGCAAACGCATGTAATGGACAAAACGGAGGTGGTGCGAGCTTTCTTCGGGTTCTCCGGTTTCCCCCGCCATCGCGTTCCACCAGTGCTCCATCTTTATTCCGTGTATCAACAAAGCCATCGCTAAATATTAAATGAAACATGGGTCACATGCATGTGCGTAAACTCTGGTAGCCACAGACAGAATGAAACTTATCATACTTCAGTTTTCAATGTTGCCTTTCTGTTCTGCTTTCGAAATTGCGAGAAACCTATTGAATGAAGTCTAGGCAGCCAAGCGCCCAAGAAAATGTGCCTGCATAATACGTTAAATTAAGAATTTAATGCTTATACTTTAATTGCCAATAAATATATGGCTTATTTTAATGTTTAAATGCGTTTTGTAATGTAACGACCCTGCATCAGCTAGTGAAGGGTGAACAAGTGAAAAAAATGATTGTCTATATTAGAGCATTGCGACCATTCACCGACCCAAGGCAATTTCAAAAACGCATTAAAAGTATATATCTATATAAGAACGGGAGTAAGGGAATAAAGACTAAAACAAAATTGACAATTTTCAAACGCTGGCCGGTATGTGAAACAATTGAGGATCAGTTTGCTTTGCATGGTCCGTTTAAGGATACCCATCTATGAAAATTCATCAAAGAGTGCAAAAAATGATAAAAAATTACCTAATTTAATAATTATGTTCTTGTGGTTCAATTTCCTGTTGTTTTTATTACCATGCGGGGATTTAAACTGTATCACGTGACGATGTAAATGGATGACTGTAAGAGGGCATGGCACTTTAACCTTTTCAGCTGGTGAAAATTTGCAAAAAATCCGAAATTTTGTTTTGACCAATAACACTTGCCCTAAAACATGTTCATTTCATGTTGAAAATACAATGATATGCACTAATAACTAAAAAAAGTGAATATAGCAATATGTTTCAAAATTTACAAAACAGATCTTACACAGGGTGCTTCTACCTGCCCCGTCATCATCCAGGCGTGCCGTACCACCGATTATTTAACCTGGGCCCTCCCCATCCTAAACCACACGTGAGATAGAGCACCCGGTGTGGCTCCCCACACCCCATCAGCAGCATATTTCCGGCCGAGAAATAGAGACTGTTTTGGCGACAGAGTACAGCTTCACTCGAACCAAATGATTTGCAGTTTTTCTTTGCTTTATATATTATTCACAGTCCGTGAGAGTTGACAGATATTCAGGGTTTAAAAATTGCTCTATGAGAATATGAAATTCTAAAACTTACAAAGAAACAGTGTTAAATTGAATGTTAAACCTTAAAACCTATTTTCTCGTATTTTTATTTTTCAGCGTTTTCAAAACTTCAAATTGTTCCACACGATACAGTTTATGTCCTATCTCCTTCAAATTTTCATCACAGTCTCAGAGAGCATTAATAAAAGGAATTATCATATGATTTTTGTTACGAATGAAAATTACCTGACTTATTGCACAATCAATATAAGAATTAAAGTAAACTAATTAATAATAATATTTAAAGGTTTAATTTTTTTTTCTGAAGCAGCCAGAAGAGTAACAAAAATTCTATACGCCAATTTTATTTACTAGCATGAAACAAATGTAGTCATTTTTTTGGTTTTCCAAAAATGTAATTTATGCGTCGTGCACAACTTTTGATTAATTGGCATAATAAAAACAATTATTTTTTAAATCCAAAATTATTAAAGATATCTGCATGAAACTCAAATCCTGTGCATAATTGTATCACAGCAGTATGTAAAAAAATTGCTTGAAAAATGCAAGATTTGGAAATTTCAGTTTAGGGTACCCTTAATAAGAGTTAGGTAGTTTAAAATTGAAACCAATAACAAGATATATCTGAAAACTTATTTCACAAGGACTATAAAAGAGAGTTTATTGGTTAGTGCTCATGTCCATCAATTATTTTTCAGTATTGACAGCTACTGATGAACTTATGCTGCCTCGAAACAGTCAAATGTTTTATGAAGTTCTTAATCCTTTCGTGCTTCGTTTAAACTTTAGTAATTATATAAGATCATGCTAACTTCCTTCTGGATAAAGTGACCTTAATAAGGTACTGCCAATAAATTCAAGATTTACATTTGTGATGTAAATACATTTAATGCGTATGGTTTTTAATCATAGAGCATTTTTTCAGAAATTTAAAAATTTCGAAAAATCTGTCATGTAAAGGAAGGAAGTATACGGTGGAAAAAAATTCTTTTAACTCTTTGAAGTCGTAATATGGTAAATAGCAAGGTCCTTATTCAACTAACGTTTTGTTATAATTTATGCTGTTCCCAGACACATACGGACTTTGTAATTTTTGGGGGAAGGCGTTTGGGGGTCTTAAACATATACATACTTCCGGTGAAATCTTGACATAGAATCTTTGGAAGGAGTACAATACTTCCGTTACTTTTTTATACATACTAGGAGTAGTAAAAATGTAATTAAGAACAATTACTTGTATATAGCCTACAAATATATATACACGTATATATTAAAGAAGACATTTTAAATGTATAACAATGTATAACAATCCAAAACTGTCATTTTATATTCAGTAGTCTCCAATCAGAAATATTCATCGACTAAAGCAAATTGTGGATTTATCCCTGGACGAGGTATATTCATATAGCTTGCAGCACAAACTTGACACCCCTGTACTAGTGGATTAATGAGTTATCGGTTTGTCGCGGTCGCTCAGCTAATTATTGTCCACCAGCAAGTGTCACCTGTTAATTTACGGCAGTTTGAGGCATGCACCAGCAAGGCTTAGGTGCTCATCCGAAAATGATGGGGTATTGAAAAGTCGACATGGATATGTAGAGATAATACCTTCAACATACAGAAAACTCTTCCGAAAAAATGCTGTATCTGAAGGCAGACGTCATACCATGGTTACTTCAAAGTGCTAACAAATTGAATACTTTTAACTTTTATTTACGTGGACTATTAAGAAAGTAAGGAACGATTTGGCATAACTAAATAATAACGAAATACATAAAAAAATAGTTTACGAAGTTAAGCACCTTAATCTATTGTCAAGACATTTATTCCTACTTGGTACCAACTTTTCAATATCCATATTATAGTTTTCTACCGCCAAATAACTTATTCGATTGCTTTTACTGCACACATTGTTCAGACAATCGAATTTTATAGGCAAATAATGCAAGGGCATGGTGTTAATATATCGAACGGGGTTTCAGTAAGGAAATTACGTATAATTTACAAGTTATCTAGAAAGAACCATTGTGCACGACTAAGAACGGAGTTGGAGTTCATCAATCGTTTTGGAGGAGTTGTCATAGATCCTTTGATACACAACTTTCATCTTTTGGGATGATGATTTAGAAATCGCCGATGAAACAGCTCCCTCGCAGCTTTGGCAGATTCCCTAATTGCGGCATAACTTAAGTGAGTATATACTAATTCATGTTATGTAAAGGAAAAGTTTTGATTGAAAGGGCTTCTCGTTAACTCACTGAGTCACGTGGATGCAGATCGGCTCTGTGCGAGTTGTACTAAACACTGGAGCTGCCGTTGCGTTATTAGGTAAACACAGAAGAGACATAGTGCAGGACCGATCAAAATACATTAGACTCTGAAAGCTGTGCTTCATTTATGATAAGGTTATTAATGTGGACAACACGAGATACAATAAATCTTATTAGTTATATACATTGGACACGATTTATACGTTAACTGCATTTCTTTGTGAACCACTTGCATGGATATCACAATAGAAGCTATAATTTCGTGTATCCTACACGTTTTATTCAAGTTTATGATGATAAATATAAGTAAAGTGCAACTGTGGTGCACATTATTACTATCGACATTACACAGTTGCTGATTAACATTTCTACACTATTGATGACTTCTTTCCGCAGTATATTGGCTACAAATTCACCAATTACTAAATTCTAAGTGTCTTTACCATTCTCTACACATCAACTCAGCGCAACAACTGGTTAAACCGACGCTAAGTAGTTATTTTACTTTATTCTCTATTTAGAATGATTCCTTACCATGTCGTTTTCCGCTAACATTGGTTCCAATGGCCAATGTTTAAATTTGAATAGTAGATACTCCCACGCTGTCCTCTCGTCTTTTCATTAAATCATACATAACTCCCTTGTGATTGCCTGGCCTTTCTTAGTCCTAACAAATGCGGCAAAGTCCTCTACCCATGCCAAAAATCACAAGTTTATGGTCCGTTTCTTGTCAACCCCATTAAAATTAAAGAACTTATAAATAAAACTTGTCTATATTCTACTGTGTACATAAAATATTCTCTCTTCTTTTCTATTAGAGAGCAAACTTGACAAATATGTAATTAGATTCTGATCTGAATATTTATGCTATGAACATAAACAAACAAATTAATAAAGTGTCTGTTACAAAATAAGTCAATAGATAATGATAATTTATTCTACTTAGGCTACATTTTTAATTTATTTACAAAATCATATCCTCTTACTTAAACTCGATTACTTATCCTAATGCACAACTAAGTTTGAGTTGCACTTAAATGTCATCCTGCTGTTCTAGGGGTAACATGTCAGTCTTAGGTTCCCAGTTCGCAGTTTCAAATCCAGCGGAGAACGATAAAAACCTTGGCCTGATAAAAAAATATGTGTTAAGTAAGATTTTGGTCTGTTAAAAGTGAGGATGCAATGGCTAAAATCAGAAAATATTTGAATGAATCTTCCGTTTCTTCGGAAAGGAAGTAAAGCCGTTGGTCCCATGTTGTAGATTTACGGCAGCAAAAGAACCTCGGGCCTAATAAGGATGCCTCCGAGAAAAATTAAGCAATCATTTACGCCCAATATAGAACGGGACACAAGAACCGCTGGAGTTATATAAAACGCCATTAAATAAAACTCAATTTAATTCAATGTATCCATATAGTTGGTGCAGCCGCCTTTGGTTTCTGTATCCTATGCCACTCCAGTCTCTGCTTTCTCGTATTTATGGAATTCTTCTCTTGCCCTCGACATTCAACATTTTCATTGTTACCATCTCTTTTTGCTTACTATCCCATTTGTGTTCACTAATTTCTTTCCTCCAATTTCTTATATAACTAAATTCTGTTAAACAGTGAACAATACTGTCTTTCTCACCACATCAAATACAACATTTTACTTCATTGCATTCATTTTACAACATTTTACAACATTTTCTTTTAAGAAAATAATTGAATCTCCACCTCCTGAAGGGTTACAGAAGGATGTATTAAGGTTTTTATCAGTTAATAAGAATACTGCTATGCAGCAGTAGGGTAATGCAAATCTTATCTTGGAAAATTAGAGAAATATCTGTTTATAAATATGCAAGTTGTGGATTAAATGACCAAACAATATCAAGTGCTTTGTTCACTATTATTTATACAATACAAGTTTAAAACACAAATACCTGACACCCCTTGTCAAATTGAAGAATAAATATAATAGTACTTATAAAATTTCAGAAGGAATTAATAAACAATACTTTTTTCCCTCTCTATATCTATTTAAACAGTGAAAAATACTTTTTCCCCGCACAAATTACCTCGTTCTAGTTTATTGTCCCTCATTCATCCAAATACTACTGAGAAATAAATATGTATTAAAGTTTCGATTAGTTCATAAAAGTATGTATTTATTATGATCATTATTATTATTACTATTATTATTATTTTTATTATTATTATTATTATTATTGTTAGTAGCTATGTAGCAATGAGATTCTGAAATTTGAAAAATAGAAAAATGCCTGTTTAATAAAATCCAGGCATGCAGTAAATGACAAGATAATACCAAATTTGTTTTTTCAATATTATTTATAATAAATGTTTGAAACCCAAATATCTTATATTTCTGTTAATTAATTATTGTTGCTTTTTTCACACAAGCCCATGTAAGGCACGTGGCGGACAGTGAGACGAAAAACTTAATATGACAGCTGGGATTAGAACCAATGTCCCAATCTCCAGCCGGTTGCTTCTTATCAAATTGAAGATATAATAATTATAAATTTAAAGGAAATATGATTGAGCAATGTGTAATAATTATAGATTTACTGTAAATAAATATAGTCTCGTTTAAATTGACGTCAACTTACTAATTGAAACTAGAGGCACTATCCCATGCTTGGTGGGTAATTTTGCAGAAAATTAATTTGTTACAGTGCTAATAAAACCTCATTTGTACTGTACGTAAGCTTATTATCTTTATACGCAAAACTGCAAGTCTTAACAACAATCTCCATAACATTTTCGGAGCATCATTGTTATTTTCAGTTTTTGAGGGTTTTTAGTTTCTCTACCCGTACTATGTGCATAGTGTATAGAGAAGATATTATAATGTACCCAAAAATTCAATACAGAGATTTCACCCCCTGAGTCCAAACAAAGCAGTCATGAAGAAAGGTCTGTGTGTGTGTGTGTGCGCGTGCGTGTGTGTGTGTGTGTTTGTGACTGTGTGAGTGTCTGTGGACAGCATAGCTCAAAAACGAAAATACCGTTAAATACCAAACTTGGCATTTAAGTTTGATATCTTCCAAGGATGCGCCACGAAGATTTTCAAGAAAATCCCCCAACCCCAACTACCCTTTACATGGAACTTGTTTCGAAAATTTTGAGTTTCTCAAAACTGACTATTGATTTTGATTTAAATATCGCATATTAAAGATATTTACCTGACAAATAAAATATATATCTTGAATTTTCTGGGAGTAGACTCTGAAGACATCTTTATTCTGGATGAATTTTGTATAACTGGGAAACCGTAAGAGATAGACAAAAACTTACAACACAATAAATGCAGAACAAATTGAAGCACAGAATTTATGCTATATACATTGTTTTCGTGAAGTAGATAGTTTTTGAGATATTCCTTGATTTTGGTGTCACCTTTAAAAACTTTACTTTGCTCACATAGGAATTTGTCAACTACCGTCCATACAAACAAGGACACTTCAGTCACATAGCAACGACCTTTTGACTATCACGTTAACTTATGGTACTCCCTTATTTCGCTACTACTTACAAGGAAGCAAGTAATAAAACCATTTCTGCTATTTTTTTCTCGATTACCATGAAGTAAATAGAAGCATAAACTTTTTAACAATAATTTGCTGCAGAAATGTAGAGAAAGTCATGTGAATGGAACACATCAGATTTTTTATCAAGTATTAATATTATTTCAAATTTCAATTATGTTTTTGTTTGGTATGGTTTGCTTATGCCAGCTTCAAATTACGAGAGGCTGAAATATATTATATATAACATACAGTACTTAGCTGCAGCTTGGTATATTACAATATATGAGAAAACTCGTTCTTTGTTAAGTGTTATCTATCTATTGCAGCATCTCGTGTCCCTTTTCTGCTCAACGTCGAACACAGCAAATGTTGAAGGTTGCGCTGACCTGCGGGGTCAAGAATAACCGTACCTGTTCTAGACAAAAAAAGATGAGCTATAGACCTTAATTCATAATTTGGCATCAATGTTTCTCTCCAGAAGAAGAAAATCCATGACAATGAAAAGAAAATAACCTCTTAACATTAAAATCACGATAGATAGAAAAATCTGACATGAGTTTCTCTACATCTTTGCAACAGATTATTGTTAAAAAGCTTATGCTTATGTTCACTTCATGCTAATCGAGAAAAAATAGCATAAATATTCTTATTACTTGCTTCTTTGTAAGTAGAAGCGAAATAAGAGAGTACCATAAGTTACAGATAGTTTCTATGTGCAAAAGTTCCTTTGTATAGATAGGAGTTGCCAAATTCCTGTATGAGAAAAATGTAACTTTTTAAAGGTAAATTTTCGAAAAAAAGTTCCATGTGAAGGGTAGTTTGGTGTTGGGGGATTTTTCTCAAAATCTTCCTGTCACATCCCTGGAAGATACTGAACTTAAATACCAAGGTTAGTATTTTATCCAATTTTCATTTTTGATGCAGGGGACCTTAAAACATGTATTTCCAGTGAAATCACGGTATCGAATTTGTGGGTGGAGTGCAATACCTTCTCTATATACTATGTATATAGTAGATACAGAGAAATAAAGATAGTTCCAGTTATACAGGAACGTTTATTCCCTCTTTAATAAGCGGAGAGCAGAAAGTGGTAGTGTGTTTTAAATATCTGTTTTGTTTTACCCCTGGGTCAAGTAGCAACCAGATTTTAGAGACTTTCACTATCGCTTTATCCTAGTGTACTCCCTTATTTCCTTTCTATTCACAAGGAACTAAGTAATAAGACCATTTCTGCTAATATTAATTTTCTTAAGTATGATGTAGATAAAATAATAAACTTTTGTAAAAATATTTTAATTGCAGAATAATTAAAGAAAGCTATGTGAATGGGGTTCAGTAGATTTTTACTTTCTCTACTTAATACTTAGTAAGTAGTTAGAGAAAGTACTGCACGCCATCCAAAAATTCGATATCGAAGTTTCACCGGAAATACATCTTTTGGGGGTCCGCTGTATACACACTAATTTTTTTTTGAAAAAAATCCGTATAGGTATATGTGTATATGTGCGTGTGTGTCCCTGTGTATGAAAACACGATAACTCAAAAACGAAAAGTCGTAAAATATCAAAATTTGTTTTTATATTTAGTGTCTTACACGGATGCGCTACTAATGTTTTGAGAAAATACCCCACCGCAAACTACCCTCGACATGAAAAAAAATGGAATATTTGGATTTCTCAAAAATGGCTCTAAAGATTTTAATTGAAATACTGTATGCTTTAGAGGTTGTTATGACAAACGAAATGTATGTCTTTCATTAACTGACAAAAGCCTGTTCAGACCTCTTCATTTTGGATGACCTTTTCACAACTACTAAAGCGTAGGAGATAGACAAAACTTTACGACACAAAAAATGTAGCTCTCGTTAAAACACACAATTTATGTACAGTCATAACATTTGACAGCGTGTTTCTGATTTCAGTGTTAAGGTGTATAAACGTTTCTCAAACGGAAAGTCGTATTTTGTGCTATTAATCTTGTGTTTTAACTCTGGCATTCAAAGACAATCGAATTTGAATTGTTTCACATAGCGACCACATTTTAAAAGACATAACTATCCCTTTAGTATTACCTCATGGCCCTCTTACTTGCATGGGAGCAGGTAATAAGGCATTTCTGCTAATTTTATATCGACTAATATGATGCTGATTAAAATAGATGTATTAATTACTGTATTTTGATTATCCGTCACATTCAAAGACATTTTAGAGTTTATTATCTTGTTTATAATAATATAATTAATTTTTAAATTAAATATAAATGAATTTAAATCATAAGCGAGAAAAATTATATTTTGTAGAGAAAATTATGTGAATGGAATCCATCAGTTCTTTTGTTTAAATAATCATTCAGATACAATTTTGAAACGTGGCAAAAAATGTATCGCTATTATTTAATGCAACACCTGGTGTAAGTTACAACACTATATCTCGCATAATGTAGATTTTTCCAAATTTACAGATACATTTATTTTAAGAAAGCTTTGAAATTGTTTTACGATGGTTAGGTGCATAACGATGTTCTTATGGATACAATGCGGCAGATAGGAAATACGTCAGGGCGGGGGGAGATAAACTTAACCCTTCCGGACCACTGGGAGAGTTGCAGGACTAATTGTGGAAGTTACAGCCCCTAATTGTTGAAGAGGGTTCCCTGGTGGATACTGAGGGTTGTACAACATTAAAGCCGGCTGTTTGAGAAGCAAAGACGAAAACAAGCCAAGTTAATGGCCTGTGAGCAGAGGTGTTGACTTTCCGGACTCAGTGACCGCTGTGCTCACGGAGCCAGGAATTTATTATTCAACAACCCAATCCTCCACTTCATTACCATCAGGCTTTTTCACTGTCCTCTTGTTCCGGTGACATAATGGCCAGGCAGAGTTCTTTGCAGCTAAAAGGAAACATTTATATCAAAATTTTATTATGATCAATATTCCTTGCATTTGAATGAGTTTATATATTTTCTAAATTTTATAAATTCTCTTTCTTGGATAATTGCCGGCAGCAGTATTTAATGCCTAACAGGAATACTGTGGGTTACCACTTCCTGTGAAACCCCTCTGAATTTACCATGACATCAGTTTCGTATTGCCTACGTGCAAATATTTACGGCGTTGAGCTGCACCCTGATCTTTATGCGTCAGTCAGGATATTCTAGAACAATTGGAATACTTCTTTCTGGTTGGTTAACTAACTTAAACCTAGGGCGTTGCCTCACCTTATCTGGCATCTTGGTAAGGACACCCGTAGGTGGCGAGGGTCTATATAAGAGCCATAGATCTATATATTGGGGCCTTTTGTTACTGCAGCGCTGATCCTCGGACGGGGTAGCTACGCTCGTAACCAGCCTGAACTCCTCACCTCTTCAGTAGCCATACGACATCATTGCCGAGGTAAGAACCCTGAAAACGGATTTACTAACTCTACTTATACTCCCGCCGCTGAATCCTTGCACTTGACAGTTCGGTTGGTTTCGCGTAAGGTTGGCTATGCTGCCTTTGCGGCGTTGCCAGAGTAACTAGTAAACAACAAATGTTTGCAAATATCTATCGTGTGTAAAGACGAATATGAAGTGTATATAGTAAATGAATGCAGATGAATAATGAAAGCAATTCGTTATCATTAATATTAATGTAAATAACATATGTAGCATACATTACGTATTTACGATAATATAGAACAAATTAACACAAAATTGCAAAATTATAGTCAGAGAACAGTATAACAACGTGATTTTCACCGGTTTAGAATTTTAATGACTCAATCCCATCCAAGTCTCCGTTGTTATCATTGTCGGAAGCATAATCGTCACCATTGTCGTCGTCACCAAGACATATCATTAGTAGTTCACATGCACTGATGAAGGTCTAATTCCTGTGCTTTTCGTATTATTTTGTGCACATGATTCACTTTCTTCTTCCATGAAGCCGCGTCCACTCTCGCCACACATTCCCGTAAAAGTCCAATCCTCTATAACTGGGAAGTCTTGTTATGTTACCTCACGTACAAACATCACCAACAATACTATCAACAATAACAACGAATAATACTAGGTTATACAGAGCAACTCAACGCACGCGTTAGGAGTTCACAAACTGAGCACGTGGTTGGAAATAGCCAGATATTGCAACGATGCGGCATCTAGTTCCGTTTCCATTCTCTGACCGACCGACCGACCGGAATGCTGCTTTGTGATTGATTCAGAAAGTCAAACGGGTAAAGCTTTTTGTTTGTTATTTGCGGGTGTACCAACTTACTCCTGTCAAGTGCAAGGATTCAGCGGCGGGGCTATATTATGTATTGGCAATAACTCCTATGGTCGTCTCCTTAGCGCGGTGGCAGCGCAGCTGCTTACCAAGCGGGAGACCTGGGTTCGATCCCCAGTACCGGCGTGGGGATTTTTCCCCCGCTGGGAGACCTGGCCCGGGGTGCACTCAGTCTCTTAAGGTCCCTGGGGGGCCAATTGAGGAGCTACTTGATGGAGAAGTAGCAGCTCCAGGACATGAGGACCGCATTAACCCGCCGGGAGGGACTCGAGGCGCTGACCACGTCTCACCCTCCAATACTGCACACCATCCATGACGTCTGTAGTGGACCGAGATGGGGGACGCAGAGGCCGGGCGGTAGGCCAAGGTTCCCCGTGAGCTGTAGTGCCATGGAGTTACGTTAATAACTCCTATTAGTGGCACTTGGCCGTAACAGACATTATTCATTTGCATCAAATCATGTTGGTGGCACTTAGTCCGAATAAAGAGTAATTATCATTTTCAAGCCTTTGTTCTGATTACCATCTGAGCTATATACCTTAGTCGTCAACCTTGGTTGCAACAATATCTGTACTGTAAAATTAAGTCGCCATGCCAACTCCATATACCGAAGGTCGTGGGTTCAAACCCGGCGGAGGACGATGGATTTTTTTCATAAATATCCTTAGCATGGCTTCCTTAGGAAGGGAAGTAAAGATGTGGGTCCTGTGTCGTAGATTTACGGCACGTAAAAGAACCTCAAGCCTGATAAGAGAGGCCTCTGAGCAAAATTAAGCGATCTTTCACGCCCAATTTAGAATGGGACGCTGAGAACCAAAGCAGTTAAAGAGCGTCCATAAATAACAGGCCATTAATTGTAAAATTAAGACCATTATGTACAGAACACCACAGAGCGGATGTTTCAGACTAGAATGTCCATAAATAGCTTTCTTCTTATTCGCCTGCTCCTCCAATCACACGTCGAGTTTTACTAACCAATTGTGCCTTTATAGATTCCTCAACTGTTTCCTGGGTCCTCATTATCTTCTCCTTCTCAATGTACGTTCAAGAATTGCTTTCGGATATCTTGCTGCCACCATTCTTTCCAAGTGGTTTACCCACCTTTGCCTTTGATTGATTATGTTATTATTTAATACTTCTACTCTGAACTGTCCTCTTATATTTTCATTTCTTATCCTATTCATTCTTGTTTCTTAGGAATTCCATTTCAACTAACTGACCGAGCCGTGGCCGAGTATTTAGAACACAAGCCTTTCACCAAGGAGGCCCAGATTTGATCCCAGCAGACGGAATGTGCGATATTTGGTGGAAAAAGCGACGCAAGGGTGTGTTTTCTTAGGGTTCTCCAGTAGCCCATGCCATCGCATACCACCGGTGCTTCATCTTCATTCCACGTATCAGTAGTGTCATGCCAGTGGTGTCATAAATAACTTTTTATAGTGTTTAATGCCCCCTTTTACTACTAACTCGGCTTTTACAACTATATAATGTCAGTAATCATTTCCCCCAGTGCTCCTGAAAACGCTTAATCCAAGTTAGTAATCACAATAGCCTAGAAAAAATTAAATAAACTAATATATGTATCATTGTCACGTTTTAACAATTTTAGGAATATAAACACGTGCTTTATTTAATAAGACTTTGTATTACTGCATAAAGCCAAAAAATATTTTATTTTTCAGTAAGTGCTCAGGATAAAGTTTCAAAATCTGTGATATTCTAACCTGAATTATAAAAGATAAAGTAAAATGCTGAATGAAGTGCTCATTTCGCAGATTTACTGCGCAGAAAGCGTACTTAGTTTTATGTATAATCCAAATATTTAGTAGTGTAAAAGTGTAGTAAATCACATTTCTCTAAGCATGACCTATTTCAATGTGTTTTTTTTTTTTTTAGAAAGTCATTGCAATGTAAGAAATAAATAGTATGAAACAAAATTATTGGTGTCATTAATACAATTAATTTAAAATGCATAGAAGTTCTATCAAGGGTAGTAGTAACAAAATATTATTATTACTACTACTTATAATAATAATAATAATAATGATAATAATAATAATAATAATAATAATTAAAATAGTTTTCCATTATAGCTAAGGTCTGTTGCCCCATTAGCTGTTCCAATGGTAAGCTGCGATATCTTTCTTAAAGTGCATGTGGATGCGGTGAAAATAAGAATATTTGAAGTTTATACCGAATAATTTATGGAGACTAATAATTGAATTGTTTGGATTGAGTTGCCGATTGCTTTAGATGAATGTGCAACTTTTCCTAAATCTAAGCGCCAAAAATTGTAAATGCGTCGTATTAAAACCGATTACTTCCAAATATTATTAGCAACAGTTTCCGTAGTATAAGTTGCCGTGATTTGCTAAAATACATTCGGTAAATCCCTTTGCAATCACCGCAAAATGAGTGATGAGCTTAGCACTGTACTTAGGCCTACCGATTCCCGATCAGTAATTGATAACTCGAGTTCCCTGTAAGGTGAGGAAGTAGAAGAGGCATAACTAACAACAGTTTCAAAACAACCTTCTTTTGGTAATGGCTACTGCCGCATCAAGGTTCTTACGTTGAATCTTTTTACTTTCCCTACACGTAATATGTACACAGTGAATAGCGAATAGCGAAAGTGTTGCACTCAGAAATTGGATACCGAGATTTCACCGGAAATACATGCTTTGAGGCCTCCTGAATCAAAAAAATAAAATTTAGAAACGGTCTGTGTTTGTGTGTGGACAACATAGCTCAAAAACGAAAATACAAATTTAATATTTAAGTTTGTATTCTCCAAGGATGCAACACGAAGATTTAAAAAAAAATCCCCACCCCAATCTACCCTTTAGATAGAAACGTTTTCGAAAATGTTGATGTTCTCAAAAATGGCTCTAACGATTTTGATTAAAATAAAACTTTTTTATTTGTCAGGTATACCTCTTTAATATGCTATATTTTAATTGAAATCGTTAGAGCTGGTTTTGAGAAAATCAATTTTTTCGAAAAAAGTACCATGTAAAGGGTAGTTTGCAGTGAGGGATTTTGCTCAAAATCTTAGTTTCGCATCCCTGGAAGACACTGAACTTAAATACCAAGTTTGGTATTTTGCCGACTTTTTCGTTTTTCGTGTTCACAGACACACACACACCACAACCTTTTTCTGAAAATGCTTTTTCTGGATCAAGGGGACCCTAAAACATATATTTCCGGTGAAATCTCGGTATCGAATTTTTGGGTGGAGTGCAATACCTTCTCTATACACTATGTACGTAGTACATGTAGAGAAAATAAAACTATCTGTGACAATGGGGACCTTTATCATTTAACTTAGAATTTCTGCTGCTTAAAACTTTTTTGTATCCTCAAAGAAGCTTTTAACTTCTTCCTTATATCCTAAGGGAGCATTATTATTTCATAATGCTATTAATGACCATTTGGAAATCAATGAAAACAATGTCTCTTCAAGTTGTATTCCCTTTAGCCATTATTTAGTTATCAAGTAAATCATTACGTTAATAAAGCAATAATTCCGGTACTTTGCTGAAGGCTGCAGATGTTGAAGATTCATTTTGTTAAACCATTACAATTATAAATATTGCATTTTGATAAATTAACTTAGAAGAAAAGCTCCTGAATAAAAATCAAAACTGATTATCAAGTTTCAGTCAACTCATGCCTAATGCACTATCAAAAAGTTTTCCTCTGAAGATATTAAAATTCAGCTTTTCACCACTCTCTCCTCTCTCTCCATGGTGAAACTGCAAGTGGAGGATGCTTGTTCTAAAACACTCAGGTTTTCAACAGAAAGAGAAATGGAAATGGCAGCTCTGAATCCCTTTTCAAATTCCTTGTAAATTGCTGCTTTTGCAGATGGCTGGTAGCGGTTTTGAAAGCTTTGCCTCTCTAGTTTCTGTACAAATTTTAAATAACAAGAGGACCAGATTCTCTTTTCAGGTCTATCTTTATTTACCAACACTATTACGTCAGTTTTCAAGTCCTATTTTAATTAATCTCTCACTTCATTGACACCTAAAAAGCATCTTTGGGAGAAAACAACATTGTTAGTAACTGTTTGAAGGAAAGAACCATTAACATTTTATTAACTCTAATATAATACGCATTTGCTAAAACTTACTTTGAGAAATAATTGAACGGACCTTTTATTACTTTCTCTACACGTACTATGTACATAGTTTATAGAGAAAGTATTGTAATTCACCCGAAAATTCGATACCGAGATTTCACCGGAAATACATGTTTAGAGACTCCCTAAATCCCCCCCAAAAAAGCATTTTTAGAAAAATGTCCGTGACTGTGTTTATGAGTGTGTGTCTGTGCATAGCTCAAAAACGGAAAGTCCATTAAAAACCAAACTTAGCATTTAGGTTTATCATCTTTCAGGGATGTAATACGAAGATTTTCAAGAAAATCCCCACACCTCCGACTACCCTTTACATGAAACGTTTTTCGAAAAGTTTGATTTTCTCAAAAAGGGCTCTATTAGTTTTGATTACAATAACGTATATAAAAGACATTTACCTGACAAATAAAATGTATATCTTAAATTTTCTGCGAATAGCCTCTGAAGACTAGTTTATACTGGATACATTTTTGTATAACTGTTAAACCGCAAGAGATGGACAAAAACTTCCCACACAAAAAATGTAGAGGAGATTAAAACACAGAATTTATGGTATATACACTTTTATTAGATCGTTTTGAAATATTCCATGTTTTTGGTTTCAGCTTTAAAAAACTTGTACGTTTCTCATACAGAAATTTACCAATTTGATTCCATACAAACAAAGGAACTTCAGTCACATAGCAACCAGGTTTTGATTAGAACTTTAACCTATGGTTCTCCCTTATTTCGCTCCTACTTAAAAGGAGCAAATAATAAAACTATTTGTGCTAATCGTTTCTCGATTAGCATTAAGCAAATAAAAACATTAGCTTCTTAACAATAGTTTGTTGCAGAGATAAAGAGAAAGTCATATGAATGGAACACATCAGAATTTTTTATTATTAAACTTCTCCAAGTGGGGTTGCCTAAATCGGCACGAAATTTGTATTTCTCATATACGCTTTTACAGGATCTACTTTCGTGTGTAGTAAGATCCTGTTTAGCTTTTAACGTTTAACAGTTATACGAAAGTTATTCAGAATGGTTTTCGCAAGTTATTCACAGAAATTAAAGATATACATTTTGTTTTGTCACACAATATTATAATCAATATTTTACAGGAAGCTTTGATAATGTAGGTAACAGATTTTCAAGTCAAGGATAGTTTCGGGGAGATTATTTTTTTAAAATCTTCATGTACCATCCTTGGAACCAAGATAAATACAATGGAATTAGTTTGTGTTCTAGTTTTCACTGGCACGTGCTCAAGCAAACACGCAATTTTCTAAAATATTTCCTGTATTTAATTTAGTATATCGTATCCAATTTTAACTAAGTAATAGAGAATATTATATGGAGCAAAAAATATTCTGATTACTGAAGTGTTTGCTTATTTAGGAGTGCAATGTTATTTCAGACCATATCGTCTGAGAAAACATTGCTTTCATTGATTTATTCGCATAGCTATGGACATGAACTCCGATTATTTCATTTGTTTTCACAGAAGTAACAAAACAGTCACATGCAAATGTCATTGGCAATAAAAATAAAACGCTTCGTGATGGCCAGGAGTTGAGAATAAGAAGTATTTCAGAGTATTCAATTTGCAGATTTTGGGTACATTCAGTTCCTAAATAAGTATTTATGAATCTGCTAGTACCCTTCGTAGGTCACACTTGTATTTTGTGTATCAGATTCGTAGTTTGTATCAAAAAATGAAATGAAATGGTCTGATATTTATAGACGCTCTTTAACTGCTTTTGGTTCTCAACGTCCCATTCTGGGTGTGAAAGATCGCTTAATTTTGCTCTCTTATCAGGCTTGAGGTTCTTTTACGTGCCGTAAATCTACGACCCACAGCTTTACTTCCCTTCCGAAGGAAGCCACGCCCCCTCCGCCGGGTTTGAACCCTCGACCTTGGGTATATGAAGTTAGCATGGTAACCATTATACCACGGAGGGTGACCTAGTTTGTATCAGAATCCCTGAAATCCATACAACAATATTATTAGTGTAAAATCGAAATTAGGGCGGTGGCTACGTTGAATACCAAATATAGCTGGGATTGTATGGAAATTCACCAAATCAATGGGTAAATCATAAATAAATTTCTAATGAGCATAATAATGGTTAAACGGATAAAAATATACGTACCTATGTTATTTGGTGGGCACACTATTTTATGTACTCAACAACGGTCAGTCTGTTACTCCTTAAAATGTATAGTTTTACTTAATCGTATTTTAATGACCCCTGTCTATGAGTAGCAATTACTGCACATATACAGTGTTTTCTTCAGAAAAAAAAGTATCCAATGTAGAATTGATTGACACGCGGCCATAGTGAAGGATCGACAGAGAAAGAGTAAGCACTTTCCGCCAAACCTATACCTGTCAATTTGTAATAGAAATGCATTTGAGTCTGAGGTCAAGGTTATTTCTGTACATCGTGAACAAAACCCTAAGTCAGACACTTATACCTGTATTGTACGTGGAAAATTGAAAGGAAGTTCAAAATGTAACACATTCGAAAGTACGTAAAACCTATAGAACGGGATTTTACTTTAGTTTTATGCAAAATTTTAATTTTCTAAAACAAGCTCCAAGTACAAGGAACCTCGAAATACTGGTGCTCGAATTATCGAGACACTGCTGTAAATTTAAGTAGGCATTATTATAAAAAGAGGTTGCTTCAAGCTGTATGCTTTGTGTATGCCTGTGTTATATACAAAGGATTTCCGGTAAGATGTTTGAAGATACAGAAATACAGAAATTCTTTAGTAATTTATATATACATACACTAATGAAATAGATGTGAAAGAGAAATATAAGTGGATAAATCAAGTAAAAGCAAAGAGATAGTACTGCTTGGTTATGAGCAGGTGTATGGAGACTAAAAGGAATGAGAAATGGACATTCAGACAAAGAATGTCTAATACGTTTTAGAAAAGAAAGATCTGGATCCCGTTATCTTTACAATGGATAGAAAAGTAGCCTTAATAGACGCCTTTATTAAAAATAAGAAGGTAGGCGAGTACCTGACGAAAGCTAGAAAGAAATGAAAGTTGACAATAAAAAGGGAGTGAATGAATATTAAATTATGAGGTAAAGCTTTTAGTGGTGTAAAAATATAACACGGAAATTCGAAATCTAACTGCTTTCTGTTTTGTAATAAAATGTTAATAGTTTATTTCACTTAAGTATGGTTCTCCTTTAAAGTAAACGAGATTCATGCCAATTCCATCAGGCACAATACATTTATCGAAGATGCATTAAAAATTCTTTATGGCACTTAATCCTCGTTTTTTTACTTTCCCTACACGCACTATGCGCATAGTATATAGAGAAGGTACTGCACTCCACACAAAAATTCGATACCGAGATTTCACCGCAAATATATGTTTTAGGGTCTCTTATATAAAAAAAAAAAAGCATTTTCACAAAAAGGTCCGTGTGTGTGTGTGTGTGTGTGTGTGAGTGTGTGTGAAAACGATAAGTCAAAAACGAAAAGTCGGTAAAATACCAAGCTTGGTATTTAAGTTCAGTATCTTCCAGGGATGCGACAGGAAGATTTTGAAAAAAACTCCTCCCACCCCAAACTTATCCTTTACATGGAGCTTTTTTTCCAAAATTTTGATTTTTGCAAAAATGGATGTAACAACAAATAAAATGTATATCTTGAATTTTCTGGGAATAGCCTCTGGAGACTACCTTATTCTGGACGAATTTTACGGAATTTTGCAAAACTGCTAAACCGTAAGACTCAGATTAAAACTTACTACACAAGAAATTTAGAACACGTTAAAACACGCAATTTATGTTATACACATTTTTTTCGTGGAGTTGATCGTTTTTGAGATATTCATTGTTCTTGGTTTCAGCTATTAAAAACTTACTTTTCTCATGTAGGAATTTGTGAACTCCTGTCCATATAAACAAAGGAACTTCAGTCACATAGCAACCAGCTTTTGACTATAACTTTAGCCTATGGTACTCCCTTATTTCGCTTCTAATTACAAGGAAACAGCTAATAATACTATTTCCGCTAGTTTGTTCTCGAGTAGCAGGAAGTAAATAGAGGCATAAGCTTTTTAACAATAATTTGTTGCAGAAATGCAGAGAAAGTCATGAGAATGGTACACACCAAATGTTTATTATCAGAGATCAAAATTGAGAGGTTCGTCGCTAAGATGTTTGCCTAATTCAGATAAGGTAACAGTGAACATGGCAGGTTTGAGATCCAAGATGGATGGGAAATGGGCCGGTACTAGATCTAGACGACAGATGGCGGTAATGGATTGCCAGTCGGCCAGCATGTTGACAATGGCTAAACGTACTGCAAACAAAAGTCAGCTTTTTCTCTATTGCTTGTTGCCCTTAATGTTCTTTATCTTTTTTGTTTACCCAGTGGTCCTACCTTAAACCGCGTTTTTTGTGTCATCCATCATTGGGCTGCGGGTTTTTTTTCTGAGATGCTGGCTGCTGAAGTGATGTCAACACTGGGCGCTATTATTTCATTCTCGTAACAAATAAGAGCAAGAAAACCGACAGTTCATATTTATAACTTCATAATTCACCACACAACAGCCATTAGAGCTTCTTGTTATCGGATTCGTATTGTTTTATGGAAATCATAATTACTTTCTCTATACGTACTATGTACATAGTGTATAGAGAAGGTATTTCACTCCACCCAAAAATTTGATACCGAGATTTCACCGGAAATATATGTTTTAGGGTCCCCTGTATCCAAAAAAAGCATTTTCAGAAAAAGGTCCGTGTGTCCGTGAACACGATAGCTCAAAAACGAAAAGTCGGTAAAACACCAAGTTGGTATTTAAGTTTAGTATCTTCCAGGGATGCGACACGAAGATTTTGAGAAAAATCGTCCACCCCAAACAACTATTTACATGAAACTTTTTTAAAAAATTTTGATTTTCCCTAAAATGTTGTATATTAAAGATATTTATTTGACAAATAAAATGTATATCTTGAATTTTCTGGAAATAACCTCTGAAGACTACCTTACTCTGGATGAATTTTACAGAATTTTGCACAACTGCTAAACCGTAAGAGATGGAGAAGAACTTATCACACAGAAAATGTAGAGCAAATTAAAACATAGAATTTATGTTTTATACATTTTTTTCGTGGAGTTGATCGTTTTTAAGATATTCCTTGTTTTTGGTTTCAGCTTTGAAGAACTTATACTTTTCTCATACAGTCACATAGCAGCCAGCTTTTGTCTATCATTTTAACCTATGGTAGTCCCTCATTTCGCTTCTATTTACAAGGAAGCATGTAACAATACTACTTCTGCTAATTATTTCTCGATTAAAATGAAGTAAATAGAAGCATAAGCTTTTTAACAATAATTTGTTGCAGAGATATAGAGAAAGTCATATGAATGGAACATATCAGATTTTTTCCCCCTGAAATTCAAATGTTTTGAAATGAAAAATCTGAAAGGTTTTGTTGTAGGGCCACACTGATTATCTTACTGAAAATGTGTCTACTATCTCATATTTGTGAAGATTATATCGCAGTTTTGGGCTCCAAAGCACATACTCACACACTTGCGATCACACAGGGCAGTCAGCGGCATAAAGAGAGAGTAGTGAGGAGAGGTTTGTAGGGTAAACATGCACACGTTGAAATATAATCTCTTCCAAAAGTAGCTCATAAAATGTATTGACATATGTATTGTTCTAATTCATAAAACAAGTATTCCATAATATGATTAGTAAAAAAAAAACAAAAACAAAAAAAAAACGCCTCCGTGGTGTAGTGGTCAGCGAGCTGACTTCTAACTGGGAGGTCCCAGGTTTGATTCCTGGCCGGGGAATTTTTCTTTAACCAGAATTATTCCCTCTCCCCACAGAGTTTATCAATATATATAATCATTTAAGAGAGAGTGAACGTGTATGTTTGAGGAAAATAAAAACCCAACGGAAACCACTTAGAGTTGTTTCTAATGCAAAGCCCCCGATATGAGCTTAGATATTAATGCGGCCTATATAAATGAAATAATTAAAAAATACTTAATATTTTACAATTAAAAGTATAAAGCTTAATGCAAAGAAACCTGGATAAAATATACAGAGATTTGAAAATACAATGAAAATAAGTATCAAACAAACTTACTCGGAATTTATTGCGGTGAATTACAAGATGTGTCTTAATGTATCGAAAGAAAAGACTCCTCCTGTCACCTAAAACTTGTTTGATAAGTGTTGAACGCCTATCCTTTCGTATGTTCGAAATTTTTCAATCTGCGCACTCTTTGTGTTCATATCTGCTAGCAGGAACTGAAGGAGGCCAGGCAGTGAGCAGGACCAGCTTCAAAACAGCCTGTGAAGATCACGCCTACTCCATCACGCTATAGTTATACTTTGTATGCACGAACCTCACTCCGACAATTTCATAACCCTCTAATGATAATTAACCGTTTACTGCACAGTGGTGTCTTCAGGAACTACAGATATTCATTTAAAGTTTTGGGGTGCATTAGAAGCATTAGCTTTTTATTGGGCGAATTATAGTGCTAGATATGCCGCTGTTCATGTAATTCCAAACCGGCTTTAATAAAATCTATTCCAACATCGAAGCTGTTCGATAGGTAATGGACTGCCATGCATTCAAAGCCAAACATGGAGAATTGGATACCAGCAACTGCAGTCAAATGTGCTTGTGGTAGCGAAACGGGGAGGGTCTGAAGAAAGTAACAGGGTAATGGCACGCTTGGAAGGAAATAGAATTACATGTAGCCGCAGTTCCGTGAATTTTTATATTCTTTAAAAAAATTACTACAGTTTTATTGAGACAAAAAATTACAATATAAAGAGTTTAATATAACTATATTTTATGTTTGAAGCTTTGTTTAACATGGAATTAGTCCTAGAGTGCAAACCCTGTTTCTATGGAAAGTTTAAAGCAAGCGGGGTGCTCAATAAAGCGGTGAGAATAAGTATATGTAGTATTTTATAGACACATTTTATTTATTTAAATAAAATTGTAATACTTTAGAACAAAAAATGAAATCCCACTTGTAATGCTGTAACATCCATAGGTGTCTTCACACTGGTTATTTTACGTGCGTCCTACCCATCCTTTATCAAATGTACATTTCATTTCAGTAGTTTGAATATGTACTCAGAAAATAAAATCTATATATTTTATTTTGTGATTAAAGTATGTTAAACATATATTTTAGTAAAATCGTTGGAAGCATTTTTGAGAAAATCAACATTTCCACAAAAGCATTCCGTGTAAATAGGAAGTAAATGATCCTGGCAACTGCATGTTACATCCTTGAAGGATGCTGCCTGTTATAGCAAATTTGGGTTTTAGCGAACTTTTCGTTTATGGTTTATGCTGTTCACAGACATACACATGGACATTTTGCTAAGAACATGTTTTATTTATTTATTTTTTTTTAATTTACATGGCCTAAAAAATGTTTAGATGGCATCGCCATGGAATTTTCGGATTGAATACCATACTTTCTCTATCTACCATTTTTTTTTTTTTTTTTTTTTAGTGTTTAACACCACTTTTACTACTTCAGGCACCGCAAGCGGGCTACCTCCTATAGGCAAGTACGCGGTACAGAAACCAAAAATGGATTAGAGTATCCAATTCCTCATATTACTGTGGCTAACGAGAGGATACAAGAGCTTTGCGCCAACAATTTGCATGAATTCGCTTAGTAATCTCAAAGTGGTCCAAAAATTTTCAGGAAAATCCCCCCACCCTCAACTAGCCTTCACTTGGAACTTTTTTCGAACGTTTTGATTCTCCCAAAAATGGCTCTAATGATTTTGATTAAAATATTGTATATTAAGGATATTTACCTGACAAATAATATGTATATCTTAAATTTTTTGGGAATAGCATCTGAAGACTAGTTTATTTTGGATGAATTTTACGGAATTTTGTATAATTACTAAACTGTAAGAGATAGGCAAAAACTGCCAGAGTAAAATGTAGAGCACATTAAGACACAATTTCTGTTATATATATTTTTTTCGTGGAGTTCATCATTTTTGAGATAATCCTTTTTGTTTTTGGTTTCAACTTTAACTTTTGGTTTAACTTATCTCATGCAGGAATTTGTCAACTCCTGTCCATACAAACATAGGAACTTAAGTCTCATAGCAACTAGCTTTTGATTATCACTTTAACCTACGATACTCCCTTATTTCGCTTCCGCTTACAAGGAAGCAAGTAATAAGACTATTTCTGCTAATGTTTTCTCGATTAGCATGAATTAAATAGAAGCATTGACTTTTTAACAATTTGTTGCAGAGATGTAGAGAAAGTCATGTGAATAGTACACATCAGATTATTTGTCATTTTTTCGTTTTCCTTTCATGTCATCCACTTCTTCGTTCATGTCAGGCAATATGGTGGTCTCGTTCCCTATCTGATCTAAGGTACGTTCTTCTCAACAAGTAGGGTGTGATGTGTTTTGAACGGCTCTCAACTATGTCTCTGATGTGTCTGTATGCAACACTCCATATAAAGTCGGGCAGGGCAAAGCGCAGAGGATAGTCAACCGTGTGACCTGATACGTAAACAAGCGAACGTCTGAACCATCCTAAAAACATAGTGAAGTTTTCCTCATTAATAGAGCTCGGTTTAGGGTTCCGCAGCGCATACAGTTACGAACACACAGAACACCCAACGGTATAAAAAGTGGTTTGTAGCGTAAACATGCACATGTTGAGGTATAATCTGTTTCAAAAGTAACTCATTTTGTGTATCGGCATTATGTGCATCGTTCTAATTAAACAACAACAACACCGTAAACGATGTATTTATATATTAGTAAATAAAACACCTTTTATTTTAGAAATAACTGAGGATAATATTGTTCAGAGATTTGAAAAGACAATGAACATAAATCAGCAAACTCACTCTGAATTAATTGCAGTGACTTTCAGTATACGCGTTACTGTTTCAAAAGAAAAGACTCAGTTCCTGCAGTTCAAAATATGTTTGAATTATCCACAGATTTGTTGTGTCGAAAGCCTACCCTTTCGTACTTTCGACATTTTCAAATTTGCGCTCTTTCAGTGTTCACTGATTTATCAATTAGCGGAAAAGGGGTGTTAATGACCAAGCTGTAGAGCGCCGTTAAACCCATACTCATCATACTAGCAGAAACTGGACGAGGCCAGCCAATGAGCAATGCTAGATAGTGCAACATGTTTCGAAACGGGCTGTGTACACCGAACCTCAATCCGGTAACTTCATGTGCTCCTCATGAACATAACTTTAGAAAATAGCGAAAAATGCAAATACAGGATTATCACATTATCCTCCAATGCTGATAAATATTTTTACTTATTCACATCCCACCCAGAATAAATGTTTCCTTATATTAGCATACATAATAATGTGCAAAGAATGTATAAATACTCCTATGTTCGAGGAAGCAGCTTCATCAGTATGCTGGTTGTTTCCGACTTTACTTCCTCATCTTGTATATTCCATATTAAAATCTTCCACGTCCTTCATCGTTTAGGTCAATGCCCGAGTTATATCGCACGCCTCTTCAACTCACACTTTAAGCTCGTCCAATCGATTGTCCTACATCATTTAATGGTGTTTTTGGAGTTGTCTGAAACTTCTCTTGTTTTCCTTCTGCACTTACATTAATTTATTTCTGCAACCAATCAAAATGTTTTATGATTCTGTTTCTTCTTTAAAAATAACAAGATTTTACAGATAGCACTTTAGTAATAGGAAAATAAATTGAGAGAGATGGTTAAGGTATTTCGCATTCCGGGGTCGTATGTTCGAACTTCATAAATTGCACTCTTTAACTTGGATATTTTACTTTCTCCAGCAGGTATGTACAATGCACATAGTAGATTGAGAAGATAATATAGTCCAGCCAAAAAATCGATGTCGAGATCTCATCGGAGATTCCTGAATAAAAATGCAGTTTTAGAAAAAAATGAAATGTCGGTTAAATAACAAATTTAGCATTTAATTTCAGTATCTTACAAGAATGCGATAGTTTTTTTTAAGAAAAGCTCGCACCTCAACTACAATTACATGCAATATGTCCAGTTCTTTTAATTAAAATGCTATGCTTTTAAGATAATTTTCATGACAAACAAAGTGAATGCTATGAGAGTAGCTTCTGAAGACCTGTTCATTCTGACTTTAATGTTAATGATAAACCGTAAGAGATGGACCAACTCTTGCTATATAAAAATGTAGATCTCATTAAAACACGCAGCTTATGTCATATAATATTTTTCTGTGCTTAAGATATTCTCGGTTATTGAATTATGACTAAAAGAGGTGGATGTCAACTGTTTCTAGGTGAAATGAGGCTTGTATGGTACTTTCCTATATTTACATTTGAAACATTAGCTTACGTCTGGTAAAGCCACAATTGCAACACCTGTGCTGATGGCAAGTCAAATAATTGGACGGTTATGGTAATGCAGAGGACTTTCATGACACAAATTGCCCGTTAGAATAAACTTTCGTTCATATTCTTTACACAAGGAAATGAAAACAAGCAGAATAAATTAAAAAAACACAAAAACTAAAGAAAACAAAAATGTCCTGATGAAAAACAGTTCTATCGCCCAATACATCTATCTGTTTATGAAGTCGGCAATGGATGTAGTCAAAGGTTCAATTCCGTAACTCCCCTTTGAAACAAGGGGCTCGCTGAAATAATGACGTATTACTTTAAACTTGCTGGCGCTAAAGACCACATAATGAAGACCCGGTAAAAAGAACATATCAGCTCATATTTGGAAAGTTTTAGAAAAACAACAACTCAAGCCTATCATATACATGCTGACAACAAAAATAAAACTCATTTTTAAATCAGCTAAAAATCGACTCGACCCAATTTCAAAAGTAGGTATTTACAAGATCTCGTGCACATATGGACTAGCATACATTGGCACTACAAAACGAAATATGAACAAGAGCATAGTGGAACACAAAGGAAACCGCCGTCTAGGACAAACCAAAAATTCAACGGTTTCAAATGTTTTATCCTTGGGCGACCGTTGAATGGAATTGGATAAAGTAGAGGATTTAGTAACAGATAAACATCATTATCTCTGTTTATACAGAGAGTACATTGAAATCTACAAACATACAAACAACGTTAATAAAGACGAAGGATTTGGTTACCCATACTTTCCCCAACACCGAAACCTGCTGCAGAATATAAACAGAAGCAGTACCCATTACCTTTACTCCACTAACCGGGCCAAGAGTGTAATATAGCGACTCTATTATAAGATGTAATTAGGTCTTGACAGAGAAGCGAATGAACATTATGTCTCTGAAGATGCATCTCACAGATGGAAACGAAACATCAGGTAATATATTTTAAGAAACAATAATATTTTAACTACAAACCACGGCAAAAAAGTACATCAATTTATAAATTATAAAAAATATCTTATCCGAAGAAATTACGTAATTTTGCTTAACGCGATGACCCCAAAAACTGTAGCCTTACGTAAATCGCACTATTCCCTTTGGGAATGTTCAGAACTATTAGTTTTTCTTATCTTTCATTGTTACAGACTGCTGTCAGCTATTCCTCAATCAATATAACCATGAAAAACTCATTAGTCATTGCTTTATTGGATGATTTTAATGGTATTGAAGATGTCACATTTAACAAAATGGTTTCTCCCCCCAATAAAGATTGCTTGCAAAAATAGTTCACTGAATAATATTATACTTGTTACCTCATATTGAATTTGTCTTGGTCCTATACAGCACGCAGGCGGAAACTTTTGAGTGTTCCCTCACAAACTTGCTTTACTACTACCACTACCACCACCAACCACCACCACTACTACTTCCTAACTAACCACCACCACTACTACTCCCTAACTCCGAAATGGTAATCCTGGGAGGGAGGAGAACTCTCAAAGAAGTGACTATACAGGATGGAGACTTAGAACTTAAATCGCAAGAATGCCTAAAATATTTAGGTATCTTAATTGGATATAATATGAGTATGGTCGAACATCTGAAGTATGTGTCTGCAAAGGCGGAAAAAGTAGTTGCAGCTTTGGCCAGACTGATGCCAAACGTAGGGGGTCCTAACTAACAAAAGAGGAAATTACTAAGAAGTGCTATTAACTCCATTATACTTTATTGTGCTGCGGCTTGGAAGCAATGTATGAGGAAAATAACACATAGAAAACTTATAGAACGCGTCCAAAGAAAGATCGCTATAAGAATAGCAAGTGCATATCGCACAACATCCACCAAGGCTATACAAGTGATTGCAGGAACAATACCGCTCCATTTATTAGCAACCGAGCACACATTTAATAAAGAAGAATATAATAGAGCACAAAAAGAAGAGAAAATGAAAATTACAATGAAAAAGTGGCAGTAGGAATGGGATGACGAGCTTAAAACGGCCCAATGGACTAAACGCCTTATTCCAAAAATTGAACCATGGCTAAACAGACAACACGGAGAAGTTGACTACTTTTTTACGCAATTCTTAACAGGACATGGCCGATTTGGGACCTACTTACACAAAATGAAGATAATCGAGACTGAACAATGCAGATATTGTAAAGAAATAAACACACCAGAACACACTATTTTATTATGTAAAAGATGGAACGCCATAAGAACAAAAACCTTAAACGTTATTGAAATGGAACTATCACCAGACAATATAATACACAAGAAAGAAATATGGTACCTTATTACAGGAATGATTTAAGAACATCCTACAAGCTAAGGAAAAAGATGAAGGATAAATTTGAATGCTGCACTGTGAAGAAGTGCTGAGAGGCAGTTCCACAGCGCTGCAGGAGACGGAGGTGGTTTTTAGCCGGTAAGAGTCCGACACACCAGCGCCACCTTCCCTGGCGTCCATGAGGATTTTCCCCTCCTTAAAAAAAACTACTACTTCCTAACTAACCACCACTACTACCAACCAACCAACCAAGCAACCACCACCACCACCACCACCACCACCACCACTACTACTACTTACTACCACCACCACCATCACCACCACCACTACTACAACTTACCACCACCACTACAACTTCGCATGGATTACTTTCTAACCCTTCCGAAGAATACATTTATCATCATTAATTATAAATCGTAGTTTCGTATGTTAACACATGAATTATTGGCTAAGTTATTCTTGTACATTTAACCAAAATTGGTCATTTCGTTCAGCATGTCATTATACAAATAGTTGAATTGTCTTCTGATTGGGTATAGAGTTAAGTATGTCAGAATAAAGATTAGTGCCCATTTCTGCCCAGGAAGCGAAAACTCCCTAAAACCCCTCGAAATCCTCCTAAAGAACCAAAACATTTCACCATAACCTATGAAAGGAAAATACCGTAAAATAAGTTGGTTACATACACCGCTAAATACTTTATTTTAGAAGGCAATTTAGCATTAGTGATCTTGAGGATCGAGGCAAAGAACTGATAAGAACAGAAGCAAAAAATGCCTTCATAATACTACTACCAAAGGATTGTGGATAAAAAATAAATCACCTTTCCAGCAAGGCAATACTTTGATTTTGCTGCCTTTAATTTTCGTTATATTAAATCAAAATGTTGTACATTTAACAGCATGTTCTTGTGTTTACATTGACTTGTTAAGAGTTTACTATTAAGATAATAAATACGTATATCAAAATACTGTGGTTAGGGTCAACGATCATGTTTTGCTTCAACAACCTCCCAAATATTGGACTCGTTAGTAGCCTTTTAAGTACGTAACCGCCCTTTACTTGAAAGCAGTACAAAGTTGCCTATAACCAAAAAGAAGAAACCCTTTTGTATTCTAGACAAGTGCTTGCCAAGAACACCCTCTGAGATGTGAATCTATGGGCATCGCACAAGTGCTTCGTAAGAAAATTTCAAAGCTACGACATCGGATTAGTTCATACATAAGCTATAAAACTGTTATATTTGTTTGGCATTTTCGAAACACTATATGCATGTATATGTACCAGTGTCTTCCTCCTCTGGTACGGAACAAGGGCAGATTAGATCAGCTCATCTGAAGGAGTGCTGTGGGTTGTATGAACGGGTATTTATATCTAACTTTAGGGAGGCCCAAAGCCCGGGTCTGCTACCACTTGGTTCGGATAACAATCCTTTGGATCTTTCATTTTATCCCTTACTCCCGGAAGCTCCTACAGTGCAATAAAGCTATAGCCACAGTGCCCAAATCCTCGTCTGTCCCTTGCTAGGAGAAAAAACGCAAGATATGTTTCATGAAATTGTTCACTTTATATTTCACTTTTTTTCCTAAATCATGGAATATAAGCATAAAACTTCACTGCTTATCAATTCTTAATTCACAAAATATTATATATTACATTCGTAAGACTTCCTGTTATGTGACAAACTATTGTTACAAAAGCGTATTTCTCTCTCTCTCTCTCTCTCTGTATATATAGGGTGTTTAATGAACTATACCGAAATATTTTCATAGAATTTGTAGATTACTTAAATAAGTAATTTGAGATAGGAGACTTATGGCCTGTTTATTGAAATTTCGAAGTAATGGCTATAAGTTTCTGAAGTGCCAGTACGCCACTGGCTAATTTATCAACAATTCGAGAGCATAATACGAAAAATGAAGGGACGTATTACAGCGTACTTCTCTAGCCTACTTCTCACTTTTTTTTTCCTTTTACTTTTTTCTTTTTATATTTTTCTTTATTTCTTTCTTAAATGTTTTTGCAGTGTTTAATGCAGTTTCAGTCTTAGATTCTAAATTCTTATTTAGTGTCTGGTTTAGTTCAGAGAAGGTGTACATGTTCTCCATGTTGCCTCACAGGCGATCTTCGGCATACTAACCTCAGTGAGCAGCAATGAGGAAGTGATAACAGTGTTATTGCACTGGCAAATTAGAATTCCGACCTGAATATACGTATAGCGGCACTTCGTGTGTGATGAAATAAATAAATAAATAAATAAATAAATAAATAAATAAATAATAATAATAATGATGATAATAATAATAATAAGAAGAAAAAACGCTTCCAGAATAGGCTACATAACTCCGAGAACGTAGTTAATGAATGCTCAGTGTCGCACTGTCAAGTGATTAGTTCGAGATTTTACAGATTTTTGCGACATTAAATCTTGAGAACACGAGTAACGAGCTCCTAAAACTCGATATTTGTATACTCGTACAACAGTTTTAAAAACATTGTAAGCTATTTTTTCAACCTGCTTTGCTTTAACACCGACTTATCAGCACCTGATACCCACACATGTAGCAGCGTTATGTTTATCCGTGGACCATGCATCGCCGATCTCAAATTACTTAAATCAGTCACGTGCACAATCTCGCAAATTATTTCGGTGTAGTTCATTAACAACCTGTATATATGTCAAAGTTTTGTAGTTCATTAACACCCTGTATATATATGTCAATGTTTAATGTATTAAACGAGAAAACTCACAAAAAATGAAAAATTCTGATCTCATCAGTTTTGTTTTTCTTTTCTTCTTTCTATTGGAGCCAACCAAGGTTATTGCTCTAGCCTCTAAGCTATTTCTGAAGTCTATTTGTAACCTTGTTCTTCTTATGTATCGCATTTCTTGGAGAACAAAGTAACCGTAATTAGAAGCGTGTTCTCAATGTACAAGATTTAAAACACAACGGATTCCAGATCCTTACAAGAAACGCCTTAGCTGAAGTATTGCATTCAAATTGCGGAAACCAACTACAAGAAACAAAACCCTGACGTGGGCTGTTTTTGTTGGATGTTTATCGCTGAAAACTTTGCTCCGTTAACTAAAGTAATTAGCATAGCAAATATAAGACAATCGTATTAAGCTAGGCTTTACATTCACATCCCTCTAAGGGAAAAAGCTAATGAAAACGGCAAGCTTTGTTTTACAGTATGTAACAGAGAAACAAAACACCATCTAACTTGGGCGCCAAATTAATTTAGCGTTCTCTTCTTGTTTATTGCTGCTTCATTTATTCTTCCGTGGATGGAACGATTGAGTTATAAGTTTGCTATAAATGAGTAATGGTCTCTAACGCGAACTTCTATAATCTAGTAGATTTGTTGTGTACCAAATGCAGCAAGGGCTTAGATTTCGTTAAATTTTCTAGGCAAAAATAGTGTAAAGCTAAACTAGCTAACATTAAACATATTGCCGACCAAAAACTGCAGTCGATTGTAAGTGGGGTTGGTATAACACTTAGCCTTAGGGTAAGGAAATATTAAACCGACTCTGCACAACAGTCTAGTTCTAACATTCCAGTTAACATTTAACTTCTTCTCCCGTTTTCCTTTACTCCTGACTATAGTTTTAAATTTTTGATACCTGCCTTTTGACATAAACCAATAGGAGACGTACTAATCCAGAAGCTGGTACATTTAGTACTAAAGATTCCTTCCAGGTGAAATGTTTCCTTATTCCTTCCGTTTCACGCTCTGCTAGGTTTGAACTTTGTTGATATGTGTTGAGATAAGGTGATTATGCCAATACTGAATAATTAAAAATAAAATAGCAAACCAAAAGCGTGTACACGATTCCTCTCTACCTTCCACTTCCATTATTAGTTCACCAGAAACACAGACCTCATTACTATCATTATTCAAAACAGTGACATTATATTAGAATATGGCTTTATTAAACTGCGAATTTATTAAAAAACACAAATAAAAAGCCTAATAACACACTCAAAATTACAAGTTTTCTTTTAGTTATTGTTTAGTGTATTGTTTAGTTATATGGTATTGCAAATAAATATCTTGATTTTTCTCTAAAGACCTCTTTATTCACAATGAATTTTGCTGTATTTGGCGTCACTGGTAAGCCGTAAGAGAAAGGCAAAAGCTTACTACACAAAACATGTAGATCACGTTAAAACACACCACTTATGTCATATACATTTTTTCGTGGAATTTACCATTTCTGAGACATTCCTTGTTATTTGTTCCAGATTTGAAATACTTGGTTTTTTCACACGGAGAATTGTAAACTCCTGGCCCTGCATAGGAATGGATTTAAACCACGTGGCTACCAGCTTTTAAAATATTTGACTATCGCTTTAACCTAGTCTATTCCTTAGTTAGTGCTTCTACTTACAAGGAAGCAAATAGTTAAGACCATTTCTGCTAATCTTTATCTCGATTATCATAAAATAGACAGAATATTAAACTTTTTTAACAATAATGTGTTTCAGAGATGTGGAGAAAGTTGAATGGAACACATAAGATTTTTGAATGATAAAAAACGGCTTGTGTCCCAAGAAAGGATAGGACATACACCAATATAATATATGAGATATATTAGCGTTGTATTGATAGGCAGGTCTAAAGCAAAGGATCTCCCTATGTTTACTTTCTCTACACGTACTATGTACACAGCGAATAGAGAAGGTATTGTATTCCACCCAATAATGAGATACCGAGATTTCACCGGAAATACATGTTTTGGGTCCCCCGAATCAAAAAAACAATTATTTTTTGAAAAAGGTCTATGTGTGCGTGTGTGCGTGTGTGCGTGTTTGTGGACAACATAGCTCAAAAAACGAAAAGACCGTTAAATACCAAACTTAGCATTTAGGTTTGGTATCTTCCACGAAAATTTCAAGAAAATCCCCCCACACCAAATTACCCTTCACATGGAAAAAAATTCGAAAATTTTGTTTTTCTCAAAAATGGCTCTGAAGAGTACTTTATTTTGGATGAATTTTACGGAATTTTGCATAACTGCTAAACCATAAGAGATGCACAAAAAATTACCACACAAAAACTGTAGAGCACGTTAAACACACAATTTACGTTATATACATTTTTTTCGTGGAGTTCATCGTTTTTGAGATATTCTTATTATTGGCTTCAGCTTCGCAAAACTTATACTTTTCTCATGCAGGAATTTGTCAATTCCTGTCTATAGAAATAAAGGAACTTCAGTCAATTAACAATCAGCTTTTGACAATCATTTTAGCCTATTTCGCTGTTACTTACAAGGCAGCAAGTAATATGGCTATTTCTTCTATTTTTTTTTTTTTCTCGAGTTGCATGAAGTATGTGGAAGCACAAGCTTTTTAACAATAATTTGTTACAGAGATGTAGAGAAAGTCATGTGGATGGAACACATCAGATGTTTAAATAATAACATTAATAGTAACAATAATAATAATAATCATAATAATATTACTACTTCCAATAATTTAATACATCATAAATTAATATATTCTCTTACGCAGTATACTTTATTTATACGTTTATGAGAATTTACATTCGACAATTCTCTTCCAATATAAGATTAATAATCGTGCTAAATAGGGAACTAACACATACCACAGAACACCCTATTTCATGACGTCAGTCAAGGAGAGGTGAGTAGTTCACGTGAACGTGAGATAAGAGGAGAAGGTATGTGGAACAAACCTTAGTATATTTGCCTGAATTCATCTGACTTTCTTCTCTACATTTAAATATCTCAACCCAATTTCTCCCTCTCGAAGATTCACTGTATACAAAACCTAATACAAAAGCATACGTAACACCGATTACAAATCAATCCGTATAGCTATGTTATGTCAATTACAAGGACCTTTTTTTTTCGACCTCCGATAGGTTATAAATAGAAGACAAGTTCACAGAAAACAATTATTTTATTACTAAAAGTTTTGTACACTTATGGTTACTTTTCAACATAATCACCGAAAATATTGAGACATTTATCATACCTGTGTACAAGCTTAGGAATACACAATTCAAAAAATGTTGCCACCAATGATTTCAAATGAACATTGACGTTGTTTTGAAGATCTTTGTACTTTTCGACTTTTACGGAGAGCCATTAAAAACAAACAAAGATGAATACTGACTTCAGCAACTGTGCTCATTCATGACAACGCTCGTCCACACACTGCTGGCACAATCCATCGGCTCCTTGAACAATTTCAATAGGACATTTTCGATCATCCGCCGTACAGTCCTGACCTGGCACCCAGCTACTTTCACCTTTTCCCTGAACTGAAGACGTGGCTAGGAGGACAGCACTTTCAAACCAACGAAGATCTTCAAATCAACGTCAATGTTCATTTGAAATCATTGGCGGCAACATTTTTGAAGCGTTTATTGCAAAGCTACGATATCGTACACAGGTACGATAAATGTCTCAATCTTTTCGGTGAGTATGTTGAAAAGCAACCATCAGTGTAAAAACCTTTTAGTAATAAAATAATTGTTTTCTACGAACTTGTCTTTTATTTATTGCCTATCTGAGATTGAAATAAAAAAACGGCCCTCGTACAAATAAAACATTTCATTCAAATGACACAGTAGAAAAATCGGGTGCATTCCGCTTACATGACTTTCTCTACATGCTCTGCAAAGAAAATTCTTAACAAAATATTATTTTTCTTTCTACTTCATGCTAATAGAAATAAAGCTTACTACTTAGTTCGTTATATCTATAAGAGAAAAAGGGACTACACTAGACTAGAATTGTAGTCAAATCCTTTATAATCAGGAGTAAAATAAAAGAAACACGTTCCCATATGAGCATAGTATAATTATTTTAAAATTTTCACCAATGACAAGGAATTTCTCGGAAATGTTTAGTTGCAGAATAAAAATACACAGGACATCATACGTGTATTTTTGCGTGATCTACATATTTTTTTGGGTTTACAAGTTATGCAAATCTCGTATAGAATGAAGAGGACTACAGAGACTATTCTCAGGAAATTCAAAATACAAATTTTATCTTTCAAGAAAATATTTTTAATATATTTTAATTTAATTAAAATCTTTAGATATTTCTGATGTAATCAAAGTTTTCTAAATTTCTTCCGTATAAAGGGTAGTTTGGAGTGGTAGAAGATTCTAAAAGTTTTTGTGTCGCATACTTGGTAGTATTTTAAGACTTTTCGCTTTTGGTTTATCGTGTTCATACACACACACACGCACACCCCTGCCCTTTTTCTATTTTTTTTTGATACAGGTTACACTAGAGTATGTATTTCCATTGGCATTTTGGGATAGTTTTTTTGGGTGTAATACAATATCTTCCCTGCCTATTTACTATGTAGAGAAAGTAAAAACTATTAGCTTCCATACTATGAAAGTAAAATTTAATACAAAACAAATATGATAACAAATGAACACGAGATAAACGAACATCCTTTAGAGTGTTGATTTTCACCACATGAGTGAAAGATAGCAGTTCTGCTTTCCTGTATACATTACGGGAATCTGCAGCACCATAGGGTGACATACACAATAGTATTAAGGTTTATTGATATTTATTAAGCTTAGCACAAAATGCTAACAATTAACATGAAATTATATTAAACTGGACGTTTAATCTCGCTGTAATTGTAACATAATGAGACAATGTTACACAGTTCACCAGACTGATCGACGGTGAAATCCTGCACGTAGTCAACAGAGGTTGCTGCCTGGTCCATTTTCAATTCGCGCATCAGGTGGAGGATTCAATTATGTTATGATGACGGCCATGACAATGAAGTAATCAAGGGACCATCGGGTAAATTCGAAATACACTGATGAAACCCGCCGTAAAATCTGTTTATTCACCGAAAACCGCTCGTCCGACAAATCCAAGTTATTTCACTGGAAGGACAGCTCTGCTGTGTCTTATTGTGCCAGGAACGTCACATCTTGACCTTCTCTAGCACGTATGTACAAAGTAAATAGTGGGTAGAGAAGGCATTATATTCCAACCATCATTCGAAAATAAAATGTGTTATTTATGGACGCTCTTTAATTGCTATGGTTCTCAGCGTCCCATTCCTAATTTGACGTGAGGAACCACTTAATTTTGCTCAGATGCCTCTATATCAGGCTTGAGGTTCTTTTACGTGCCGTAAATCTACGACACGGGACCAACTTTCTTCCTTTCCGAAAAAATCCATCGTCCTCTGTTGGGTTTGAACCCGCGACCTTGGGTATATGAAGTCAGCATGGTAAGTATTGCACTATGGAGGGCGACACCCATCAATCGATACCTAAATGTCAACATAAATAAAGTTTTGAGGCCCTGTATATGTGTGAGCCTATGACCAGCATAACTCAAGAACGAAAAGTGTGGTACATACCAAATTTGGCATTTAAGTTCACTATATGCCAACGTACGGCACGAAGATTTTTAGAAAAATTCCCCACTCCAAACTATATGCATACACGGAAAAAAAATTGAAAAAAAAAAAACGATTTTCATTAAAATAACCTAATTCTAAAGATCTTTTAACTCTGGAAGAATTTTGCATAATTGATAAACGTAAGAGGTATACAAAATCTTACTACACAAAAAACGTAGATCTCGTTAAAACACATAATTTATGGCGTAGATATTTTTAAAGATTCAACTGTTCCTGAAATATTCCTTTATTATTTATTGGCTTCATTTTCAAACTACATAGACTCTTCTCAAGTGGACGTCATCTTTCGTTTCCTCTCTGTTTTATTTTAATCCGGGTCATGAAAGAAAGCTGTACTTCAATTAATCATATATTGGTCAGCTTTTAAAACAAAATTAGTGTACCTTAAACCTAGTATGTACCCTAATTTCCCTTCCACTTACAAGGGGGGCAAGTAATAAGGTAATTTATACCAATGATTATCTCGATTAACGTAAATTAGATAAAAAAATCTCCATAAGTATAGTACGTTTAAAGAACAGATAGAGAATCATATGAATGGCATACATCAGATGTTTCCCATATACTTATTGGTTTGTAAGAAACGAAGAATTTGCGTTAATTCGTACAAAAAAAAACTATATGCGGAATAACAGAGCGAAAGGCGATAAGGGTTTTCGGCATAAAGCCTCACCGCTCGCACGTTGTTATGCATCTGGGTAGCACTATATACGGACAGCAATCTATCTTCGCTTCTTAAATCTGTATTCCTTGTAAAAATATGTATTAAATGTAACAAAATTTACTCATAGTTCATAAAAAATGCACGTAACATAAACTATGTTTATGTTACTTTTTTGTGTAGTTAATTTTTCTCTCTAGCGATTTACAAAAGTCTTCAAGAATAAAGAAGTTTTCAGAGGATATTTCCAGAAAATTCAAAGATATAAATTTCGTGTGTAAAACAGTAGCTTAATATATATTATTTTAATCAAAATCATTAGTGTCATTTTTGAGAAAAGTAACATTTTTACTTTCCCTATACGAGCTATGTACATAATGTATAGAGAAGGTATTGCATTGCACTAAAAAATTAGATACCAAGATTTCACCGGAAATACATGGTTTGAGGCTCCCTGAATATAAAAAAGCTTTTTTAGAAAAATGTCCGTTCGGGTCTGTCTCTGTGTGTTTGTGTGGGGGGCAGCATAGCTCAAAACAAAAACACCGTATAGCCCAAACTTGTTATTTAAGTTTGGTATCTTCCAAGGATGCAATACGAAGATTTTCAAGAAAATCTCCCAATCCCAAACTAACCTTTACATGGAAAATGTTGATTTTCCTAAAAATGACCATAGCGATTTTGATTAAAATATCGTATATTAAAGATACTTACCTGACAAATAAAATGTACATCTTGAATTTTCTGGGAATAGCCGCTGAAGACTACCTTATTGAGGATGAATTTTACGGAATTGTGCATAACTGCTCAACCGTAAGAGATGGGGGGAAACTTACTTTACAGAAACTGTAGCTCATCATAAAACACAGAATTTATGTCACACATATTTTTTTCGTGGTGTTGATCATTTTTAAGATATTTCTAGTTTTTTGTTTTAGCTTTGAAAAACCCACTTTTCTCATACAGGAGTTTCTTAACTCCTGTCCAAACAAACAAAGAAACTTCAGTTTCATAGCAACCAGCTATTGGCTATCATTTTAACCTATGATAGTCCCTCATTTTGCTTCTACTTACAAGGAAGCATAAGCTTTTTAATTACAATTTGTTGCAGAGATGTAGAGAAAGCCATGTGAATGGAACACATAAGATTTTTTATAAATGTAAGTTTAGGTTAGTTGGGGGTTGGAGCATTTTCCTGAAAATATCGTGTTGCATTCTTGAATATTTTGAGCTTATATACTAAGTTCTGTATTTAAGCAAATTTTTGTTTTTTAGTTATGCTGCCCATACATACATTCATTTTCTAATATTTTTATTTAGAGATCCGCAAAGCATATGTTTCCAGTAAACTATCGCTATTAAACTTTTGGGGGTACTAAAATATTTTCTCTATTTACTTGTGCAGTGTATATATGTGATTGAGAAAGTAAAAAATCTGATGTGTACCATTCAAATGAATTTCTCTGTATCCCTGCTACAAATTATTCTTAAAAAGCTTATACTTCTATTTACTTTATGCTCATCAGAAAAAATTTAGTAGAAATAGACTTATTACTTGCTTCCTTGTAAGTAGAAGCAAAATAAGGGACTACCATAGGTTAAAAAGATAGTCAAAAGCTGGTGGCTATGTCAATGAAGTTCCTTTGTTTGTATGGATAGGAGTTGACAAGTTCCTGTGTGAGAAAAGAATTAGTTTTTCATAGCAGAAAACGAAAATAAGGAATGTCTCAAAAACGACGAACTTACGAAAAAAAAGTATCAAACATAAATTGTGTGTTTTAAGGTGCTCTACATTTTTTGTATAGTAAGTTTTTGTGCATCTCTTACGGTTTAGCAGTTATTCAAAATTCAGTAAAATTCATCCAGAATAAACTGCTCTTCAGAGACTATTCGCAGAAAATTCAAGATATACATTTTATTTGTCAGGTAAATATCTTTAATGTATGACATTGTAATCAAAATTGTTAGAGCCATTTTTGAGAGAATCAAAATTTTCGAAAAAAGTTCCATGTAAAGGGTAGTTGGAAGTGTGGTGATTTTTCTCAAAATCTTCGTGTCGCATCTCTGGAAGATACTAAACTTAAATACCAAGTTTGGTATTTTACCGTCTTTTCGTTTTTGAGTTGTGTTCACAGACACAGACACACGGACACACACACACACACACGGACCTTTTTGTGAAAATGCTTTTTTTGGATATCGGGGACCCTAAAACATATATTTTCGGTGAAATCTCGGTATCGAATTTTTGGGTGGAGTGCAATACCTTCTGTATACACTATGTACATAGTGCTTATAGAGAAAGTAAGATGCAACATCTCTCACCTCAGAGTCGGAGCATTTTACAATACACAATTTATTTTAAGAAACTACAGAAAACATAGAACAACTTGCTACGTATGAAACTCTCACAATACCATTCGATATTAAATATAAGACAGGAACATGCATAGGGGGATATATTACAATAAGTCATCCTTTTCAGAAAATTATACGAAGAAGATCCTTGTTCTAGCGATAAGTGAGCTATGAGAAAGAAGTGTTTCAAACTAAACAAATCTGAGTTGTTCAATTCACAATGCTTTCTCTACCTCTCTGCAACAAATTATTGTTAAAAAGCTTATGCTTCTATTTACTTCATGCTAATCGAGAAAAAATTAGCAGAAATAGTCTTCATTGTAAGTAGAAGAGAAATAATGGAGTACCATAGACTAAAGTCATAGTAAAAAGCTGCTTGTTATGTAACTGAACCTCCTTTGCTTGTATGGAAGGAGTTGACAATTTCCAGCACGAGAAAAGTATGTTTATCAAAGCTGAAACTAAAAACAATGAATATTTTAAAAACGATCAACTCCACGAAAAAAATGTTTATAACATAAATTACGTGTTTTAATGTGCTCTACATTTTGTGTGCGGTAAGTTTTTGTCCATATCTTACGGTTTAGCAGTTATGCAAAATTACGTAAAATTCATCCAGAATAAAGTAGTCTTCACAGGCTATTCCCAGAAAATTCAAGATATATATTTTATTTGTGAAGTAAAAATCTTAAATATACGATATGTTAAACAAAATCGTTACAGCAATTTTTAAGAAGAATCACAATTTTCAAAAACTTTTTCACGTAAAGGGTAGTTTGGGGTGGGGATTTTCTTGAAAATCTTCGTGTTGCATCCTTGGAAGATAACAATCTTAAATACCAAGTTTGGTTTACAACGGTCTTTTCATTTTTAAGCTATGATGCCCACAGAGACACATACATACACACACAGGCACACACACTACACAGATAGTCAAACAGATAGACAGACACACGGACATTTTTCTAAAATGCTTTTTTTTGGGATTCAAGAGGTCTCAAAACATATATTTCTGGTGAAATCTTGGTATCGAATTTTTGGGTGCAATACAATACCTTCTCTATACACTATGTAGGTACATAGTACGTATAGAGAAATTAAAAATACATATAACATAAATTGCGTGTCTTAAAGAGCTCTACATTTTTTGTGTGGTACATTTTTCTCAATCCCTTATGGTTTAACAGTGATGCAAAATTTCGAAAAAATCATTCAGAATAAGGTAGTCGTCAGAGAGTATTCCAGAAAATTTAATATATATATATATATATATATATATATATTTTATATGCCAGATAAATATGTTTAATATATGATATTTTAATTAAAACTGTTAGAGCCATTTTTGAGAATATCAAAATTTTCGAAAAAAGTTCCATGTAAGGGGTAGTTAGGGGTGGGGTGATTTTTCTCAACATGTTGGTGTCGCACCCATAGAAGATACTAAACTTAAATGCCAAGTTTGGTATTTTACCGACTTTTCGTTTTTGAGTTATCGTGTTCAAGACTCACGGACAGACACACACTCGCACCTTTTTGAAAAACATGTTATTTTTGGATATAGGGGGCCTATAAACATATATTTCCGGTGAAATCTCGGTATTGAATTTTTTGGTGGAGTGCAATACCTTCTCTATACACCATGTACATAGTATGTGTAGGGAAAGCACAAATTAGCATGATTAGCAAAAGAACAGAATGTTGCAATTCATATTATTTACCTACAAGGATATCATTTGCAGGTGGTACTGATGCGTTTACTACAGAACTAAGGAAATGTTAAATTTGCCAATATTTTACAACGGAAAAAGATAGCGAAGAAAACGATGGTTTCGAAGGCTGTCTCCTAGAATCAGTAGGTAAAATAGTTCAGCGATTTAGTGCCGATAAAACTGTTTTATGTTTTGGAATCAGTTTTTATTACCAAAGGTATTACTGCATTCTTTGGATGGGAATTGTTTGCAAAGGGTAGTAAAATTGGTGGCCAAAATTCTTTATGCCGCTTTGTTACAATTTTCTTTGTTCTGTTGTCTGGAACGGTAGCGGGTTCTTATCCTGGGTGCAGGTTATGGTTATAAGAATGGTATAGGTTTGTGGTTGGCTTTGCTCAAGGTTATTATTACCATGGAAACTCTCTTTCAGGGTGTGGTGAGACACAAGTGCTTTATTAATATGGTCCGGCCATTTTCCGCCGTAGAACACACGCGTATACTACTGAACTTTCTACCGTGACGTTACACTTCACCCGCACGCGACTATTATTATTTATTCTTTTGATGAAGTGCTATGATCGGTCATAAAATCACTTACTTCCATCACAACTAAGGGTTACGCCTCGCGCTCAAATATGACATCTTGGTCGTGCGAGGTTCTTCATCAAGTGCCTTGCAATTAAAGGGTAGCCTGTACGGCTCCGCCACGGATTCTAAAATCACATCTTCGTTGTGCGGAGGTCCTTCACCAAGTAACTTAAAATTAAAAGGCTCTACCACGGATTCGAAATATTACATCTTGGTGGTGCGGGGGTTCTTCGTCAAGTGCCGCAGAAAGCGTCCCCTTGACCAGAGGAGAGCATTGTTTTTCTGTCCCGTTAGTCCCCTCGGGCAGGGCATATTCACCCCTTCCATCGGGTCAACGCATGGCATTGTGGTATCTTGTATCCCGAGCTTGTGACTTATACCTGTTAAACATCTTTCTACCCTTCCCATTTTCGCTGTACATTTATATCTTCTATTCTGAATAATTCTTTTCCCCGGGGCAGGACATGTACCGTCTCATGTCTTGAACATTTTCTAGGCTATTGGCTAAAGAAGTAAAAGGTGAATACAGGCTGTTTTATACGACATCGAATGAATATAACAATCTTAGAGTATATACTTCAACTAGTCCAGAGTTTGTTCTTGCAGCTTCGAAACTATTTTAGCATGTTTTTATTTAACATTGAAAAATCATAATTTTGAGATTAGCCAGTGCACAATACACTAGTCTATTAACATTTAATTCTTTTCACACAAGCCATATGTAGGACAGGATTTCAATAGGTAAAGTCAGACTGAAAAATTCAAAGCCACAGCCGGGACTTGAACCACGGATCTCACGGTCTCTAGCCGGTTGCTCTAACCACTTAGCTACCAAGGCAAAATGCCGGCACAGCATTACATTTCTCAAATGTTTCCCGGTAAACTACAAGGTGATCTCAAATTACTTTGAGATGACATGCCCCAATGGCGACTTACAGAGTCGTAAGTTCTTTAAGTTCCAGGATTCATACTTTAGCCAACTATTATGACCAATTAGTGTTTCAGTCTACCTATCCAACTCCTGTGCTACACACATTTGTGTAAAAAGCAATTAAATTAGCACTGATTGACCATAATAGTTGAGCTTTTTCAGTCTGTGTCTACCTTTCCAACTAGTTTTATGCCCACATACCGCTCAGAGGGTGCTCTTGTCAAGTGCGACTCATAAAAACAAACCAGTTTTTCCCTTCTTCATCAGCAAAACTTCTAGTTTTCAGGTAAACGTGCAAGGGGCAGTTAGTAGCCATAAGATAACCTAATTTCATTGTCAATTGTATAGCGACATATTTTTAAAAGATGCTACTATCGCTTTAGGCTGGTGTATTACCTTATGCCACTTCAGCCTATAAAAATATGAGTGTTATAAAACCATTTCTGTTAAACTTTAGCTTGATTACGATGAAGTAGAATGAGAATTTATACAGTAAATACAGATTAAGAATAAGCTTTTGTGAGAATAGTTTGTTGCATAACAGGCAGAGAAAGTCATGGGAATGTATTACATCAGAATCTTTATGCTCCTGTCAACCACTTCACTAGGAACTGCAATAGTCTACTTGCTGGCTTATTGTTTATAGTTTCTTCTAAAATTGCCATTTTAAGATAAATGCCAACAAAATTTAAAATTTCTATATTTTTTTATACATTTAGTGAACGTTTTTCTGTGAATACATTGGTGATATGTTAATATGCAATTCAAATTTCTATCCCACTGGATAAGTATTTTGTAAAATATAAATTATTTCATAAATTATGTTATGAAAATATGTTACATAAATAAAGTATCCTACTACCAAAAAAATTTGAGAAAACTGATTGTCATTACTGAATTAAGAAAGCTTTGAAAGTGGATATTTTAATCACTTTGATTAAAGAATAGTAACACTTTTTTAAAAAGTTACAACTTTTAATCCATAAAATTAAATAGCTTTTCATAAAAACAAAATATCTTTTAAAATATACTATCAGTGTTAGGGTAGTTTTGTACTTTGAAATACTACAATATCTACTTCTTCACAATTTTAGTTGTGTTTAAACAAAAACTGAGACGCGTGGAATATTTTGAAAGTGCGAAAATGTAGTTTGAGAAAAACGCTTTTTAATGAAGGGAAACAGGTATATTGATTCGTTTCGTAGTCGGCTTACCCTCCCCCTAGCTAGTACTGACACTCCCTAGGACTTACAGGCAAATGCGTGGAAGTCAGAAGCCTGTCGGGGAGCCAATGGCACGAAACCACAGAATTGAGAACCTGGAACGAGTGGTCGGACTTAGTCAGGTAACAGTTATATTGTACGATCAGAGTTCGAAGCAAGGGTAGGGCAGCTAAATACTGATTCTATACGGAGCCCAAAAGTTGCAACTATTCACTAGTAAAAGATAAGTTTAGCAAGCCTCGGAAGTGTGGAGATAGCGTGTCTGCCTCACATTATTGCTTAGGGTGAGTTACACACATAAGACTTTTTAGGGGTTTTCCCTCAACTTAAGAAGGCGAGTATATCGAATAACTTCAAGCCCCATGGACCTCAAGATCATTGATCTTTGAGGGTCATTTCACTGATTTCATCGTCCGATATGACCACAACCAGATTCAAGTACGTTGAGCTAAAAAGAAGTCATTAAACTTCGATTTTTTACTATATTTGGTCAGAAAGTCTAAAACGTTTTTGTATTATAGATAGTTGTTTCAAGCTTAAAAAAATCTGTTATTTAACGGTCCCCCCCTTTCTTCGCTCTATACAGCTACTTAAAAGAGTATAATACTCCTGCTTTCTAGCATACTGTTTCATTAAACAACGTTATTCTAAACTTACATTTCCATACCTTCAGAATGTTTCACGCATCTCAATTTTTGATTAATACAGCTAAAATTTCCCAAAATATGAAGCAGTATCTATTGTAATATTCCAAAGGTAATACCAACATTAGTATTTTTAAGAATATACTTGTAAGAAAAAGGATTGATTTTAGAGATTAAAATTTCTAATATGTTTTAAAAATTATATTAATTCTGTATTCAAAGTTGTTGAAATATTCCACTTTTCAAGTTTATGTGTATGTTTTAAAGCTTCAACTCAAAAAATGTTAACCTATATTTCTCAAATTTGAAGGTATCCGGAACATTTTGATTATGGATAATATTTATATAACAATTCTGATATAATTTCTATCTTCCGCAGCTTTTATCAAATCTTAATGACATTGGTATTCATACTATAATAACAGCACATTCATAGAAAAAAAAATTAAAAATCTGATGTGTTCCATTCACTTTCTCTATATTTCTGCAACAAATTATTGTTAAAAAGCTTTTGCCTCTATTTACTTTATGCTAATCGAAAAAAAAAATAGAAGAAATAGTCTTATTACTTGCTTTCTTGTACGTAGAAGTGAAATAAGGGAGTACCATAAGTTAAAGTGATAATCAAAAGCTGGTTGCTATGTGATTGAAGTTCTTTTGTTTGTATGGACAGAAGTTGATAAATACCTGTATGAGAAAAGTAAGTTCTTCATGGCTGAAACAAAAACAAGGAATATCTAAAAAAAAAAAGCAATCAACTCCACGAAAAAAATGTGCATAATATAAATTGTGTGTTTTAACGTCCTCTACATTTATTGTGAAATAAGTTTTATCTAAGTCTTGCAGTTTAGCAGTTATTCAAAATTCCGTAAATTTCATCCAGAATAAAGTAGTCTTCAGAGGCTATTCCCATAAATTTCAAAATATACATTTAATTTGTCAGGTAAATATCTTTAATATGCGATATTTTAATCAAAATCGTCAAAGCCATTTTTTAGAAAATCTAAATTTTCGAAAAAAGTTTCATGTAAAGGATAGTTTGTGGTGGGGGGAGTTTTCTCAAAATCTTCGTGTCACATCCCTGGATTCTAAGCTTAAATACCAAGCTAGGTATTTTACCGACTTTTCGTTAGTGAGTTATCGTGCTCACAGACACACGGACACACTGACACACATACATACATACGGACACACACAAACGGACCTTTTTCTGAAAATATCTTTTTTGGATACAGGGAACCCTAAAACATATTTCGGTGAAATCTAGGTATAAAATTTTTTGGTGGAGTGCAATACCTTCTCTATACACTATGTATATAGTACGTACAGAGAAAGTAAAAATCTAATGTGTTACACTCACATGACTTTCTCTAGCTGATCTACAAGCTTCATACATAAGATTCTTCTTCTTTCTGCACCTTGCTAATCGTGGTACTCATTAGCACAAGAATCTTATTATTTAGTTCCGTATAAGTAGGAAGAAAATAAGGGAATACACTAGGCTAAACCAATAGTCAAATGTTTTAAAAGCTGTCGTTATGCGATTGTCATTACAAATCGCTTCTTTTCTTGGTCAGGGGTAGAACAAAAGAAAAACGGACACTCCCGTCTGAGAAAAGTATAAGTACTTCACAACTGAAACTAATAAAAATGAATACCTCGAAAACGGTAAGCTTCACGAGAAAAATGTATATGACATAACTTGTGTATTTTAATAACACCTAAATGTTTTGTATAGTAAGTTTTTGTGAATCTCTTTCGGTTTACTAGTTATGCCAAATTAAGCAAAATTCATCCTGATTAAACAGGTCTTGAGAAGCTATTCAGAGAAAATTCAAAATATACATTTTATTTACTAGGTAAGTATCTTTCATATGTGATAGTTTAATCAAAATCGTTAGAACTATTTTTAAGAAAATCAAAATTTTCGAAAAAAGTTCCATGTAAAGGGTAACTTGGGTTGGGGTGATTTTTCTCAAAATCTTCGTGTCGCATCCCAGGAAGATAATAAACTTAAATACCAAGTTTGGTATTTTAGCTATTTTTAGTTTTTGAGTTATCGTGTTCACAGACACACGGACATACACACGGATCTTTTTCTGAAAATGCTTTTATTGGATACAGTGTGTCCTAAAACATGTATTTCCGGTGAAATCTCGGTATCGAATTTTTGGGTGGAATACAATACTTCTCTGTCCCTATGTACTTTGTACATATGGGACTAGAGAAAGTAAAAATGTATACAGAAATATATAAATTATAAATTTTAAATTTCACTCCCAATGTTCCTTAAATACAATAAAGTTAGGCTTACGTAACTGTAAAACTAGTTTTAGTTCTTTTCGACTAGTGAAGTATCTACAAATGGTAGTGAACATGTATTTATTAATTTTCATGTTAGTTTTCTCCCTCTATTATATATGCACACATGGAATAATCCTCTCTATATACGCATTAATAGAATGCTAATGCTATTCTGATAAGAAGCTTATGATATGTACCAGTTTGTATCCTATAGAAAACATCTCAAACGAAGAGAGGGATAAAGCTGTTTTCGCGCGTACTAGCGTTATATGCAACTCGTTATTGATGCACTACGTATGTATAATGCACATAGCAAGTACAGAAGGTAATGTTTTCCATCCAAAGTTCCATTGCCGAGCTTTCACTGGAAAAAATTTGTATTAAGATTTCAGTCGGTTTAAAGTATTATAATAGCTCTCGCTAAAACTAGAAGAAATAATAATAAAGGTGCTATTATTCCAAGTAATAGAACGAATAGAGAGATATATGGTTTTATATTACAGTGGTAGTAAACTTTAAAATAGATATATAGGACAACTGAATCCAAAAAAATATATTTATAGAAAACGGTCAGCCTAAGTGTGTGCGTGAGTGTGTGTATCCGTGCGCGTCTTTTGACTCATAATTAAAACACAAAAGTCGGTTAAGTATCAAAATTGGTATTTACGTTTAGTATTATCCAAAAATGCGCACGAAAATTTTAACAAAAACACCCTCCTCCCCAAACTACCGTTTTACATGGAAAATGTTTCGAAATTTGATATTTTCTGAAAATGACTGCAAAAATCATCATCATCATCATCAACTCCTCATGGATTAGGAGGATTCTCCTGTTCCGGCCTCATATTTCTTCCCATCTTTTAACTGGTCTTCCTATTGCTCTGTAGCCTAGAGGTTTATATTTGTATGACTGAAATGGAATGCGAGAGTTATCCATTCTTTGTAAATGGCTTTCCCATTTTTCTCTTTTTATTTGTATCCTTTCTTTTAAGGACAAAATGTCTAATTCTTTCCTTATGTCTTCATTTCTAATATGATCTTGTGTGGTGCATCCTTTTACTGCTCGGAGATATTTCATTTCTGTCGCTTGTATTTGGCTCCAATCTTTCTTTTTAAGAGTCCATGTCTCCGAACCATACAGTAAAACTGGAACAGCCATTGTCTTATAGAATTTTAGGTTTGTATCTTTTCGAGTTTTCCTTTTTAAGGTACGAGCTATTACTCCACAAATATATTGGAACTTACTCACTTTATTATTCACTTCTTCATTGTTTGTCTTAAAGGTTACATTACAACCCAAGTAGTTAAATTTTATCACCTGTTCTAACACTTTATTGCTTAACACTATCTTTGATCTTTTTATATGTTTTCCTATAAGTGCCATTATCTTTGATTTTTCTATTGATATACTTAAACCATAATCCTGGATCAATTTTTGTAGCTTGTACATACTTATTTGCAGCTTATCTTCTCGGTCTTGTATTAACATCATGTCATCTGCAAAGAGTAGCATATGTAAGGCATTATCTTTATTTATTTTTATTCCTAATGGTATCTCATCTTTTAATTTTCTGAGAATATCATCCATATAGATATTAAATAAAAGCGGAGATAAACTACATCCTTGTCTTAAACCATTATTAATTATCATATCTTGTGATAATCGTCCATTTCCTAAAACTATTTTTATTTTTGTTTCTTGATATATATTCCTGAGTACATCTATCAATTGTTTTGGGTTATAACGGTTCTGTAATTATACTTAGACGTTTGTTTATGATTTTTGTATACAGCTTATAGCCTGTGTTCATGAGACTTACTACATACATTTCTTTTGCCCTTTTTAAATATATTGATAACGTGTGCATCATACCAGCATTTAGGAATTCTATTCCTTTTCCAACATTTGTTGATAAAATTAAGCAGTCTTACATTTAATTTATCTCCTCCATACTTTATTAATTCTGCATTTATTCCATCTGGTCCTGGAGCCTTTCTATTTTGCATGTTTTGTAAAGATAATTGTAATTCTTTTTCGGTGATTAAATCTATAGATGTTTTAACTATTACTTGATCCTCTATTGACTTTCCATTTTCTTCTAATTTATACCATAGTTCCTTATAATATTTCAACCATTCTTCTTCAGATATATTGTTTATTCTCACTTTGTCTTTCTCTTGTTTTGTTAACGTCTTAATCACTTTATAGGCAAATTGTTGTCTGCCATGTATGTCGTTTTCTATCTGGCTAATAAAATTCTCCCATGAATTCTGATGTGTCCTCTTCTTGCAATTGCCTTTGCGATGTTTCTTTTTTCTTTATAAATTTGTCTTGATTCTTCAGTTGTATTTTTTATAAACCTTTTATACGCTGCTTTTTTGTTGTCAATAGATTGTTTAATTTCTTCATTCCATATTCTTAGGCCAATTTTTCTTCTATATCTATTTCTTCTTCCGATTGCTTCTCCTGCTGCTCCTTTGATTGCTTTAATTATATTGGACCATTCTTTATCTATATGTTATTCTACTTTTGTATCTTCTAGGCAAATGTTTAATCTTTCTTGATAAAGCCTCCTGATACTAGGTTCTTGAAGTAGGTTTATTTTGAAAACCGTTTTAGTTTGTTCCTCGTTTGCCCTTATTTTTGATTTTTTCCATCTTGTCCATAATTCTATTTCAGATATCACTAAATAGTGGTCGGAGGATATATCACATCCCCTGTAAACTCTAGTATGTATAATCTGTGATATTAATTTCTTATTTACCATAATATAATCAATTAATGATCTTTGACCACGTGCATTCCATATATATTTATGAACATCTTTTGTTCTAAAAAATGTATTTGTTATCTTAAGTTCATTAAAAGTTCAAACTGTCGTAATTGTGTACCATTTTTATTAATGTGCTCTTCTCCAAATTTTCCTACAGTTTTAGGTATAGGTTGTTTCCCAACTCTTGCATTTAAATCTCCAGCAATGATCATATATTGGGTTTTGCTTTTATTTACTTCTTCTTGTAATTGTGCATAGAATTCTAAAACCTCTTCCTTTTTTCCCTCTTCAGGACTATACACTCCCACAACAATTAGATGTCCTCTGGGGATTTTAAACGTTACTTGTATAATTCGTTCATTAATAAAAGTATAGTGTTCAATTCTCTTTGTCCATTTTTCATCAATTAATATTGCTACTCCTTTTGCTGCTTTTTGTTTTAATGAAATCCCACTATATACTAAAGTGTATTTCCCTATCTTTTCTGTACCTTTTAATTTCTTTTTAGTTTCAGTAAGTACCGCTGCAAAAATTTTGATTAAAATTCGGCATATTAAAGTTATTTAGGAAAATAAAATGCATGCCTGCTTTTTTGAGAATAGTCCATAAGTCCACTTCAGTTTAGATTACATATGTATAACTGGTAAACCGTAAGGGAGTTCTATTTGTGGACGCTCTTAACTGCTGCGGTTTTCAGTGCCCCATTCTATACTGGGCGTGAAAGATCGCTTAATTTTGAGGCCTCTTCATCAGCCTTGAGATTATTTTACGTGTCGTAAATCGACAGGGGATCAACGGCTTTACTTCTCCTTCGAAGAAAGCCATGCTAAGTATTTTACGCACAAAAAAATTCCATCGTCCTCCACCGTGTTTGAACCCGCGACCTTGGATATATGAAGTTAGCATGTAAACTTACACCACGGAGGGCATCTAAACCGTAAGGGATAGACCAATTAAAACCAACTAAAGAAAAAATCTGATGTGTTCCATTCACATAACTTTCTCTAGCTGTTCCACTAAAAACATTTTCATACAAAGGATTATTCTTTTATCTATGTCATGAGAATCTAGATAAACATTAGCAGAATTGATCTTATTACTTGCTTGTTTGTAAGTAGAAGGGAAATAAGGTAATATATTAATCTAAAAACATAATAAAATATTTTTAAAATGATAGCAATGTGAAGCAATTGAGGTTTGGTTGAATTTGCAAGGTCACGTTTGAGAAAAGTCAAGTTTAAAATTAAAACCAATAACAATGGATATCTCGAAAATGGTCAATACTACAAGAAACTATATTACATAAAATGGGTGCTAAAACGAGATCTCCATTTTTTGTGTAATAAGCTTTTGTCTATCTCTTACGGTTTAACCCGTTTATGCAACCTTCTGCAAAAATCAACCAGAATAAAGAGTTATTTAGAGGATATTTCCAGAAAATTAAGAATATATATTTTATTTCTGATGTGAATATCTTTAATATATGGTATTTTAGCCAAAGTTGTTAGAGCCATTTTTGAGAAAATAAAAGTTTTCGAAAATGTTCCATGTGAAATGTAGTAAGGGGTGGAGGGATTTTCTTGAAAATTGTTATGTTGCGTCATTGGACGATACTGAACATAAATACCAAGTTTGGTATTTAACTTACTTTTAGATTTTGAGCTGTGTTGTGTACAAGTACACAATCACAAGGATATTTTTCTAAAAATGCTTTTTTCGGACTCAAGGGACCTTAAAAATTTATTTTCGGAATATATTACCTTCTCTATCTACTTGTACATTGTACGTATATACATGCTAGAGAAAGTTAAAATCTATATCTCGTAAAACACAATTTATGAAGTACTTATACAGCTTTTATACAGCTAACCGTTTCCGAAGTATTGCTGTTAAAGTTTCAATTTTAAACTACCTACATACTCAAATGGGAGAACATATTTTGTTGTACATCTCTCGTTTTACTCCTGCCCCTGGAATTAGAACCGAGTTTCAATTACATAGCATAGCAACAGTTTTTAAAATATTTTACTATCGCCTTAGCATAGTGCATTCCCTTATTCTGCTTCATTTGTGCTAATGTTTAGCTCGATTGCAATGAAGTAAATAGAAGAATAAGGTTTCTAAAGAATGGTTGATTACAGAATACAGCACATCAGATTATTTCGCTTTTAGTAACTACTAGGTGATTCTGATTCATATTGTAAGCAAAAGAGAAGGGTTGTTCAAACACTCTCTAAGAAAGATTTCATTCGGAAATGAAGTTGTATATAACAAATGGAGTTTCTGAACAGAAGAGGATAAAAGCACATTAAAGTAACTTATATTTCAACTTTGTGGTTTAGAAAATAACAGAACACTCCGCAGAAACTTTACCAGAAGTTTATAAGAAAAGAAATAATTACATCGATGTTTGCCATCCTGTTTGTCACTGGAGCAAACAGAATCTTCGTTTCTCCTCAAGGATAACTACGAGAGACGTTCAAAGACCTTAGAAAAAACAGAACAGCAAATTATTTTTGGTATATTTTTCGATTTGTCAACATAATCTCATTTTAGCTCGATATACTTTTTCCAGCGTTTTTCCAACTGTTTTAAGCCTTCCAAAAGTAGGATTTCGGAAGGTCCTCAAAATAAGCATCTGTTTGGGAGATGAGTTCTTTATTAGACGTCAATCTTTTTCTGCCGCGCCACCTTTTAAAGTTTGAAAATAAAAAAAAAAAAGTTACTAGGGGCCAAATCTGGTGGATGTTATAGTAATTCGAACCTTCATTCTAAAATGTTCACCATCAAAACTGCTCATGTGAGCATTGTCTTGATGGAAGAGGTTCGTTTTTCTCTGCCAGATGAAGGCGTTTTTTCTTGATTTCTTTGTTCAACCGGTGCAATACCGATGAGCAATACATTCCATTTATTGTTCTTCCTTTCTGCAAGTAATCGACGATTCCGCAGTCATTCTAAAATCCGAGGCTTAACTACACTAACTTAACTACAGATTTCACCACTATTGCCTTTATAAACCCACTGTTTCGACTGTACTTTCGTCTCTAGAGTGTATCGCCACAGTTATGTATCAACGTAGAAAGTCGTCAGGATTGCGACGGAAAGTGCCAAACCAGCTTTCGAATCGATCACACGATTGCGTTTATTCTCCATTGAGAATGAACACGGCACACATCATGACCTTTGTCAGACATTTTTGGCGCAAAACTAATAACACTGTACCTTATGATATACCTATAGTGAGGTTTGATCGTCCATTACGCAAAACCATATCTTGGCTTATGTCAAACATTTCGAAGAAAGTCACTTTTACTGAACTTCCAGAACGAATTTCATCATTCGCGGATGTACGGCCACGTTTAAATTCATGTATAAAATTGTAAATTTTTGCAAACATAGGAGCAGATGTGCCATAAACTTTGACTTTTCTCTCTTTTGGTGTTAATCCTTTTAAATAGAAGAATTTAATCACTGCACAATCCCACTTTTTTACCTTCTTTATCAATAAGCACAAGATTGTTGATTCAATTGCCTATGGCAACGAAACCACATGAGGGATATAACTGAAACTTAAACTGTCATCTAAGAATACAAACCTTTTTTTGGATGCTGCGAGTGTAATTTCTTGGATTTTCTAAGGACCTATTAAACGCTCCTTGTTTATTTTTGTTCATTAAGAGGCCCAAGTCGTATGCCTGGTCTAATGAATCTTTCATTAAAGGGCATGTTAAAGAGTCTAGTGCAGTTGTCTGTAAAAGTGTAGGTACGTTTTTAATCAGAAGCACTGCGTATGCAGTCGCATGGGCATGGAATGGCCACAGAGGCGCAACGTAATATGCGCTGATTAAAATGTAAAATATTTATGTATTTCTTTCCTATTGCGAAGCGTATTACTACGGTTACTGAAATTGTAACTTCCCAGTGAGTTCACTACTATGGCACAATTTTCTGCATATGTAGTATGCGTGAGTACGATAGATTCATCAGAAAATATTAGTTAAAATATTTCACTTTTACTTTCTCTGGTGCGTATGTACATATAGAGCCAAATACATTAAAATTCGCAAGGCGCTGTGATTTCGCAACAGTATATTAGCACGTTTTGTATTTTCTTATTTTAATTATTAATTTTTACAGGCTTAGCATAGGAAAGATATGTGCTTCTGTAGCCAAGACTGGGCAGATTGCAGAACACAAAACATTGTGTTACTTCTTTTAGTCAATCCAGAAACACAAATGCTTATGTAAGAGCAAGGTTTTAGTACATTAGAGATCTAACTAACCGGGAATTTCACAGAGACAAGTATTTTCCCTAAAATTTCGCAGCTCGAGACTTTTCCATTATAAGGAGCGGTCACGTTAGCCTAATACAATGAACTTTCAAAACTAACCACGTGACAACTTTATTTTCGCGCTACTTTGTAACCAATCAGAAATGAGCCCAGAGCTTGGATATTTTGGCTATACAAGCAGTGTGTATACAAGAAAATAGGTTGTTTTCTATTGTATAATATTCTTACGCGAAATTGTGAGTTGATGTGTCAATCTTATAACGCGTAATAGTGAAGTACGCCGTAATTATCGATGACCCTAGAAATGAGAAACTTTGTAAGTAGAAGAAATAGCACCAGTTTTTTATTAGTATGTGTTACTAAATCTACAAAAACTATGTCGGAAGTCGCTCGAAGGATTAGTGTCACAATAAACAACAAGTGTGAATAAAAAACATAAATTCTGAGGAATCTTAAGTGAAGTACTTATATTTGTGAGTCTACTCGGTGTGACACTCCCCAGCCGTTCTTTCTCTCCTCAGTGAGAGCAAAATTTGTGTGTTCTATGTACATCGATGAGCTGAGCTGGTGCATAACAGAACGTCAAACACCTATTTTTAAAGTATTTCACTGGCACTAATTCAGACCGACTTCAAGGTAGACTAAAGAGCTGCGACAATTTTTCTGTAAATGTGAACATTTGATAGGGACTCGCGTCTTTATACGATTTTAATTCGTGCCATTCTGGTACAACATAGCACGCGAATAAGCAAATGCGAAACCGATAAAGTAATCCACCCCTTTATCCCTGAGCCTGCTCGATACTCTCACAAAATAGGTTGACATGTATAAGCAGTGTATTAATTTAGTCCACTATGTGCGCACATTAGCTTAGTATTAGAACTCCAGAGAAAATATTAACCTCATTTTGTAATACCTGTTAAGAAGTGTGGAGTACCGTCCAACCAGAAAGTTAACTAATCACCAGGTGGCAATTCAAAAGTTCTTTTGTTGCAAGTTACGTTTCTATTCAACCCCTTTCCTTCGGTAATGTGACCCGTCCACTACGCTTTTAAGAGCTTAGCAAACAGGCGAAAGACATGGGCGGTATCAGCGAAAAGACCCTGGCTTAAGAAAAGTATTTTCAGGTGTAATTTTAAATGTCTATGAATGCACATAGTAGAGGGAAAGCTATTGTATTCCACTAAATAATTCGATACCAACATTTCACCGAAAAATATATGTTTTGAGACTCCCTGAATTCAGAAAAGCTTTTTTGAAAAAAAAAAAACAAAAAAACGTCAGCGTGTGCGTGTGTGTAGATTTTTTAAGAAAATCCTACACAGCAAACTACTTTTACATGGACGCTTATTCGAAAGTTTCGGTTTTATCAAAAATGGCTCAAATTTTAGATTAAAATACTGTATATTAAAGCTATATATGGTAAATAAAGTGTGTATCTTGAACCTTTTGTGCACTTCTTCCGAATATCTCTTCATTCTGGATGGCTTTCACATTACTGATAAACCGTAAGATATAGACAAAAACATTTTACACAAAAAATGTACAGCTCATCAAAAAACACTATATACATTAGTAACAATTCTGCTTTCTTGGAGCTCTTAATTTACTGCAGTTTTATTCTGTATTTGGTATAATTATTTCTTTGATTTTAATGTTCTATCGGAATGGAATACCATTAAGTGTCAAATCAGATTTTCTCAGTCCAGAAACCAACCTTTTAATCATTGAATATGAAGGAGCAGAGTCTTTCAATGTACCGTTCATTTCCTCGTTGATTTATTTAAACGTTAAGGCTTTCACACGGAAATATTTAATCACTCCTCCATTTTCGTGAAACCTCTAAAGCTGTCTTGTTTAAAATGCTGTCATTCAAAAACTAAACAAGCTATTGATCTGTAACTATGGATACAAGCTAGTCTAGAGTTAAATTATACGATGTTACCGTCTAACCAACTTAGTGGCGCCATATTTGTGTGAGGCCCGGGACTTATCAGCCGACCCTCGTATTTAAGCGATTAGGCAGTCTGGAAGAACGCAGGCGTTAGTGGTGCGGCTTGTCTGCACTCAGCTGTCAGAAACCACAACAAAGTGATGATGACCATGGCCGAGGCTGTTATATGAATGAGTTGGAAACAAACGCACACAGGGGTATGCAAACTCCATGTCTTTTTAATTACCACAGAGTATATAACCTCATATCTCGCTTGCAGCTTGTAAAAGCTAAGCTCTGGAGACCTTATAAACGTTGCTGTGTCCAACTTTAACTAAATATTATGACTTTTTGCATTTCACTGGAAAGTAAACATTGTACAAAAAACAAAATAAAGTTTGTTATATGGCCACATTCGTGCTCAAAATGTTTATTGGTAAGTGGGTGGACTAGTTAATGCATAGCAAAGTCTAAGATGAGTGGTTTAAATTAGCTCTAATATTATTTTATATATTCTAATGTTTCAACAATTTTATCATTGGTTTATGTATTCTTCCGTATTCATCTAACTTATTTTAATATATTAGTAAACAGCCCTGTGTGTTCCATCCACATTACTTTATCTACATCTGTTTAACCAATTATTGCTACCGCTTATTATTCTATCTTCTTAATGCTGATATTTAATATTAGCGGAAATGATTTTATCAATTGCACTCCTGTAAACATAAGGGAAATAAGGAAATACAATAACCAAAAAGGATATCTCTTACGATTTACAATTTATGCAAAATACAGAGAAATTCATACAGAGTGAAGAAGTATTAAAAGACTGTTCACAGAAAATTCAAACTGTATAATTTATTTGTTATGTAAATATCTTGAATATACGGTATTTTAATCAAAATATTTAGAGGCATTTTTGAGCAAATAAATATTTTCGAAAACTTAGCCACGTTTGATATTTTACGAACTTTTGGTGTTAGAGTTATCGCGTTCACAGACACACAGACACACACACGAAACTGTTTCTAAAATTATCTCTTTTAGAAAATGGCGGACCCTAAAACTTGTATTTTTGGTGAAATCTAGATATTAAAGTTTTGGGTGGATTTAACAACTTCTCCACCTACGTACCGTGTACTATGAAAAAAAAGTAATACTAGTCCATGTAAACAAAATTCAGAGTATTGTTTTTAAAAATCGTTGTATCACATTTAAAGCACTTTTCATTTTTGTGATATACTGTCGCGCGCGCGCGCGCGCACACACACACAAACACGCGCGTGTGGTGCTCTTTCTAAAATTGCACTCTTTGGGCGTGAATATGTGTGTGTGTGTGATATATATATACATACATAGGTCACTATTCATATTTTTGAGTTTTGAGTCTGGCTGTAGGCGCCACGCTAGAAAGTTTGACATTGTAGACCGTAACATGCTCCAGATATTTGAGTTGTTTATAGTGACTTTAAAATTGTGTCTCAGAGAAAAGATGTGAAAATGCGATTATTTATAATGATTTACAACGTAAAATATCAATACAAGAATTCATTGATCAGCTTATTACTTCATTTGGCGCTGAAGTTTCATCCTTTGCCACTGTAAAAGGCTAAAATAACCAATTTAATCGTGGCCGCTATTAGCTCACTGGCGAAATTTGTTATGACTCCTTGGCACACCTCACTAAGAACCTTGACCTACCGCCCGGCTACTGCGTCCCCCATCTCGGTCCATTACATCATGAATGGGGTGCAGTATTGGGGGGTGAGACATGGTCAGCGCTTAGATTCTCCCCAGCCAGTTAATGCGGTCTTCACAACCTGAAGCTACTAAATCAAGTAGCTCCTTAATTGACCTCCCAGGCTGAGTACACCCCGTTCCAAGTCTCCCAGCGGGGTAAAATCTCCACTCTCGTACTGGGAATTGAACCCAAGTCTCCCGCTTGGCAAGCAGCAACGTTACCACCACGCTAAGGAGACGACCACGAAATTTGTTAAGGTCGTCCAAAATCAGTTGAGCCAGAAAACATTGGTTTTGTGCAAAAACTGATAGAGCATGATCGTAATGCCACATATTGTAATATAGAGGCAACCGCAGACATCAGTTCTATCAGCATATTAAAATATTGCATGATCATTTAGCCGTGAGAAAGGTTTTCTCTCGTAGAATCCCAAATAATGTGGCACAATCTCGAAAGGATGCTCGTGTCGATTGGTGCCCACAAATACTCAAGAAATGCAGTTGTAGTGCTTCAAAAAATGTATATAAGTTGTAACAGATGACAAATTATGGATCTATGCATTTGAGTCGCAACGTAAACAACAGTGGATTGAATGGACGTACGGGGACAGTTTTTTTTTCAACCTCTGATAGGCTATAAATAAAAGTAAAGTTCAGAGAAAACAATTATTTTATTACTTAAAGGTTTGTAAACTTATGGTTACTTTTCAACATAATCACCGAAAAGATTTTGACATTTATCGTACCTGTGCACATGCTTTGCAATACCCGCTTCAAAATATGTTGCCGCCAATGATTTCAAATGAGCATTGACGTTGTTTTGAAGATCCTTGTACTTTACGACTTTTGTGGAGAGCGATTCAAAACAAACGAAGAGGAATGCTAACTTCAGCGATTGCGTTGATCCATGACAACGCTCGTCCACACACTGTTGACAAAATCCATCGGCTGCTTCAACAATTTCAATGGGATATTTTCGATCATCCGCCGTACGGTCCTGACCTGGCAGTGACTTTCACCTTTTCCCTGAACTGAAGACGTAGCTAGGAGGGCAGCACTTTTAAACCAACGAAGATCTTCAAAACAGCGTCAAAGCTCATTTGAAATCATTGACAGCAACTATTTTTGAATCGGGTATTGCAAAGCTTGTGCACAGGTACGATAAATGTTTCAATATTTTCGTTGATTATGTTGAAAAGTAATTATAAGTGTACAGAACTTTTAGTAATGAAATAATTGTTTTCTACAAACATGTGTTTTACTTATAGCCTATCGGAGGTTGAAAAAATACGCCGTCGTATAAGATGAACCAAATTCAAGAAAAGCTATTCATACTCGAAGCACTTCCAAACAAATTGTCGCCTTTTTCTTCTTTTTTTTTAGAAATACTGGTTAATGTAACAAAAGCACCTTCAGAAAAATGGAAAATAATGTATTTGTTGGAAATCGATGAAATAAGGAAAGAAAAAACAAATGACGTCGAATCGTTCTTCATCAAGACAATGCAAGCACTCACACATCTCGTCTAACCGACTATTTGAGCAATCAAAATGTGGAAATGATGAATCTTCAAATCGTCCTGATTTGGCATCCAACGACCACTTTTTGTTCCTCAACATCAATAATACAATTTTATTCGGCAGAATAAACTACTGATGCGTTCAACAACCATGCTTTGGAGGTGTTTCAGATTGGAAAACATGCTATGAAGATTGTTCGAAGCATGCAAAAGTGTATCTGCCGGAAATGCGAGATAGAATTTAGAACAAATTTAGGTGGAATATGTTTAATAATAATAATAATAATAATAATAATAATAATGACTATAGCATTCTAATGCACTGCCTTTCATTCTTTCAAAGATGTTGCCTCTATCTCCATGCATGCTTTTGCTTCCCTTTCTTGTTTAATACATAGTTCCATATACCTACGCCTTTAATCGAATTCCTTATTCTTTTAGAATAAACAAAGCGACTAAGTGTACATATTGTGGATTTCCCAAATTTATTACCTTAGGTATAAATTTACCTATCCACTCCATATTCCATTCCTACCAGTAGTGCTCAAGCCGCCCCTAACTTTCCATCCGAGGTGGTAAAGTATCACAGTAAATATTTTTCCCTCCATTCATCCGTACCCCTACATCTAGGCAAAATACGCACTTGCTAATCTTCCTCATTCCATTGGTACAACATTATCATCCGCCTTGTTTCCAATCTATGCAATGAATTTGGTACCTCTTTTAACGTATTGCCCCAGACTCCACACCACTTTATCCTAGATGAAATGTTGTGTTAATGCATACGCCTAAAGTTAGGCAAGCACCAACGCTCTTTTCGGTGATTGGCTGAGAAGAACAGTAGAGTGAAAGCGCGACTCAGTTTCCAATCACAGAACTTTTAAACATACGTGAACAATTTTGTATACTCTTACTAGTTGTTGGCCAGTTGAAGACCGCTTATGGGATGTGCCCCCAAAATTAAACGTGCATCGGACTGTTCTTGAAAATTAAGTATTTATACAGATTACACATCTTATGAAAATTATTTGTTAAACACAATGTGTACAATTTGAATTTTTATATTTTCACCAGTCTTTTAAAAATGTTCACTTCGTTAGATGGCACTTAGCAAATGATTTTCTGCAATTCTTGTAGACTCATTCCTTCTTGGGATCATGGTTTTGGCAGATTCTCCCGTGAAACCCAAGGTGGCGAATCAAGTATAGACCTGCCGAAGCTCGAAGTTTGTCCCTTTCAGATTTCTGTCTTCATAGCTTTGGTTTCCATTATTTCTTCCGGTATTTCGCCAGTTTGTTTCTGCCTCTTTTCGAGAACGATTTTCTATGCTTGTGTGTCCGGTAATCCGCAAGTTTGTGTTATGTCTTCCGTGAAGAAAGGCTTCTGCGTTATTTTATAGGCACGAATGTTTCTCGTGAATTTTGAGATAGAGCTTTTTTTAAGAATCTGTGACGTTCTCTAGCTTCTTGAGGTTGTTTACAGTTACGTAGGTCCATATAATTGGGTGTCATGTGGCGGCCGGTTTTATCGCAGTTTACAAGGATAGGATTTTAAGCTTAGGAATGTTTCGTTGCAGCTGTTCAGCTTTCCTGCTTACCTATGCAGGGAGAAAACGGTTCCAGTTGTTTCAAGCATAACGACTAAATATTTGGAATTGGGTACGAATACTAAAGTTTCTTCTCCACGCGTGAAGATATCTTTCTTCCCCTTCTAAATTCCATCGCCTTTTTTCTGCTAGTATTTATTTCCAAAGAAAGAACTCTAGTTACATTAAAATGCCTTTATCTATCCATTCTTAAACGAGGCAATTGTTAAAAAACAATAACGTATAGTGGTAGAGGAAGTTAATATTGATGACAGAAAGCGCGAAGAAATTAAGAGCTCAAGACCATTTGTTTGAAATGTTTAACTTTTCTGCGATTTAAGTAATTTTTATTTTGGAAACTACCTACAGTATATCGCGGTTTTCTTTCTCAGCTCCCTTGTAGAATTTCTGGTCACGCGGAAGTTCCTCGCCTTCCTAATAAAAGGGTAGTTCACTTAAATGACTACGTAACTTAGTTTAAAAGTTCTCACGACCTCATATGAAGCTAGAGCAGAAAGTTCTTTGGGGCTTAATAATATTAAATACCACCCATGTAGCACTACAAATTTTGGCACAAAAAGGTATTTAAATATAGAGTAAATTAGTATTTTAACGTATCGAAATATTGTGAAATAATTATTTAAATTTTAAGCATTAGGCATTAATTTTAATGCAAAGCAAAACAGCTTCCAAAAGAAAGCGCTGGTAGAATTAGGAAGACCGCAAAATATACGAGTGATCTAGAGAGGGTATTAAAGTATTGGTAGAGGCAAATGAAGAATGAAGACTAGAATCTGACTAAATAATGTTAGAACGTACTAATGATTACTACGAGATATGATTTTGGGTGGCTGTAGAGAAAACGTGTCCAAAATTTGAGACTTATAGAGGAAGGAAAAGTCGGAAGAAAAAAGTAATGGAAATTAGTGAGAAATGAAATAGAGGACATACAAGAGCACGAGATATGGGATGACCTAGAAAATACATGTCGCATTGTTTCTACCGGAAAATAAAAATAACATATGATTGAGGGTGAAGTGAGTAAATATGTGTAATAAACAACTCAGGAATGGATTGGCGTGGACGAGGACAGGATCATTACTTTTAGAAGGGAGGAGAGTCAACAAGCTAGAACGTTGTAATTTGTATGGGGAGCACGAAAGTATTGTTTACTCCTTAGGCTTCGAATACCCAGCCGTAATTGGAGCCTAAAATTCATCATAATTTAACATGGGTTTATTATGCTCAGCCGTTATACATGTAGTCCACTTTCCTATTGGAACATATGTTACGCTCTATTAAAGTATTGTCAGAACTAAGTTTTTGTACTGTTGGTATTTTATTATACTCAGCTGTAATAGATTTATTTCATTTGACTACTGAAAAATACGTAACACTCTGTTAATGTATTATCAGATGTAATCTTCTGGATTGCTGGTTATTTTATTATGCTCAGCGGTTACAGATGTATTCCATTTGACTATTGAAACATATGTAATGCTCTATTAATGTATCGTCAGAATTAAATTTTTGGTCTTTCAGTATTTTCACTCTCTCTACACGTACTATATACACACTAAGTAGAGAAGACATCGTAATACAACTAGGAATTCCATCTATGTACATACATGGTAGCTAGAAAGTACAATACAAGTATACACCCACAATTCGTGATTTCACTGGATATAAATGCTTTGAGGTTACCTGACTAAAAAATAATCTTTAGAAAAGGGCCTACGCACGAGTATGTTTACAGCATGACTCAGAAGCGAAAAGTATCAAGTATAGTATCTTTCAAGGATGCGACATGAAGATTTTCAATAAATCTCCCCAAACTACACTTTATATGCAATATTGTTAAAAAAATTGGCGAGTTAAATTCACACGACCTTCTCTAGCTATTCTGCAACAGATTATTCTTACAAAATTTAATCCTTCTCTTTACTTCGTGCTAATCAACATAAACAGAAGGCAGTGGTAGTAATTGCTTCGTTATAGGTAGAAGAGAAATAAGGGAATGCGCTAGGTTAAAATGTAGCCAAATCTTTTAAAAACTTGTTGCTATGTGCTTGAAATTCCATAACCAGGAATTAATTTCCCACATGAGAAAAGTTTAAGTATTATAAAACTTAAACTAATAATAAGAAACACCTATCTCGGAAATAGTCAACTTCAGAAAACAATGTTTGTAACATAAATTGTGTGGTTAAACAAGATTGTATTTTTGCGTAGTAAGTTGTTTATCTCTTACGGTTTACCATTTATGTAAAAGTCATTCAGAATGAAGAGGTATTCAGAGACTATTCCTAGAAAATTCAAGATATACATTTTGTTTCTTATGGTATATATTTAATATATGATATTTTAATCATAATTGTTAGAGTAATTTTTCATATAATCAATATTCGCATATTTTTTCCATATAAAGAATAGTTTGGGTTGGAGGGATTTTTCTCAAGATGTTCGTGTCGCATCCTTGGAAGATAATAAACTAAAAAACAAGTTTGCATTTTACCAAATTTTTCTGTTTACGGACACACACACACATGGACCTTATTCTAAAATATCTATATTTTCCTTCTACTTAGAAACAATTAACTAATAAAGCCATTTTTGCTAATGGGTAACTTGATTAGCATAAATTAGAGAGAAGAATAAGCTTTTTAAGTATAATGTTATGCGGAATAGGTAGAGAAAGTCATATGAATGGAACATATCGAATGTTTTTTTTATAAAATGAGCAACAAGAAATTGTAGCTTCGTTCCATCATTGGATAGAAAATTAATTTTTATCCTATTGTATAGACTTCATGTATACAATTCATGTATCCTAGGAAAGAACAAAATGAGTCTGTAAATTATTTTAACTCCTTTAGCAGCTCCCCCTTCTTTAAATACTAACAAATCCTTGTCACAAGTCATTCGACTTGCCGGGTAACAAACTAAGTACGTTTTTTTTTTTTTTTTTTAGCATGATCTGAAACTTTTTCGGCAATGTCCATTTTCATTCATTTATGGATTTATTTGGTGCATTTAAACAACCAGAATTGAAACTGTTTATTCCGGCGGGGTTACGCGGTAACAAACAAGCAAACAAGACACTACCAACGTCACGACTAAAATTCATTACCTCCTAAACACGACTCTATTAATATTAATAAATATAAGCATATTTCAGTTATATTAAGGATATAATAAGACAAAAAATAAAAATAAAATATGTATACTATACCCCGATATGTAATTGCTTACATCGTGGCAAATATCTCAGACCCCATCTTATTTATTAAAAAACATTTTTTTTTTAAATTTTACAAAATAAAATAAATTTACAATTGTCAGATTAATAACCTAACCTAAATAACCTAAATTAAATTATACATCTGAAGCTATATATTTATCAATATTAAATTTAATATTTAAATATTAATGTAATATATTAATTATTATTAATTCCCTAAAAATTTAAAATTACATACATACATACATATACACACACATATATATTTAAACTTTAGGTCATTCTTTTATACTATTATTAATTAGTATTAAATATCACTTTATTATACTATAATTAATATATTTATTTATTATTATCCTTTTATCAATTTATTTCATTTTATATTTATTATACTATAATTAATATATTTAATTATTTATAATTATCCTTTTATCAATTTATTTCATTTTATATTTATTATACTATAATTAATATATTTAATTATTTATTAATTATCCTTTTATCAATGTATTTCATTTTAATTTATTATTATTTGTTTATTATTTTAATCATTATTTATTATAAATTATTTTATTCTTTATTATAATTATATACAAACATTTTAATATGTATTCTAATTATACCATTGCTATTTATTTTATATTTATTATAGTTATTGTTTTTAAATATTTTATTACCTTATCCCACATTCTTATGATAATATTTTTATAGTTACATAATGTGAGCTACACATCAAACTGTTATTAAAATTAAAAATTTTAAAATATTACTGGCAAGCAGTAAATAATTAACAGGTAACCAGTTATTATAATTTAATTATGATAAGACAATGTATGTTACACATAGCTTATTACACTATTATTTGCTCACGAGAAATTAGGACACTCGTGCTTACGTGCACCTCTACTAAGCATCCCACTCACAAATACTAGTCTATTTAAGCTGCGTATAAAATAATTAAAGGCTGCGCCGTTGCCGAGTGGTTAGACCGCTCGTCTCCCACCTAGGTGGCCCGCCCCGCATGTGCGATTCGTGGTGGACGAAGCGGCGGCTTTTCTCCGGGTCCTCCATCATGATTTATGCCCCTCATTTTTACTTAGGGTGTTAGACATAAACCTTTAATAGTTGGATTGGATTCATTTAAATAAATTGATTTGGGTTGAAGAGAATATTTTGGTACCCAAATTATATTTTGATATAAATAAGGGAATTAAATCAATGGTTTTAAGTTAATAATTTAAAGTCTTATTTAATTATATTAATTTTGATAATGTTTATAATTTATTCAAATAGCTTATATTAGAATATAACATTGAAGCTGCTATTGAGCTTTGAATATATTTATAAAAAATTATAAAAATAATCAATTTCGCTTACATTTCATATCATCCACTTCATGTTGGCTACAAGCCAACCCCTCGTAACAGGTTCGCCATTCTGTAATTTCGTGCCGTTAGCTCCCCGACACGCTTCTGACCCCTAGGCTCTGGCTTGTAAGTCCTAGGGGTGTCAGTGCTACAAATACGGCAAGGGTAAGTCGATCACGAAACGAATAATATGAATATTTAATGCATTTTATAGAAGTAATTAGAGAAAGTCATGTGAATGCAACTCAAACTTTTTGAATAGTATAATATACAAGGTATACCGTTGAAATGGATAAAGGTAGATATTTTCTCTTTTGTTATCTAAGCGCTTCCACTCTTTAATAAACGTTCCCTCTCTGCTTGGAAAATACGAAGAATGCCACGTTTTCTCCTTTAATGGAATGGGCATATTCATCAGTCTGGAAGCTACTCCTCTGTTTGCCAAACTGAAAGTTTCAAATCCTTCCATTCGGTCCAGCTCTTTAGGACACTCACGAGAGATTCCATCAATAAAATATCTGAGCGAATGAAGCACGGAAGCGTTCCTCATTGTATTCGTGAAGGAACAATTCTCGAACAAGGAAATCTTGCGAGGGTTGGAAAATTAATTCTCTCGCAGGCCGCCCAGTGGCAGTACCATCTGATTACATTGCTCCTCTCCATTTTCAATACCATCATAGCGGCCACTGGTAATTAAACTCAAATGGCCTATTTACATTGGGACCACAAAACTGTGTGTATGTGGGCGTTCGCGTGTACTACCGTCCATGCTTACATTTCCGACCACAGTTGACGAGCATTGTTCAAATGTGGGCAGTGCTTTATGCAACGCACTGCAACGGACATTAGGGGCATTCAACTGAGCATACCTCCATTCTTTTTCAACCAGTAGCTTTGTAGTCGAGAGCAAAAGCTTTCTCTTTTAAGAAATGAGAGTTCAAAGAGTTGAAGATTATTTTATTCTGACCTCAGATTTCTGTTGCAATTATGTCACGGTTACCGCTTAATCTATGCTGGCCTATACTCGGGAAATATATACAGGGTGGGAGGAGAATAAGTTCAAATACTTTGACATTAGAAGAAATCAATGCGTGTAAAACATATAATGTGTATTTCCGGTGGTGAAATCTCAGTATCGAATTTTTTGGGTGGAAAGCAATTGCTTCTCTATACACTAAGTACAATATTATTAGTTTATCCACATCTTGCTAATCTAGATAAACATTTGAAATTGTTTTATTACTGCTTTCTAGTAAGTAGAAGGAAAATAAGTGCAGTAGACTAAAGTCATAGTCAAATTTTTTAAAAAACGGGTGCTATCTGAAGCAATTTAATTTCGACTCTCTTTTGCATTATTAGGAGCAAAACAAAATATAGATGAAAACTGCCTCCGTGGTTGAGTGGTCAGCGAGCTGACTTCTCACCCTGAGGTCCCGGGTTCGATTCCCGGCTGAGGCGGGGAAGTTTTCTTTAACCCTATCCCCCATAGAGTCTGGAAGTATGAATGTGAGAGTGAATGTGCGTGTGTTTAGTAATATAAAGTTTAACCTAATGTTCTGAACCTACAGTTTCACAAAACCATTGATGTTAAAGGGGACTATACAAATAAAGCAAAAAAAAAAAAAAAAAAAAAAATATATATATATATATATATATATATATATATATATATATAAATGAAAAGACTTCATGCTTGAGAAAATGTTGAGTAGTTTAAAATTGAAATCGACAGCAATGAATACCTCGAAAACGACTCACTCTACAACAGATGTATATGTCATAAATTCTGTGTTGTAAAAAAATCTTCAGTTTTGTTAGTATGCGGATTACCTGTTTTATAAAAGTTTTCCAGAATGAAGAGATCTTCTTACCTGTTTTATAAAAGTTTTCCAGAATGAAGAGATCTTCAGATGCTATTGCCAGAAAATTTAAGGCATTCATTTTGTTTTCATGAAAATATTTTTAAAAGATGGTATTTTATCAAAACCGATTGCCAATTTAAAAAATTAAACTATTCTTAAAATGTGCCATATAAAGGAAAATTGTGTTGGAGTGTCTTTTACCTGGAAGATACTGAATTTAAATCCCAATTTTGGTATTTAACCGATTTTTTATTTTTGAGTTAGCAGTGCATAGATAGACAAACCTACCTTTTACTAAAATGCTTTTTTTTTTTTTTTTTACTTAGTTGCTCTCAAAACATGCATTTCTGATGACATGCTGAGATTATTTTTGGATGGAATAGGGATAATATCTACCTACTATGTACATAGTAAATGTAGAGAAAGTAAACTTTTGCAGGTTATAGCTTTAACCTCTACATGTTTTACAGTATTAAATTATCCCAAACAAAAGTAAGGACTTAAACTTTTTACAAGAGTCCTCAGCAAACAAATGCATCCCCCAAGTAGTTATTGGCACGATATTTAAGCACACTTAAAAACCATCAGTGCGGGCCGGATTTGAACCCGTACCTAGAGTTCAAAAAGCCAGATTCTAGGCAACTGAGCTACTTAGATTAATTCACTGCTTAAACAAGTCAACTTGTTCTGATGGAGCGTCGAGCAAGCTCATGGGGTGAAGCGGTGGATTACCCAATCGGTTTTGCCTTTCATTATTCGCGTGATACTTTGTATCAGAATGACACCCTGAAATTCGTGCAAAAATATAATCCCCGTCAAATGTTCATATTTTCAGCAAAATCACAGCGCCAGAGGTATTTTATTGTCTTTGAATGTACAAGTTTGTTTTAAAAAAATAGTTCTCGGCTCCAGGTACCAAACCTTGGGGTCTACATAATATTTTAATTCCCCTTTAAGACTTACCCTCGGGAAAAGAAATGTCTGTGTTTTGCCATTCTATAGGGGACAACTAAAGTCGAACTTTATCTGCTCAAATGCATTTTTCAGTGACTCACGTTCGGCACATTTGCTTGCCATTTGGTTTTTTTATATAAAACTTATATTTATAATTAATCGATTATAAAATGGCAATAACTTATAGGATGACAACACTTCTCTTAAAATTACTTTATGTGGAAAAAAAGTTCGTTAAACGTTATCTTTTTACTTTCTCCATACGCACTATGTACATAGTGTATAGAGAAAGTATTGCACTCCACCAAAGAAATCGATACCGAGATTTCGTCGGAAATATATTTTTTAGGGTCCCCAATATCCAAAAAAGGCATTTTCACAAAAAGGTCCCTGTGTGTGTGTGTGTGTGTGTGTGTGTGTGTGTGTGTGTGTGTGAACATGATAACTCAAAAACGAAAAGTTGGTAAAATACCAAACTTGGTATTTAAGTTTAGTATCTTCCAGGGATGCGAAACGAAGATTTTGAGAAAAATACCCCCAACCCCAACTACCCTTTACATGGAACTTTTTTCGAAAATTTTGATTTTCTCAAAAATAATTTCGTATATTAAACATATTTACCTGACAAATAAAATGTATATCTTGAATTTTCTGGAAATAGTCTCTGAAGAGTACTTTATTCTGGATGAATTTTATTAAATTTTAAATAGCTGCTAAACCGTAAGAGATGGACAAAAACTTACTATACAAAAAATGTAGAGCACATTAAAACACACAATTTATGTTATATACATTTTTTCGTGGAGTTCGTCGTTTTTGTGACATTCCTTATTTTTGGGTTCTGGTATGAAAAACGTATACTTTTCTCATACAGGAACTTGTCAACTCCTATCCATATAGACAAAGGAACTTCATTGACATAGCAACCAGCTTTTGACTATCACTTTAACCTATTGTTGTCCCTTATTTCGCTTCTACTTACAAGGAAGCGAGTAATTAGACAATTTCTGCTATTTTTATCTGATTAGCATAAAGTAAATAGAAGTATAAGCTTTTTAAGAATTATTTGTTGCAGGGATATGGAGAAAGTCATGTGAATGGTACACATCAGATTTTTTAAGAATAACTCCATTGGTGTTCGTCAGTAATAACACATTACATATTAGCGCTGTGAAAAAAAAATTAACAATACCTAAACTTTTGGTAAAATAACCCCTGAAATATTTTTAAATTCATTTTTCAAGTGATGTGTAAATAAAGAGCAGTTAAACAACCAAGCAAAATAAGAAATATATACATGTGTATGTGTGTGTGATCTTAAAATTTGCATTTGTGGCAGGCAATGCTTGTGGAAACATTAGCGATTTCCAAGTTATCTGTGTGTAGGTGTGCTAGTGCAGATATTTGTGACATGAAGATGCAAGACTGTTTTTATCTTTGAAGAGCTATGAACTTGAGGGATAACATGTGCTTTGTGCATTTAACCAAAACTGCGCTGTATAATTTGAAATAATATGAAAAACAGGGTTAATCAAATCGGCCTCACCGTGGCCGAGTGGCAGGGTTTTCTTCAGATTCTCCGGTTGCCCCCGCCGTCACAATCCACCGGCGCGCCATAGGAGTAGAAACCGGCATTGAAAACAGCAACAAAAGATAGCAAAATATTTTAAAGAAAATCTGATTTATTACATTTACATTTTCTACATTCCTGTAACAAATTATTGTTAAATAGCTTATTCTTCTATCTACTTTATGATGATCCAGATAAATATGAACATAAATTACCTTAATTACGTGTAATAAAAGGTAAACAAGGGAATACATTGGGGTAAAGCAATACAAAAATTCTTGAAAAGATGGTTGCTATGTGGCTGAATCAGTTCCTTTGAATTATCAAGCCTTTAAAAATTTCCGAACAAGAAAAAGATCAGTTTTTTAAATCAGAAACAAATAGCAAGGAATATCAACTCCACGAAAAAAGCTTGTATGACATAAATTGTGTATTAGCGATGACCACATTTTTTACTGTAGTAAGCCTTTTTTATATCTCTTACGGTTTACTAGTTACGCAAAATTCAGCAAAATGCATCCTGACTAAAGAAGACTTTAAGAGGTTATTCCCAGAAAATGCGTGACACACGTTTTATTTTCCATTCGAATATCTTTAATATACGGTATTTTAATGAAAATCGATGCAGCCATTTATGAGAAAATGAACATTTTTGAAATTTTGACCATGTAAAGGGTAGTTTGGGGTGGGGCGATTTTTCTCAAAATTTTCGTGTCGCATCTCTGAAAGATAAGTACTAAAGATGCCAAGTTTCTATTTTACAATAGACACACACGGATTGTTTTCTAATTTTTTTTTATACAGGAGACCCTAAACGTGTATTTCCGGTGAAATCTTGGTATGGGATTTTTGGGTTGAGTGCAATACCTTTTCTAGACACTACGTCCCTGTACTTATAGATAAAGTAAAAAAAGAATTATTCAAATTCCATGGTGCAAAGGAAAAGCTCTTATTTGTTACTAAAATGACATATGCAAAGAAAAACACCTGCGTAGTATGAAATAAAAGTACATGTTTTTAAGCTAAATAACGCTCCGTAGTATAATAGTTTCCTTATTTTCTTTATTACCCGAGGTTTGGGGCTTAAACCCGACCTAAGGTGGTGGAATCTTTCTGACGTAAAAATCCTTATCTTGACTTCCTTCGGAATAGAAGTGAATATTTATTGCACGAGAAGGAACCCCACATTTTGAAGCATTAATTGTTTTTATAGACACTCTTGAACTGCTTTGGTTCACAGCGTCGCATTATATTGAGGGTAAAAAACCGTTGAATTTGGCTCAGATGCCTCATACTTGGAGCTTTTTTACGTGCTGTAAACCTCAACGCGGCACCAAGGCTTTATTTCCCTTCTGAAGGAAACCAAGCTAAAGACTTTTATGCTCCATAAAATTCATTCCACTCCGCCCGGTTTGAACCCGCTTCTTGAAATAGATAAAAGAATGGTGTCCTGAAGAAAACGTTATCATTTTCGTTTCCTCAAGTCACTGTTTCCTTCTTTGGTACAATAATATGGAGTGAAATGATGCACTGGGGTGAAGTGATACAAAATGGAGAACTATTTTCCGGAGGTACTTCCAATGACTTTGTGTGTCTATATTTGCAAATCTGTTTGTTATATTGTTTATATGATATTTGGCTATGGCTTGTACCAATTAGTTGTTCTTTCCCGGCGTTTTACGTGGAAGCATAGAGGTAAAATTTAGCTAATTTCTTCATTTGAAAATCCCTCAGAACTATTCCAGTTTCACTTTGAATACAAAATTGCTGTTCAATTACCAGGTTAGCTATAATGTTTTATAACTTATGGTTATATTGTCAATTTGTTTTGCCTACCTAGAATTTGGGGTTAGGTACATGAACATATTTGTGGCATATGAGACACTGTATTGCTTCACCCCACTGTACATTTTGAGCTATAAGCACTTGTCTTTCAGGCCATTAAATTTCCCAGGAAGTATAAACCACCATCTGGTTCAAAGCTATTTGCACCTGTTAATCATCACCAACTAGAAAAGGCATGTAAGGAAGTTAGAGATGGAATAATTTGCTACAGGACAGCTGGAGAAAAACATGGGATTGACAAAGTGAAGATTTATAGGATAGTGAAGAATCTGAAACGAAAAAGAATATGAAGACAGACCACCCTAAATGAGGCAGAAGAAACTCTTTTTAAAGATAAGCCAGAGTTTAATATTTTCAAACCCTATAAACGAATTAAGAACGTATGTAATGCTGAAGTTGTTGTTTTTTTTCTTTCTTTTTAGATAAACTGTTCTTTCAATGGTACCAGTACACATGAAGATGAGAATAAACAACAGAATGAAGAAACCAATGATGTCTATTTCATCGCTTTGAAGGAGGGAGATTTCCTCTTGGTCAAACAGAGATGAAATTACAGGAAAGACAAACGTTATGTCTGTCAAAATTCAGTTGTAGCAGAAAATAATGCCGGCACTGTAAGGACAGTGGAAGTTGTATTTATGAAGTAATACAGGTCCCACAAGGATATATTTGTGTGGCTTGAAATGGAGGAGTCTAACTGGGTTTAGCCGCATGAAATGCTTTCAACACTTCCAGAGCCGACAAAACTCCGCTAAGGACGTTTGGAGTTCCCATTCAATGTATTGTGAAGAATCATTGTTAATTGTTGCTAAAGCAATTAAATTAAAAATATCATCTAACCTTTTCTTTCTAAGTGAAATAAATTAAATTGTAATAAATTGCAAAGTTCAGTTATTTAATACAATAAGTGATCTGCTGCAAGATTCTATAAATTATCACCTTACATATTCTTTAAAACACAAGTGTGTATCACTTCACCCCCAGACCTGCTTGAAATGATCTAAAATGTGTGTATCACTTGACCCCATATCAAGGGGTGAAGTGATACATCTAGCTTTCTGTCTAAAAAGTTTGCATATCTGCAAATAATAAGAAACTGATTATTGGTAATTGAAGCTTGGCCTAGATTGATATAAAGAGTACTAAAAGTCCTACAAGTTAAATATTTTACACTGCAAAATTCGTTTTTGAAATGCAAAACTATCACTTCACCCCAAATCCCGTGCCATGTTACATGAGAAAATACATCACGGAATCAGAAGGTATTTATAAGGAAGATATAAAGTGCATTAAGAAGGGACAAATATGCATTTGAAATGGCCAGAAATATTATGAAACACGTCAAAAAGTGTAAAGGTGGATTTTACTGTGGTGCAAATGTGCCCAGTACACGGGTTGGCAAGAGACCCAGTTAGACAGATACAGTTATTGAGAGACCCGAACTAAAGGGGGATGAACATGACAAAGAAAAATAAGCAACAGGTTTCTTGTTGTGACAGACGCGATGAAATAAGAACTGTTATTTGATTCAGTGGTGGAGAAGAGCGAGATAAATATGACCGTTATAGGAACAGTGTTAATTAATACCATAATAAGTATCACAAATAATAAGGGATAGTAGTGGTGAATAAAAGTTGAAAAACGGGAGAATTTATGACAAATCCGTGTGTATTCAACGGCAGATAATATCAAAGAAAATAAATAAATGAGGTCAACAATAACTTGTGTCAACTTGTGTCTTAACCTTCGAGAAAGATTCCATGCTGACATATCCTGAGTTAGGCGTTCATACTTCCACAGAATCCCCCAATCTCCTGAACGGTCACGCAGGTTGCGAACCCTGAACCCTTAAAAGCAACCAATTACACACTAAAACGCATGATGATGAAATCGCTAACTAGAAATTTCACTCGAACAGAACACTACTAAGCTATCTTTCACATAGGAGTTACAGAAACTAGCTTTATACTTTACGTCGTTAAGTTGGTATGTCTGTGCGTAATATGCGAAAAGCCCGCTGAAGGCGCTAGTAATGTTTATGTGTTGATTATGGGAATGGCAACTCGGAAGCATGCCTTTGTATTCGGAAATGATTACAAGCTGGTAATAAGGCCGAAGTGCTTTCAAACAGGTTTCAACAATCACCTAAAGCACAGGAAGTGGATTTCAATTTGGGATTGAAAGTTTAAAGCCACAAGATGTTTGTATCCCAGAAGGGTATCGATCGCCCACAAACATCGGGGGAAACTGGATAGGGTCAAAGTAGCCCAAAGAAGTTGACAAACTCTCCTAGTTTGAAACTTCAAATACCAAAATCCACTGAACACAGGAGTTGAAACTATTCAGATCTGGTGTGGTGAAGCAAATGGCGGAGAATATATCTGAGCATGTGTGGGAAGAATTGGATATCCGATATGTATACAAACTTTTATTATTTTAAACAAATTTTATTCCTGAATGAGATTCTAATAATACAAAGAGAAACTTTACTTTTGCATTATGCTTTTTGAATAATCCTGTATTTTACATCGAATTAAGTAGACGATTCGCAATTTTCACCTTCTCTACTAATGTTGTAAGCAAAGAAATTATTGCATATTACCCAGGTAAGGTATATTTATTGGAAATATACGTTTTGACAGTCCCAAGTACAAAAATATAGAAAAACTAGCTATATTTATGTGTATGTGTCTATACATCTGTTTAGGCTATTTTCATGAGAAATAAAACTATGTACTAAATTTTCTTGGAATGTCCTCTGATGGATGCCTTTTGTATAATTTTTTTTTTTTTTACACCTACTATTACAGAAATATTCCTGGTAGTTGGTTTCACTTTTAAAATAGTTGATACTTATCGGTGCGATCGCAAACGTCAAAGAACCGAATTTCATAGTCAATCGCAAAGCGACAGCGCTTAAAAGATTTGGTTTTAGGTTAGTATTGTATTCCCTCATTTACGTCTACATGTAAGGAACCAAGTAATAATACTTATCTGCTAATATTTATTACGAATAGCATGAAGTGTACATTCTAAGAGCAGTTTGTTTGTAGAATAAGTAGAGAAAGACAAGTGAATGGAACATCAGATTTTTGAAAAAAGTTTCATGTATGTGTTCGTATATGCATAGTGCGCCTTGGAACACAAATATACGACACAAGACTAAAAAAAAAAAATCCTCCCCACACCAAACTACCATTTACATTAAAAATCTTTCCAGTTTTATAAGTTCCAAAAATGACTCCACAAATATTGATTAAAATTCAATCTGTTTTATATTTACATGAGAAATAAAATTATGTCTGGAATTTTCTTGGAAAATATTTTGAAATCCTGTACTCTGAGTGATTTTTGCATAACTAGCAAGCCGTAAAACACACACAAAATCTTACTACACAAACGTGTTGATCTCAAACTACAAAATGTACTTTGATTCAACATTTTTGTAGAATGGACATTCATTTTCTTTTTGTCCGTTATCTCCTGGTCATGCAAGCGGAGCGGAATTTTAACCCCATCACTTAGCGACGCGTTCTTAAGAAGATGGTCTATCGCTCTAGCCTAGCTTATTCCCTCACTCTCCTTGTACCTTATAGAATGTAATAAAACCACTTCTGATAGTATTTTATTTTGATTAGGGATGGGGTGATGCACCTGTGAAATATGAGCAAAAATTGTGAATAAGTAAAATTTACTTTTATTCACAATAAAATTTTATATCGTATTTCCTATTTGACAAACTTGAACTACATTTTAATTGAAGCTATAGATGGATATGTATGTGCATGCTTATTAATAGCCCTCCCAACTTTGAACCTTAATTTTCTGAAAACCTTTTTCCAAGAGTTTTCCATTCTCAAAACGTTTTTTCCTGAATTTGTTTGAAAATGTGTATACTTCCTCTCAAAAGCACATTAAAGAAAATGAATGTTATTTTTAGAAATATTCCACCAATTTTGATTAATAAATATTGCATTTTAAAAAATCAGTATATTTGAGCAGTACAAAAAGTAGTAATTTTTCTACATAAATTAATACCAATATAAAAATATAAAATTACAGACCTATTTGTAAATTTATTCGATGCAAAACCGCACTCGTTATGCGATTTTTTATTGATCGGCTTATCCTTTCCTTGGGTAGGACTGACATCCGCCTAGGACTTACAAGCGAGTCAGACGCTTATTGGGGAGCGAACGGCTCGGATCCACAGAATGGAGAACCTGGAACGAGTGGTCTACCCGTAGCCAGACGTTAGGAAATGGATGGGAGAAAATGCAAGCGAAATGGATGATAGCAAAGGTGATGGAGCAATTGGGGGAAACCGGCCCAGATGCACTTTCGTCTACCACAAATCCCACATGCGGGCGTTTGGGGTCGTATCCGGGCCGCCTACGTGAGAGACTAGAGGTCTAACCACTCGGCCACGGCACCGCCTTTTATATGAATACTCTTAAAAATTCGTCAATGGCTCAGATTTTCTACAATAATGAATTTAGACAACTGTAACATCGTCTTTATTGCTTTAAAATGTAGTTAGATATAAAGCAATGAATTCACTGCCGCAAATAATTCACTAGACATTTCGACGCGAAGTCAATATTGTCATCCATGGCTCGCGCACTACTTCGTGTTGACACTCCAATCACTCACGACTAAGTATAATTCTCAACAGAGCACTGCAATTCTTTGTTCTTTCATATCTATAAAATAACATCACAGAACTTCCTGGAAACTTGTCGAAGATATTGGACGCTTCTGGAAACTGAAGCATCGAGAGTCACGTTCCCGAAGCTTCGGATTACCGTTGTATTGCGAATGTCAGAATCACTGCTAAAGAAGAAAGAACTGTCACATTATTTAAATAATTATACAAGCTGGGATTTTGAAACAAGGCAAAAAAAATCATTTATTTTGTAAATTTCAATAGTATATTTTAAATAGTTTGGATTTTCCAAATTTCACGGATGCATCACCTTAAGTAAATGGAAAAGTAAGCTTTTGTAAATACGCTTTTTTGTAGAATAATCATAGAAAGACCTGTGAACGTGATGCATCCAATTTTCAATGTCGCAAGCTTTAGAAAAATTCGGCTGATTTCTTTAGGCAAATGGGACTGCATTAACGAGAATCCAGACGCTGCAGTGTCCAAGTATACTTCTTTTATCTGATAATGCAAGTGCATCCAGAGCTGTAAACTAGCAGGTGATAGAAAACATTTAACGCCTATTTGTGTCTCTGTGAACGGAGCAAAATCTCGACTGGCTGTTTGTATCGCGCTTGTGTAAGGTCTGGCACCCATCAAAGTCTAGCAGGAGCGTTCCCAGCTGTCCTCGAGAGCTCAGACCTGCTATTCCTGGTGCAGGGCTGTACATGGAATTTTACAGCTGTTCTTTCACTGGCACGTTAGCAGTTTCCATTTCAGTATCTTTCTTTAGTTTTATACCAGCCCAAAATTACATTTGCGAAAAACTTGTAAGAGCTGCAAACTGATCTCAGAATTGAAGATTAAAAAATAACCCAATGTGTTCCATTCACATGACTTTCACTATATATTCTGTAACAAACGATTCCTAAAACATGTTAATTAATAGTATTTTTTCACAAAAACAGTGTGCAGGACACAAGTTTCAAAGGTAGAGTCAGACTGAAAAATTCAATGCTGTAGTCAGAATTTAAACACGGATCTCCCAGTCTATCTCTTACGGTTTATCAGATATGGAAAAGTCATTCAGAATAAGTGGCCTTTCAGAAACTTTTCCCAGGAAGGATAAAATATTATTTTTCATCCACAGATCTCTAACATAGAGTATTTTAATCAAAAGCGCTAGAGCCATTTTTCAGAAAATGAAGAGATATACATGTAAAGATAGTTGGAGGAGTATTTTCATTAAAATGCCATACATTAAAGAAATTTATAGGAAAAATGAAATGTACATCTTGAGTTTTCTGGGAAGAGCTTTTGGAGTTGAAGATATTGTGCATAACTGATAAACCGTAAGAGATAGACAAAAATTGGCGTCACAAAACATGTAGATCTTGTTAAAGAACACCATTTATAGCATTTCTTTTCTGCAGATCTATTCATTTCATAGATTTACCCCTTCACAAAACTGGCGGTGCTCATCCGTTGTACATATTTTGCTTTGCTACTTGTACAAGGAAATATAGCAGTTTTTCAACGAAAAACCTATAGCAACAGATTTTAAAAGATTTGACTTTTGCTTTAGCCTAGTGTATTCCCTTATTTCCTTTCTCAGATGTATAGATATAAGGAATAAAGTAATAAGACGATTTCTGGTAATGTTCATCTTAATTAGTATGCTGTAGATAAGAAAAGATCTCTTGTAAGAATAGTTTATCTGCAGAACAAATACAGGAACTCATTAAATGGAGCATACCATATTTTTTACTAACTTTCATAGACGCATTACCAAAAAGAGTAGTGTATTGGAACAGTGACTTAATCCTGACATTCAACGCAAGATAGAATATAATGTATAAAGATACGCTACTGTCCATCGATATTTGGCTGTTTCATTATCTGTTCCCATAGCAACAGGAGTTGGCAAAGCAATCTACCGCAAGCGGATGGGCGGATGATGATGGAATCAGAGGGGAAAAGGATGAAATATTCAAGAGAGCAGGCCACTGCTGCTAATACCCCAATTATTGCTCCCTGCCAGCAGCAATGCGGGTTTGATCCTGGGATTAGAAGACTATTGTTGTTTTTGGATCGCTGTATGGAATTTGAGAGCGGAAAGTTGTGCAGTCTTTGGCAGCCTGACACACGCTTTGACAGTCTGCAGTGTTTCCGGAACCACATGCGCTTAAAATATTCTCATGAGGGACGTGAAACCTTAAGCGGTTCTGTCTAACTAACGGGCATTTTCGTGTATGGGGCTCATTCTGAAGGTTGCAGATTCGATTCCTGTCGACCATCCACTCTGACTTGGGTTTCCTGTCATTCTCTCTTTCAGACGTCTTTATCATGTAATTTTACGGTCACTCATTCCATATAATTTCCACAATATCCCATTTTTGGCGAAAGGAGTTAGCCTGGGTGGTGTATAGTGCTCTATGGATGTGCGCTATGTAAGTTTTTCATCTTTCTCTGCCAAGGAACCAGGGCAGTACGGACCTGTTCGTCAGGAAAGGCACTGGGGTGCTTGCAGGAGTGTCTACATATGTGAACTTAAGGGACTTCAAAATATCCTCGCCTGCTGCTACTTGGTCCGTGAAAAAATGGTTTGGATAATTCTTTAGACATTTAGAGGTGCAGAACCGTTTTTATAAACTTTAATACCACTGATACCAGAGAAGATGGTGAAAGTTGTTATGTTTGCCAAAGCATGGGCAATATTGTGGTTTACCGGAAAACATACGGGTCAGTTGACAAATGTAATGCCATGCCGGCATCTTGCCATGATACCTCAGTGATAAAGCAACCGGTTACAGACCGGGAGATCCTTGCTGCAAATCCCAGCTGTGGCATTGAATTGTTCAATCTGACTATCGGGTCTCTATCGGTCAAATTTGTGCTCTACACACAGCTTGTGAGAAAACAAAACAGTTATATCAACAACCTTAAGGAGCTTTAATTTAATTCCTTCCTTTTGGAGGTTCATTCGACTCACTGGCCCTCCCCTGCCACTTGCGATATATCTATTCTATTATGAATATTTCGTAATCTTCAGTTGGTATACCTCTGCTCGTTGCTGCCTGTCGATGCTACAGATGATGCTTTGCGATAACCGGTTTCATCCACATGGCAACTAGATTTCAAAAGATTTGACTCGTTTTACTCTAATGTAGTAAATTATTTCCCTACATACAATAAAGGATTCTACTAATGCTTTACTCGAGCATTAAGAAGAAGCATAAACCTTTTAACAATAATTTATTAAAGTGATATAGAGATATGCATGTGAATGGAACACATCGTTTTTTTTTTATTATGACAATGATCATTAACACTACTAAAATGCGCGAAAAATGAAATTAATTGGACGATCTTTGCAATGACGTAAGATGCACATTCTTTGTACAGAATAATTAACTATGCATGACGCTTGGAGAGGACAGAATTAGAGATATATTATACCGCTTCTACATGGACTAATCTTTTTTTTCAGTCAAGTGTTCGTCTAAGTCTGAGTAGTAGATGATATGGACAGAAGATCAATTCTGTGTGCATCGTACTGAATTTGACTGCTAATTGCTGCTTACAGTCTATCCTTACGGTTTCTGGCCCCACAAAGGATCTGCTATAGCAGTTTCCCTTTGAGAAAAACCTGATTCCCTCTCAGAGATTCGAACTATCTCCACTTTGACGAAAGGACTACTGAGGCATGTATAATGCACCATTAACGGAGGTAAACACAAGGTGCCACATACAAATGAGCGAATTGTTTATTTAACGGTTTATCTGAGAATTTAGCAAATCCTAAATATTGTAAAGCAACGTCCAGTGGTCTTCAGAAAGACATTTATTACAGAACTTTCGCATTTGCAACAATATTCCCTTATAGAGTCTATACAGTAGGTTTTTAAAAGCCCTGCATAGCTTCTGCTACGCTTGTACTGCAGTAATCATAGGCAATACTTTGTACATATTTATTCTGAATAACCTATTTTTTTCCCCGCTGGGATAGATCTGGCTCGTGGTGCACTCAGCTTCGTGAAGTCCCTGGGGGGGCAATTAAGGAGTTACTTGATGGAAAAGTAGCGGCTCCAGTCATGAGGACCGCATTAACCGGCCAGGGGTTCGAGGCGCTGACCACGTCTCACTCTCCAATACTGCACCCCATCCATGACGTCTGTCACGGACCGAGATGGGGGACGCAGTGACCGAGGGGTAGGTCAAGGTATATAAATAAGCTACAGGCAAATTACAGGCAATGAAACAAGTTCTGGTGAAAATTTAGATATGAATAAAATGTCCGATTATTCCGAGCAAAAGTAAGTTTTCACAATCATAAAATTTTGGCTAACCAAAGCATTCCCGAATTTTACCCAAGCCTAAAGAAACCTCACTTTTTCCTATAGCAAGCTTCGCTGTGCCTATTGAAGAGAAGACCTTCTCACGGCGAAGTTCCGAGCTGAACTGACTTTGTGCTCTCCCACGATGGCTTGCTAAAAGGCAACAGAAAAAGAATGATTCTGCTCTTTCCCATCAGGTCGCAGCGAAGTTGCCTATTACGTCATTCTGGCAAGTTGTATAGTGAGCTTGCTTCTGCCATAGCTGTGACGTAAGCAGTTACAATAGTGGTGTTGGAGCTGTGGAAGAGACTAACGGCTCACATCTAAATAGAAAGATTAAGTTGTATCGTCAGTTGAGACATTTTTAAATGACATCTTATAATTTTGTATACCAACTCAAAGTGTTAGATCAACCAACTATTTTGTTGAACAAATGTGGCGTTGGTAATCACACAAATAGTTAAAAGAACTTTATATGTAAACAGATTTGTGTGTATTAGGCACTACAAATAAACTGAATCAATGGCATCAAGAAATTCAACAATGTGATTACCATAACATGTTGATATTACATTTGACAGCAGATAGAATCAAATACAACAATAAGATGTTTAAGATAGTACACAAAACATTTATTGAGTTCATTCAAGCAATGACAGCGTTGACGCCACAATTTACATACTAAGAGGGTTATGTGTGAATTTTCTATTATATATTTTTGAACAGAGGTACTATTCGGCTTTTTCAGAGGATTTAAAACGAAAAAACCGTTTTGATTTAGTTGTAGCAGAAAATATGGGGACTTTTGAAAGACATTGTGTATGCAAGTTTCTCGGTAAATAATAGAACATAAAGAAACAAATTCGCTTGGAAAGAGAAATGGATCATGGCATTATACAGACTGTTTCTAAACGACACCAAACGAAGGTAGCAGTTGATTAGCTTACACTTTGACTTGTCCTAAACTTGATGTCGCAACTTTATCTCTTCTATTTAAAGTTTAATGTGTGTTTGAAAATCTCACACATTTGGGATTAGGCAGCGAAGGATCAACGGTTGTCATACGCCACGTAAACAACCTCAGAACGTGCTAAACGAAACACATAAAAAAACTCATGCTATGTTTTCTATTACTAAGGTTCCGCGCCGGCGTGTCTATCAAAGCACGCCTACACCACGCGGCTGGGACCTTCGCTACCAACCGACATCTCCCTTGGAGTGGGCCAGGCATTTGCCAATTGGCTATGTACGACTGCCTAATCCATGGTGATTTTATGGCAGTTTTTGTATGTGCCAAATGTAGAGCTGAAAATTATATTCACATATCACGTACGGTATGACCAATAAGGTCCACATCTTCCTTTAGTGTCGTTTTGAAACAGCCTGTATATATTCTGTTATTGTAGGAAGCAGGAACATTCATTGGGGTTGCCGTTCTTGAAAGAACATGACAACACAGCGAGCAGTACAGTAGTCAAAGTTTTACCATATATTGTTGTGCTGCAACATCTCGCTGAGGTACTTATAAGAGACGTTCTTCATAATATTTGGCAAAGAGATGGTGCACTTTATGTGATTCTTCCTCGAACTGGTGGACAGGGAGGCGTGTGGATTTGACAGAGGAGCACGGGCCGAGAGGTTCCAATTACAATTTCTTTGGAGAGATTGAGCATAGTATCTACTTATCAGGATTTTGAACTTGGTAGAACATAAACATCATCCTTTATTTGAAAGTAATCGAACACTTTACATTGTTTTAGGGAATCCCTTATTTTAAACTTATCAGGAAGTAGAATGTAATACATTTTTTATCGTATATACTATACTTGTGAAATATTGTACACGAAGCGCGCCAGTATTTTTTAAATTTCACATTCGAGTTCATATCGCAAACTGTTTGTTTTCAAGATTAAATTAAAGTGTATAAACAATAAATGCATATTGTGTTACTTGTTAAATTTCCAGAAGGTTGTTGAATAACATTGTGATTGTATTCTGTTGATCCTTCCATTTTGTCCTTTAAGTTGATCAGTTAATGTAAGGCAAATAACATCGACTGCTCTGGACAGAAAAGTAAGAATTGTACTTTGTGTACTATAGTGAAAATTCGAAAGATACCAAATGAATATCCACTATTATTAATTCTAAGAATTGATTCTGACCATTCTTATAACTTTCTCTATTGTGTGTAATGTACACCGCGAATAAAGGCACCCGAGTTGGAAATAATTTCTCTTCGTCTTCAGCTGAACATGCAAATGTCTGATCAAAGCTTACTTTCAGTCATTTAACAACGGTACCCTTAAGAGAAATTCTTATTTTTTGCATTTTGTTTGGCACTTGCTGCTCCACAAAGGGTATTCGTGTGTTTTAAATGCAATGCAGTATTTTTAATTCCTCTACACGTATTGTGCACTATTTATAGAGAACGTATCTTATTTCACCTAAATATTTCTTTATGTTTATGTTTTGAGGACCTCTGAATAAAAATTATTTTTAGAAAAACATCAGTGGTGTGGGTTGTGTGTGGACAGAATATCTCAAAAACGAAAAGACCGTTAAATACCAAATTTGGTATTAAGTTCAGTATCTTCCTAGGATGGGACACTAAGATTTTCAAGAATATCCCCCAAACCACAGTACCCTTTCCATGGACATCTTTGAACATTTTGTTTTTCTAAAAAAATGACTAATGGTATTGATTAAAATGTTTTAAGATATTTTCATCACTAAAGAAATGTATGTCTTGAATTTTTCGGGTATAGGCTCTGAAGACCTCTTCATTTTGGATGACCCTATATACGTCGTAAACTGTAAGAGATACACAAAGGTTTATCACACAAATAATGTAGATCTCATTAAAATATACAATCTAGGCAACACGCTATTTGATAGAATTAAGCGTTTCCAAGATATTCATCATTTTATGTCTCCATTTTAAATTACTTAAACATTTCTCAACCTGGAAGTCAGCTTTTGTTTCATCCCTTTAGTTTTATTCACGGGAATGTAAAAAAGAATAGAATTTCAATTGTTTCACATAGTGATTTGATTATTGCTAGTGTATTCCCTTCTACTTAAAAGAAAGTAAGCAATAAGACCATTCTGCTAACGTTTATCTAGGTTGACATCACGTAGGTAAAAGTATAATTTTTGTAAGGAAGGTTTGTTTGTGGAGCAGGTAGAGAAAGTCAATGTTAATGGAACACATTACATGTTATTTATAAAAAAAAAATATTTTCCTCAAATTATGCTAATTAGAATTTCTATTGATGAGCAAATATTAGTTTTAAAATATACATTATAATAGCTAATAAAGGCATATAGAATTTTTCTGGACCTTTCTGGTTTCAGAAAAACAATCTATAAATATAATTTTGTAACAATTTATCCTCAGTTGTCAAATTAATTATATAATATTTGAGATATTTAAAAACTACATAGTATTGCACTTGTCTAATGCCCAAAGTATAAACATAAAGGTAATATTGATTTTTACTTAGGTAAATGTAGCTTTAAAGAGCTCTAAGACAAAGGGCATACTAATTAATTGAAACAACAGGTACTAATTCCTTTTTAATTATCCCACACACGGATTGCATGGAAGAAAATTAGTTACCATTAATGAATATTAATTTACTGCTGAAAAACGGAACTCAAGAGATTTCTCTTACAATTGCACCAGTTGTTTGTTTCCATCTATTGCTGAAACATTGTAATGTGCTTCGCTACGACTAGAAGTGCATCACCCACAGACATCAGCGCTAGTACAGTTTCAAAGTGGAAGCACCAGGACAATTACTACTTCCTTGGAGCCGGTTCCGTGCAGGTAAAATCTAACGAAATGAGGGAAGCCAAGGGCCGGTGCTCTGTCCTGGAATTTCCAGCAATTTGTGCAGGGGTCGGCTGTGAACTGATAGAAAAGTCGTGTGATCCAACGCCCGACGGTGAGAAATGAACACATGCATTCGTAACAGCACAGCAAAGGCCGTGTTGCTTAAGTCTGATGAGAGCAATTTTTGGCTTTTCTAAATGTATTTAAATATTTTCTTTTTGCGTTAACTTGGCTAAATTATTTTAACCTGGCTCGCATTCAAAGAAATGTTTTCTTTATACTATTACTGGGGCGGCAGAATGTGCAAATTGAAAAAATACTGAAATTCTGTAAGCACTGTTATTTGTGCTCTCGAGCTGCCTTGGACCTTATTTAATTAGGACCTTTTCACTCTTTAAATGCATTGTGAGTTTGTGTTGGATATTTAAAGTAAAGTGCCGAGCTTGTGCTACGGTTTTTAATGTTAACAAATTTTCACCTAGTAGGAGCCTATATTCCTGTTCATATCTCCTGGCATTAAACTATTTGTGCCTTTCAAAAGTTTTTTTTTAACTTAATCAGCGGTTTCTTTCACTACTAATGGGGTCCAGCAATCCAACACATACTAAAATGCAATACACGCAACTATTGTAGCAATACCACGTGCTACATTGTCTGGATTGGAGGTCCCGGGTTCGATTCTCGGCTGGGGTGGGGTATTTTTCTTTAAACAGAATAATTCCATATGCCCCACAATCTGAAGTGTGTATGTGATAGTGAATGTTTGTGTATGTGTTTCAGGAATATAAGACGATTTAAACCCAATGCAAAGAACCAAAAACAGTGAGTAGTATTTCAAAGCCCTCGATATGACCTTGGATGTTAAAGGGGCTATATAAATGCAACAAGAAAAAAAAAACAGGTATTATGCTGCACAGAGAAATGTAATTAAGCACTATAATAGTTTAAAAATTAATGGTCGGTGTTAGTGCCTTCATTCCCTCGTTTTTTTTTTTTGTTTTTTTTTTTTTTTGTGCCCTTGTGTTATAAGCCACCTGAATACTCATTTGATACACAATATTGCTATTGCAGCTTTAATAGACCAGCTAAACATTTTGAAAAAGCACCTATGTTCAGTACGTTTAAAAATTGTTTATCAGTGGTTTTTTTTCTCACTTTTCATAGTTTTTAACCATGTTTAATCCATTTTTTTATATCATTACTATTCTATCAATTTCAACTTTGAATTTTATTTAATTTTCAAGTTGTACTTAATATTGTGATTTAATGCTGTGATTTATTAATCTCACTCGTTTTTATTTTCTATAACTACGAGGCAAATATAACTAAAAAAAAAAAACTAAAAAAAAACCAATTTGATGTGCTACACTCACTTTCTCTAGCTGTTTCACAAACAAAATTTTCTTACAAAATATTATACTTTTATATGTATTATGCTAATCGAGATAAATTTCAGCACAATTGGTCGTCTTTGAAAGTAGAAGGGAAATAAGGGAATACACTAGGATTAAACGACAGTCAATGCTTTAAAAGCCGATCACTAGGTTATATAAATGAAATTCCATCATCTTTGCTTGCTAGAAGTAAACAAAAGAAAGTCGAAAAGAAGAATGACTTCCCGCCTGAGAAACGTTTAAATAGTTTAAAATTGAAAACAATAGCACGGAATGTCACGAAACGGTTAATTTTACAAAAATTGTATATGAGGAAAGTTATATGCTTTTACGAGATATACTTTTTTGTGTAGTATCTCTAACGTTTACTAGATTAACAAAAATTTGTATAAAATAAACAGGTCTTTAGAGGGCATTTCCAGAAATTTTAGGATATTCAGTTCTTTGTAATAAAATATCTTAAACATGTGGTATTTTAAACAAATCGTTAGAGCTTATTTGCTAGAAAATCAGAAAGTTCGAAACATGTTCCGTATAAAGGGTAGTTGGGAGTGAAAGAATTTACTGAAAATATCTTTATCATATTCTTAGAAGATACTGAGGTTGGGTTTTAACCGACTTTTCGAGCTATGCTGTCCACTCACACACACACACACGGACCCTTTTCTAATTTTTTTTGATACACAGTATTTTTGGTGAAACCTAGGTATGGAATTTTTTGGGTGGAATACAATACCTTCTCTATCTACTATCGGTTCTACTTAACCGATTTGTACTTTTAGTTTTAATATTTCTATGTCAATAATTTTTAAAATATTTCTTGAAGCAATAACAAGGGATATTCTTTATCGTATTCTGTTATTACTTTAATAGCGTGTCATCCTTGACAAGTTCTTTCTCGTACATTGCTGGTACGTGCTAGACAAAGCAAAAAGATAATTATTTAATTGTTGTTTAACAAAGCCGAGTGTAGGACAGGTTTAGAAAGATAGAAGGGAGTTTAAAGTCGTACCAGCTTTTACCATGTGTAACATGGTTTCTGTCACTTGCTAGCTGCTCCAGTGTTAGGCTGTGCTTTGATGTATTTTTCACCTTTGATGCAATAAAGTTTAGATTTGCATTTGTTTTCATTTATTACGCTTACAACACAGAGAATCCAATTCTTTGATAATGCTCGCGAATGTGATGGTCAAAAATTCAAACACTATGTACTTTTATTAAAAGAACACAAACTAATATCCTAATCGCAAATTCAATTATGTATTAGCATATAAAACATAATAGTATATATAACCAAAAATCATTAAAATTATTTGAGTTCCAGCGGATCCAATTTACTTTCTTAATACTATAGGGCCAATACTTTTATTTAAAACGTTATTCCGATCAGATTCTTAATGCTGTAAAACGTCTGGTATAGATAAACACAAGTTAGTTTTAACATCAAAATTGTATTTTAAATAAAAGTAAACCAACCATTTTCTAAGTAAAGAATTCATCAGCACGCTTTAATTGAACAAAAAAATTAATGGATATCTTGATATCATATGCATCAAGGTTTTTGGTGGAAGTGTGTATTCTTTGATTTATGAAAAGCTTGAGGCACTCAAAACTATCGTTCGCGATTTTTAATTGCACCTACATTTACTTAATTGCACGTGCGTATTTTGGCTGAAATTAGAATAAGAATAAAACGAATTATGCTGCCATAAAGTAAACAAGAAAATATAGACATACCCAAGTATAAAACCATTTAAACTTGATGAACAGTAACTGCTATATACAGATCTGATGTGTTCTATTCATATGAGTTTCTGTACCTATTCTGTAATAAATTATTCTTAGAAACGCTTATTCTTCTATCTACTTCATGCTATAAAGATGAACATTAGCAGAAAATATCTTACACTACCAATTAGAAGGGAAAAAGGGAATACGCAAGCCTAAAACGATGAATCACATAGCTAGTTGCTATGTGATTCCAATTGGGATCTCTTTCCACTGAATTTCATTCCAGGAGTAAAACAAAAGTAAAAGGATTATAAATACCTGTTTGAGAAAGGTTTAGGTATTTTAAATTGAAACCAATAATAACGAATATCTTATAAATGTTTAACTCCACAAAAAGTGTGCATGACAAAAGTTGCCAGTTTTAACGAGACCCACATTTTTTGTGTATCTCTGTTACAGTTTATCAGACATACAAAATTCATGCAGAATAAAAATAGTCTTTAGTGACTTTTCTCAGAAAATTGAAGTTTTACATATTGCCATATAAATACAGGGTGTTTAAAATACGGGGCATAATTTCAGGCATGTATTTCCCACATGAAGACAATCAAAATAGTTCATTATAACATGTGTCCGGCAATGCTTCATTTCCGAGTTATTATGGCCTTCACAACATTGGAATTCACTGGAACGTTTTCCTTTCCGCAGGTCTTTGCCGTCAAAGAAGACATTAGGAGAGCACTCTGATAGTTCATTCTGAAGAAGGTTACATTCAGTGTTCTTTAGGCGTTAAGACTGTGCGACAGTTATTCAAATCAAGAGCTGGCAGAGATACACTTCATGTACGGTAAGGCGGACGGCAATGCTGCGCTGGCTCGTCGTTTGTAGCAGGAGAGGTACCCACAGCGACAATGTCCAGATCGGAAGACATTTGTACGTCTCCATTCCCGTCTTTGCGAGTATGGAACATTCACGTCTCCTGGTTTGGGAAGGGGACGACCAAGATCTACAACTCCAAAAGTGAAGGAGGAGATTCTGGAGGCTGTGGACAGGACTCCTTCTATCAGCACACGACGGTTAGCGTTGCAAGTCAATGTTCCTCATACGACTGTCTGGAGACTGTTGAACGAGTATCAATTGCATCCTTATCATTTGCAACGTGTACAGGCCCTGTCACCAGCAGCTTACCCTACACGAGTTAGGTTCTGTCAGTGGTTCTTGCAGCAGTGTGGTGTAAATCCGAACTTTTCTGCCGTCGTATTATTTACAGATGAAACACAGTTCACAAGAGATGGCATAACAAATTTCCACAATCAGCATGTATGGTCGCATGAAAACCCACGTGCAATTGTTGTATCTCATCACCAGGTGCGGTTCTCCCTCAACATGTGGGCCGGTATCGTGGGTGATCGATTAGTTGGACCCCATGTACTTGTAAACAGACTTACGGGGCAGGCGTACACAAACTTCCTGGAAAACACCATACCTGACTTTTTCGAAGACACTCCACTGATCAATCATCAACACATTCACTTCTTGCATGATGGCGCTCCTGCACACTTCAGTCTTATGGCTCGCCGGTACTTGGATCGAAGGTGTCCTGATCGATGGATAGGTAGAGGTGGCCCAATTGCTTGGCCTCCACGCTCACCTTATCTGAAACTCTCAATTTCTACTTGTGGGGCCATTTAAAATCATTGGTTTATTCGTCTCCGGTGCCGGATTTGGAGTCCCTTCGGAATCGAATTGTGGCAAGTTGTGAGGACATACGCAATACTCCTGGAGTTTGGGATCGTGTTCGCAGGTCAATGAGACATGTGAGGTCTGTATTCAAGCAGGAAGTGGACATTTTGAACATCTTCTGTAATGACAATAACCTGCGGAAAGAAAAACGTTCCAGTGAATTTCAATGTTGTGAAGACCATAACTCGGAAATGAAGCATTTCCGGACACATGTTAGGATGAACTAATTTGATTGTCTACATGTGGGAAATACATACCTAAAGTTATGCCCCGTATTTTTGAAACATCCTGTATATCTAATATTTGGTATTTTAATAAAAATCCTTAGAACAAATTTTTTGGAAAAAATGTCATGTAAAGGGTAGTTTCGGGTGGGGAATTTTCTTGAAAATCTTCGTGTTCTATACTTCCTGTCCTATTCTTGGAAAATACTAAACTTAAAATACCAAGTTTGATACTTATCGGGCTTTTTTATTTTTAGCTACGCTGTCCATTGATAAACGCGCGCACACATACAGGCGGTAGACAAAATAATGGAAACACTCCAGTTTCAGACATATTATTAGAAGAGGTTGCCTACTCTGAAGCTGTAATTAGATCTGCATTCTTTTGTTTGGGACTACAAAGTGGATATAGTAGAACTGTTTTCCAGCATTATTATTGTTTCAGGTGTACTGCAAGTGTAAACCATTGGGCAATGAAAGACCTTTCTGATTTTCAAAGAGGGCAAATTGTTGGTGCCCGGCTAGCAGGAGCTACAGTGACTCAAGCTGCCAATCTATTAAATATTGCAAGGAGTACAGTTTCTAAGGTTATGTCAGCATACTTGTCAAAAGGTAAAACATCTTCTGCAAAAAGTAACAGTGGCCGCAAACAGAAGTTAAACGACAGAGACAGGAGAGCCTCAAAGTAGATTGTATTAAGAAATCGTAAAACTAATGCAGATAAAGTGCCAGCAGAACTGAATACATGTGTCACTCAACCTGTTTCTACCAGAATTGTGAGGAGAGAGCTTCACAATTTCGGATTACATGGCAGGGCAGCAATTGCCAAACCACTAATCACACAGACTAATGCAACAAAGCGAAAACAGTGGTGCCATGAACATAAGACCTGGACAGTTGATGACTGGAAACATGTGATATGGTCTGATGAATCATCATTAAAACTTTTCCCTACCACTGGCAGAGTATATGTTTGGAGAACACCTAAAGAAGCTTATGATCCTGACTGTTTAATGCCTACTGTTAAGCATGGTAGTGGGTCAGTCATGGTTTGGGCTGCAATATCTTGGTTTTCTGTAGGTCCTATCATAACACTGACTGGTAAAGTGACTGCTAATGTCTGTAAGGGAATTCTTGGGGACCATGTGCACTCTTTGGTGCAAACATTGTTTCCTGCAAGCAATGCAATATTCCAAGATGACAATGCACCGGTTCATACTGCTGGATGTGTAGCAGAGTGGTTTGAAGAGCATGAAGATGAAGTTAAACATCTTCCATGGCCAGCTCAATCCCCAGATCAGAACATTATTGAGCCCATGTGGGATGAATTGGAAAGAAGAGTGAGGGCGAGATTTCCTCAACCTTCATCCCTTAAGGAGCTTGAAACTATTATTCATGATGAGTGGTATTAAATACCTTAGTAACAATTCATGCTGTATGGATCAATTCCAAAAAGGATTGAAGCTGTTTTGAAAGCAAATGGTGGCCCAACACCATATTAATAAAGTGTTTGTTCATTTCAAGAGGTGTTTCGATTATTTTGTCTACCCCCTGTATAGAAGTCCAGCTTTTAAAAATGTTTTTTATGGATTCAAGGGTTTCTCAGAACGTGTACTTCCGGTAAAACCGGGTACAGAATTTTTGAGTGTAATATTAGAAGAGAAAGTAAATGCCAATGTTATAAATCATATAAAACCTGAAAAAATAATTTAAATAACATAAAGCATACCAATGTAGTCATATACTTAAATAAAATAAAATCCCTCGTAATAATAATAATAATAATAATAATAATAATCCTTGAAGGAGCAACATTAATGACGGTTTCATACATCAGTTACATATTTATAGAAGCTTTAGGAATGTTCAGTTTACAACAAAAAGTAACGTGTATATCAAAATATTTGAGGAAAATTTATAATTTGATAGAGCGCTTGAAAATTGGCAAAATAGTTCATATAAACAATTTACTTTCTAATAAACCACTTTTTTGGGTATGTATCAACTGTGAGTTTAAGTTTAAATAATTGATCTAGTTTACAACTTACATATTTGATTTCTTATGCAGAACGTTTCAAAACGTCATCATGAAGTCTAGAAACATCATCAACTATCTAAGGCTCCATTCAGATGTATTTATGCATACTGTAGTTGGTCCAATCAGAATAAATCACGTAAGTGTGAAAATAAAAATTAAAGTAAACTGATATTTAGAAGCTTTCAAGTTCTAAGCTTCCAGTTTATTTGCATACAAACATAAGAAACTAGCCTATCAGGAAACAATTTACATGACGTCACTGCAATCTTATGTCAGAGTTTCCGTCGCTATGTTTGTCTAGTTTACTGATTGTCTGGGATTACTTAGTGGAATCACTATACCAGTAGTCCAACTGCTGCGTAATTAACATGTACATATATCTCTTAGTGCGTTAAAGGAGTTGCAATACTCAACGGGGTTGTTTCAAGTTAAAACCGGTAAGTGAGGAATTGGTTGAGCGACCTTTGTTTTAGTCCTCTTGTTTATCGGCAGAATCGATTAGTGAATGGCGTTCATTAAGAAGGATAAAACGAAGGTCTCGCCTGTCTGATTTTAACTTAAAATTGCCCCGTTGAGCTGTGCAACTTTTTAACGCACCTAGAAATATTTGCAAATGTCAAACATGGGACAGGTGGGCTATCAGGTATTAAACAAATTGTGACTGAAGATTTTTTTTTTTTAGTTAAAGGTCCTTTAACCAGATGGCTAGTCTTTGTTTATTTTCAAACAGGTACAGTTGGGAGTAAAAACAATTAACAAACATTTATAATTTATTTTAATATACCCTTATACACAAGACACAATTAATAAAATTACATTTAATCAATTATAAGAACCATTTAAAAATGCTTTTACAGTATGTATGTCTATGTAATGAACTTTTTAATTCAATTGGCAAGCAGATCCTACCACATTCATGGCTCCACCAGATTACCGCTAACCAAGTTTATAGACATATTCTTTTTCGCGATGGCTGTGCACCAGAGGCTAGGATTCAAGACATAATCAACACAGTTTCATTAACTGTACTTCCAAAGGAAGGAAATGTGGAGCCAGAATGTAAAAGCATGTAAGTCAGCCTGTTGTTGTGTACACTCAAGAGGAATTGAGAACGCCTTGCGTTTAACCGGAAAGATTTGAGTCACATGGAAATATGTGTATGTCCTGATATGGATCTCATAGCTGAGATGGTACTGCAGTGTTAAGGCAAGACAAAGATTGATGTGGATCCTAATTATTTTTATTCTGATTCTAGCTTTCCATAGTTACTTTGGAATTAATTTTTTTAAATAAACTTTACTCTGAGGTATTTGTCACCGGAGTGGAAAAGAATTTACAAAAATTGGGGAACTTACTTAAAACTTGACATTTTCCAGAGTTTTCAGACGAAACCTAAAATGAAGAGAGACAAGACATGGACCAACGAATGGAAGGAAGTGCACCAAAGAAGAATGGATAAATTCTGGGTGACTATTAAAGTTGAGGACAGAAAACTGTTGGAATAGCATGATCCATAATGACCGAAATATGCGAGGGCCGTTTTTTTTTCAACCTCCGATAGGCTACAAGTGAAAAACCAAGTTCATAGAAAACAATTATTTTATTACTAAAAGTTTTGTACACTTATGGCTATCTTTCAACATAATCGCTGAAAAGATTGAGACATTTATCGTACCAGCTTTGCAATATTCGCTTCAAAACATGCTTCCGCCAATGATTTCAAATGAATATTGACGTTGGCTTGAAAGTGCTGCCCTCTTGGCCACGTTTTCAGTTGAGGGAAAAGGTGAAAGTCGCTGGATGCCAGGTCAGGGCTATACGGCGGATGATCGAAAATGTCCTATTGAAATTGTTCAAGGAGCCGATGGGTTGTACCAGCAGTGTGTGGACGAGCGTTGTCATGGATCAACACAATTCCTGAAGTCAGTATTTCTCTTCGTTTCTTTTGAATGGCTCTCCGCAAACGTCGTAAAGTACAAAGTTCTTCAAAACAACGTCAATGCTCATTTGAAATTATTGGCGGCAACATTTTTGAAGCAGGTATTGCAAATCTTGTGCACATGTACGATAAATTTCTCAATCTTTTCGGTGATTATATCTAAAAGTAACCATAAGTGAACAAAACTGTTAGTAATAAAATTATTGTTTTCTATGAACTTGTCTTTTATTTACAGTCTATCGGAAGTTCAAAAACGGCCCTCGTACTCAAAGCTTTTGATGTGTTCCTTCACCTAATTCTCTCTGCTGCTCTGGAAGAAATTATTTTAACAAAAGCTTATTCCGCTGTCTACTTCATGCTAATTAAAGTAAACAAGCAAAACTTGTATAATTTAGTTCCTTGTAAGTAGAAGATAAATAAGAGAAAACACTAAGCTAAAGCGATAGTCAAATCCTTTAAAAGCTGCTCGCTATGTGAAACAATTGAAATTTGAATGTCTTTGAATGACCAGGATTAAAAAAAAAAAAAAAATAGATATCACACAAATGACGACATTCTCTTTGAGAAAAGAGTTTTAGCTATTTTAAAAATGAAACAAATTACTAGGAATATCCCGAAAATGGTTAACTACTAAAATATGCATCTGCCATAAATTGTGTGCTTCAACGAGATCTACATTTTTAGTACAGTAAATGTTTGCCTATTACGATTTACCAGTTATACAAACGCCATTCACAAAGACGAGGTCTTCAAGAAGTAGTTCACAGAAAATTATAGATATACCCTACACTTTATTTGTGCTGTAAATATTTATAATATAGATATTGGATTTTAATCAAAATCGTTAGGTTCATTTTTTAGAAAATCAACATTTTAGAATGATTTTTCATATAAAGGGAAGTTTGTAGTGGGAGATTTTCTTGAAAATCTTTGTGTCCCATACTTGGAAATACTGAACTAAATTGTGAAGTTAGTTATTTAACCGACTATTCGTTTTTGAGTTATCTTGTTCACAAGCACAACACGGACAGACAGACACAAACACGGAGAAAATAGTTAAATCTAATGCAGACCCCGCATGAGCAATCCTTGCTGAAAGGGTGGATATCTTTATCTATGACTTTTTAGAGGTTTCTAAAAGGTGTATTTTCAGTGAAATCTTGGTATCGAATTTTGGAGTGGAATGAAATACTTTCTCTACCCATGCGCTAGGTCTAAGAAGAGAAAATAAAATATTAAAATAAATAAACAGAATAATTAACAAATAATAATGGAAAAAAGTTCCCTGAAGTTCGTTTTTGAGCTCCCCTAAGTCTACAAGGGATAATGTTAGTGTTACAGCACCTATCTACATTTAAAATTGCTGGATCAGGCTTTCACGTTGTGAAAACAAGCAATGTTCAATGAAATTGGATGTGAAAACAGTATCAGTTGTTACTGTTCCGAAATCCTATTTACTAACGTTGCTTGTGCACCGCAGTGGCTTTTGTTCGAGATTGAATCGATAGTCGAATGACTTATTCAGTCCTTTTTACCCGTTATACTAATTTTCAAGCTCGAATTGGAAGAAAATTCGTTTTCTCTATCCAAAGCATTTCAGAGGGTAATTTGACTCATCTCATCACTTGCTCAAAAAGGTGTTCTACATTAAATAAATCCAGTCATTTAGCAGGAACGGTTTACTGGTCACATTTGTATGCTATAATGCTGTGAGACTGCTGGGATAACCAAAGTAAGTGAGGTCTCTTTGTGAATCAAAAGCATCTCTAACAGATTAACTGATGTGTTTCATTTACATGACTTTCTCTAGCCATAATGCAACAAAATATTGTTACAAAATCTTACTGTTCTCTCTATTCATGTCCACCAAGATAAAATTAACAAATTATTTTATTAATTACTAAATTCTATTTAGAAGGGAAATGAGGTCAAATGTTTTAAAAACAGTCGCTGTGGGATTTAGTTCAAATTTCTATGCACAAAAATATATAACGAAATCTCAATTGAAAAAGATAGTATTGGAGATTTTAAAATAAATAACAAATAACATCTTGGAAATATTTAACCGTACAAAAAGAACTATAAGGCCTGTATAGTTGTGTGTTTCATGATGTATACTTTTTGATCCACCTAGTGCGGTTTACCAGTTGTGCAAAACAAATTTAGTATTAAGTGGATTTCAGGGTTGTTCACAAAAGATTCACGATATATATTTTTTTTTGCCATATTAATATCTGCAAATCACGGTATTTTGATTTCAATCACTCCAGCCCTTTTTAAAGAAAAAAATCAAAAAATAAACCATGTAAAAGTTAATTTGGGGTAGAGAAATGTCCGTGAAAGCTTAAGTGTAGTGCTTTTGGAAGATACCGAACTTAAATACCAAGATTGATATTTGACAGACTTTCTGTGTCGTTATGCTGTCCAAAGACACATATATAGACACGCGCACGCACGCACGCACGCACGTTCGCACACACTGACGGACATTTCAAAAACGCCTCCTTTGGATAAAGGGGACATCAAAAAGGGACAACGCTAACGAAATTTCGGTACAAAATTTTTGAGTGAAATGAAATATTTTCTCTACCTATTTACCATGCACTAAGTAGAGAAAGTAAAAAAAATCTGATGTATATAATTCGCATGACTTTCTCTCTCTACAGACAAACTACTCACACAAAAGATTATTCATTTCCCTAAGTCTTGCTAAATGGAAATACCCAAGCTGAATTGATGGTCAAATCTTTAAAAAGCTGTCACGGTGAAATTCAGTTCTTTCCAGAAAAACAAAAGCTATGAAAGGTATGAGGGCTTCTTCTTTAAGAAACAAACAAGGAATAACTTGGAAATCGTAAACTCTACGAACAAAAATATATGTATTAAATTGTGCGTTTTAACGAGCTCTACATTTTTAGCGCAGTAAAGTTTGTCTGTTTCTTACGGATTACCAGTTGTGCGAGAGCCATTCCATATAAAGACTTCAGAGACTATTTTCATAACATTCAACATATACATCTTGTTTGTGATGTAGGTAACGTTACTATATGATAATTTATTCAAAATCGTTACAGCCATTTTTGATATATTATAAATGTCACAAAATCTTTCAACGGAAGAGTAGCTCGTGGTGAGGATTGTCTTTAGAGACTCCGTGTCGCATCTTTGGAAGATATTAAACTTAAATACCAAGTTTGGTGTTTAACCGAATTTTTGTTTTGAGCTATCGTGTTCACAGTCACAAACACATACACACGAACTTTCTTTTTAACAGGATAGACTAAAACTGCAATTTCAGTGAAATCTTGGTATCAAATTTTGGGTGAAATGCACTATGTACTATATAGTTAGTACAGAAAGAAAACAACAGGCAAATATAATCACGCATCACATAATTTTCTGAATTCCAGTTTCAGTATGTCGTAACTTAAACACACAACTACGGAAAGCCGTGCAAGGAATATAAATGGCCAGAGTAACAGAAAAAGGTGTACAGTAAAATTGCATTTCTTGAATATTCTGCTGCTGTGAAAGCCGGACCTTTGCAAGCAAAAGAAGAGAGGATTCTAGTCTCTAGAGATTTTATCTGGCGAAAGCCTCTCAAAGTTTCATGCAAGGAAGGATCAGTGTTGAATTCAGAGAAATATATCTTACTGAAACCTTGGTGCAAAGAAAAGAAACCCTCAGGCTAGCCACTCATTCTTGTTGGAGGCATAACAAATCAGGTAAACAAATGCAATGTGTAGTCACAGTGTATATTGAAGACACAATCTATCTTAACGTTTCAACGTTGTTACTTTCTCTGCTACACATAGTAAGTAGAAGTACTTATTCCACACAAAAATTCGATAGCGATATTTCACCGAAAATATACGTTTTAGGGTCCCCCGCATCCAAAAAAAATCATTTTTAGAAAAAGATTCTATGTGTGTCAATGTGTCCGTGTGTTCGTAAACACGATAACTCAAAAATAAAAAGTCGGTAAAATACCAAATTTGGTATTTAAGTTTAGTATCTTTCATGGATGCGACACGAAGTTTTTGAGAAAAATTCTCTCACCCCAAGCTACCCTTTACATGTAAACATTTTTGAAAATGTTGGTTTTCTCACTTCCTTCTGACGATTTAAATTAAAATACCGCATATTAAAATAATTATATGGTATATCAAACGTATATTTTGAATTTTCTGGGGGTAGCTTCTGAAGACCTCTTTATTCTGGATGAATTTTAGTGCATTTTGCGTAACTGGTAGACCGTAAGAGATAGCCAAATATCATTCACACGGAAAGTTGTCCTGCATAGAAACAGATTTCAACCACATGGTAAGGCCGCGCCGTGGCCGAGTGGTTAGACCAAGCGCCTCCCAAGCCACCGCACGTGAGACTTGTGGTGGACAAAACGGCGCTGGGACGGGTTAGAAGTTAAAGTGGGCGTTAAGCAACAAAAAAAAAAAAAAAAAAACAAAAAAAAAACACAAGAAGAAGAAGAAAAACACATGGTTTTTAAAAGACTTGACTATTGTCTCAGATCGGGGTATTCCCTTATTTTCCCTCTACTTACAGGAAGCAAGTAATAAATCTATATTTGCTAATCGATTAGCATAAAGTAGATAGATTAACAACAATTTGTTACAAAGATGCAGAGAAAGTCATGTGAATGGAACAATTCAGATTTTTTAAACATATTAACTATATATCTATTAACCATTTTTCTAAATATTGAAAACTTACCAGGAAAACAAAAACATGAATAATATTTTATCACAGCAAAGTAACATTAATTCCGTCGTATAGAACAAATCCTACATTTTTTACATTATAAAATTTTCTTCTAGAATCAAAACATCTTCCAAGGTTCATCTTTAGAAATTTCAATTACTTCATGATGAGGAAAATCATTTCCAAGGGTTGCACCAATATCCTGAGAATTCATGTGCACAGGTTCTTGAAGAGGCCCACTGCGTTGAACCGCAGCGATTCCAACGTCATCTACTGTTGACCGTAGTGTTTTCTAATAGTTCTTAAACATATTTTCCTTTGTTTTTGAACAGAGACGTTATGTTTCTCCTCTATAGGTGAAGATTTAGCACGTCGTGTCCCTACCAAGTTTTTGTTCTCATCCCTTGTCGGAGTAAGAAGTCTTTTACGTGCAACAATTTTGAAATGCAATTGGCGGATGTCTTCACTGCTCCTTCTGCTAGTGCCTTCCAATCTTCAACGTTCATTCTGGTCTTACGACAGTTTGAGAATGCATATTAGACAATAAAGAATTGAAAAATAAAAAATCTGATGTGTTCCATTCACATGACTTTCTCTATATCTCTGTAACAAATTATTATTAATAAGCTTATCTTTTATTTATTTCATGCTAATCGAGAAAAATTAGCAGAAATAGTCTTGTTTATTTTTTTATTGTAAGGGATTACCACAGATTAAAGTGAAAGCCAAAAGCTGGTTGCTATGTGACTGATGTTCCTTTGTTTGTATGTATGGACAGGAGTTGACAAATTCCTGTATGAGAAAACTACTAGTTTTTTAAAGCTGAAACCAAGAAAAAGGAATATCTCAAAAACGATCAACTCCACGAAGAAAATGTATATAACATAAATTGTGTGTTTTACCGTGGTCTACATTTTTTGTGTGTTAAGTTTTTGTCCATCTCTTACGGCTTAGTAGTTATGCAAAATTCATCCAGAATAAAGCAGACTTCAGAGGCTATTGCCGGAAAATTCAAAATATAAATTTTATTTGTCAGGTAAATATCTTTAATGTATGATATTCTAATCAAAATCGTTAGAGCCATGTTTTAGAAAATCAAAATTTTCGAAAAAAGTTCCATGTAAAGGATAGTTTGGATGGGGGATTGTTTTCAAAATCTTCGTGTCGTATGCCTGGAAGATTCTAAACTTAAATACCAAGCTTGGTATTTTACCGACTTAGTTTTGGAGTTATCGTCTTCACGGACACACACGCGGACCTTTTTCTGAAAATACCTTTTTTTTGGATACAGGGGATCCTAAAACATGTATTTCCGGTGAAATCTCTGTATCGAATTTTTGGGTGGAATACAATACTTCTCTATCCGTATGTACATTGTACATATGGGGCTAGAGAAAGTAAAAAAAATTATGCGAATTTTTAAAGTAAATCGTTGGCAAGAATGTCAGTTAATTTTGTTGCCATGTGGTTTTCACTATGAGCCATATCTGTTTAAGAGATAGTTTATGAAAGAGTAGCGTAGGGCAATATAGCTATATTTGGAGCAATAAAGACTGTGGGTTTGGAAACCTTTAAAAGAGGTTTTTCGCCATGAATTAGTAATGTGTATTTGAAACCCAAATAATGTTTTTCTACGTGGAGGAAATGTCTTAAATAAATTCCCATTACAAAATAGATTTATCTCCAGGAAAACAATATAGAAGTTTATGATAGCTTTAGATATTGATTTCAGTGAAAACATACAATTAAACTATTATGTTAGAAAGAAACATTTTAAAATAAGCTCTTATTATTAAACTATCATGTTTACAAAATAGTTTAAAACTGAGCCGCTTTGTTCATCTATAGTAAAACAACTAATATAATCAGATAGCAATAGACATTGATTTTAAAGCAAAATTAATGCTGTGGAACAAACTCCACGAGTTGAAATTAATTTATTGGAAAGGACGCAGGGTTTTTGGCTTAACCCGGGGCAGGTAATGTAGTTGCCACCAGCGCTTCACGTTAAGCTCCGGCTAAGTAGGCATCAAACAGTTTAGTTTCTGGATGGGAAAACAATAATTTCATCCGTTGGTACATTTTAAACAACATTAAGTTCATATAGTAAACAGTATTTACACTGCTAGAAAAAATAGCTTATTGAACATACCATCTTATATGTTGTCATTTTTGCAGTGTAGTCAAGAATAATGATTACTGTTTTAATTAACCCCACCTTCTTTGCTTTATACTTATTCCTGTTATTGAACTTTTCGTAGTATCAGAAGTTATTAACAAAATTAAATTATTTTGGTGGTAGGATAAGGAAAGTATTCATGCGAATTTACTGAACACTGAGAGTTCGTTCTCAAAAGAGATAGGAGCGAGGTGTAAGTCACGACACCTGTTTATTGTGAATTTTTGTATTTGGTTATTTACATTCTGAGTGAGTGAGAAAACAAAGGTACGTGTGTGGAAAATGAACAACACCTCAATATTGAACTTCACATGTTTATTAAGATAGTTAACATGACAGTACTGCTTCCTGGTTTCATGTTTCACGCTCAGTATAGCAATACTCTCAAAGTAGTCGATCTCCTGCCCCGTCTGGATCACACTGTCAACGTTTTCGAAGGTGCTAAACCACCATCTAAATCATTTTCGTCTCATGTGGAAATCTGGCCCTCGTAATGAGTATTTTACCTTGTGTACGAGTTCGAAGTCACACAGAGGTGGCCAGTAGAGTATAATGGGTTATCCGATTCTCGCCATCATTAATGATGTAGTGGCCACCCGGTTCTCATTGCTCTAACTACCCACCTCGCGACTGTCCGGTATGACAGGGTATTATTCCCAACAGTTTCTTCTAATCCCTGAAACATTCTATGGCAGTTCTCCCACGGAGAGCAGTCCAACTGAATTTGATGTACGAGCGCTGCCCAACACGAGTTACATCCCTCTCGCATGTCAGGCTGGACCTGCTAGACCCCCTACTGTAAAAAGAAATATGAAACGTAAAGCTCATATTGATGCATATATTGTTGAGAGTCTGCTGAAATATTCTTATATTTCCTGTTTTTTAAAAATTAATTTGTCACATTAACTGTACAGTTAAATTTGATTTTTGGGCCACAGCCACTTGAACAAGTCAAACATTTTATCAGATGAAATTCAATTACATTTCATAATACATCAGGATTTTCCTTGAAGCTTATTATATTATCTATTTATTATAGAGAACTTACTACTGCATAAAATTGGCGCCAATGGTTTTGTAATGTTTAAACCGTAAAACCGCCTGCGGTGCCATAAGTAGTTAAAGCGGGCGTTAAACACTACCAAAAAAAACTAAAAAAAAAAAAAATTAAACCGTAAACATAATAAAATAGATAAAACCGATTTGGAGTATAGCAACTCAATTGGTTGTGAGGCATGCGGATGAACAAACCAATACCTCCAAATTAGTAACTGAGAAACTAGTCTGTTTTAACCCTGGAGTGCATTATTTCATTTATAATGACAATAGTAAAATGGAACAGTATTTATTTTCTTTACTTTCAGTCAAATTAAAATTACTCACACATACAAACATATAATTGCAGTTTTTGGCTCAGCTCGCAAAGCTAGTAACATCAATTTAAAATAATTTGGCGAGCAACTGATAAATGGCGAGAGGTGTTTTCGATGCGCTTTACGTAAACTACCTTTCATTTTATATCGATTTCAACCACAAGTAAAATGGGTTGACAAACTTTGTTTAAAACCCGTGCTTGCAAAGGCTAGTGAGTAATTACATGCCGATTTAAATTTAGCTATAACGTTTCAAAATGTGATGTATTACAGAGGTAGCTTTCGCTTTTGTATAGATTCTACAAGCAATTCTTCCGAAATTTAACTTTTTATCACACAAGTCTTGTGTCCGTCAGGAGTTGGTTACGTAGAATTAGACTGAAAAATTCAATACCATAGCTGGGATTTGAACCGTGGGTTTCCTGTCTCTAGCCCGTTGCTCTAACCACTTAGCAATCATAGCAATATGTCGGCACGCCATTAAATTTCTCAACTGATTCGGATGTTTCCCGGTAAACCACAAGATAGTTTCAAGATGATATTTTCAAATGACATACCACAATGGCGTCTTACAATTTCGTAGGTACTCTAAGTTCCGGGCTTCATAGCTTAGCTAACTATTAGACCAATAATTAGTGGTAATTTTAATTTTTTTCACACAAACCGTGTGTAGGACGGGAGTTGAACAGGTAGAATCAGACTGAAAAATTGAATACCATAGCGGGAATTTGAACCATGAATCTCCAACTATGAAGCCACGACAGTGTAAGTCGCCATTGGGGTATGTTAAGTCAAAATAATTTGAGACTACCGTGTGGTTTACAGGGAAACATGCGAGTCAGTTGACAAATTTAATGCCGCGCCGGCATATAGCCACGGTAGCTCAATGGTTAGTGTAACCGGCTATTGGGAGATCCGTGGTTCAAATTCTGGCTTTGAATTTGAGTTTTTCAGTCTGACTTTACCTACTCTCAGCAGATTTATGACACATAGCGTTGTTGGTACTAGTGGCATACCATCAGCTAAATCGTTGCCCATCCCCTGGCATTTGCTTTCGTTCTGTATGTTCTTTTAAGGATCGTGAGAAAAATCTGCATTATGAGAGAACTTTAAATAAACAAACTTATTAAATATTTCAAACCAATAATAGCGTATGTGTGATTATTATAATTAAATTATATATCTTACATAAAACTATATTTTTTCGATGTTTAACAGTTATACAAGTCACTTCCGAATAAAGCAGACTTTAAAGGCTACTTCTCAAAATTTCAAGATGAGAATATCTGAAATATTTTGCCTTATTCAAAGTAGTAGTGACAATTTTAGAAAATAAAAGTTTTAAAAGTTTTACAACTAAAGGATAGATTGGAGTGCGGAGTTTTCGTGAAAATCTTTGTGTCAAATCTTTGAAGCATACTGAAGTTAAATGCCCAAGTTTGGTAGTTTTCGGACTTCATTTTTGAGTGATATTTTATCAAATACACACAGTGTCACTTTTTGGATTCAGGAGGTCCCAAAAATGCATTTCTTGTGAAATCTCACTAACGAATTGTTGGATGAAATACCTCTTCTAGAGAAAGTAAAATTTAACAAAACCATCCATACAAATGTATCTGATACATCTGATACAGATTGGCAGTACACTGACTACTGCAGAGTACCTTAGCATAGTTGGCAAATCTTAGAATATGTAGCAGAGTCTCTCCAGAGCGTGGGTTTTCTGTAAATTTTTATCAATTTGTCGTACGGTTTGAACAAAACTTTGTATAAAAATCTTACGTGTTCCATTCACATGGCTTTATCTAGCTGTTCCACATTTAAACTATTCTAACAAAAGGTTAATATTTTATATATCATTAGCAGAATTGACCTTATTAATTGCTTCCTTGCAAGTAGAAGAGAAATAAGGAAACATACTAGGCTAAAGCGATATTCCAATATTTTAAAAGATGGCCGTTATGTGAAACAATAGAAGCTCGGTTCGCTTTACATGGTCAGCATTAAAACTAGAGAGACAAAACAACGGAGGTATCCTGTTAAAGTGGTTTAAAACTGAAATTAATAAAAAGGAATATTTTGAAAACGATTAACTCTATAAAAAAAAAAAACCTATGCGCCGTTAAGTATGTGTTTAAACGAGATCTATATTTCCTTTGCAATAGCTTTTCGTCTATTTTTAATGGTTTATAGATATACATCATTCAGCACAGTTCATCCAGAATAAAAAGTTTTTCAGAGGTTATTACCGAAAATTTAAGATATATTTTATATGTAAAGCAAATATAAATAATATATTGTAGCAAATAAAGTAATGTTTTAATGCTGCAAATATTTCACTCGATGTTAGACATTTGACAGTTTATGATTGCATGCCGCCTTGGATTCACGTGCCACTGCGCGATAACACACGAGTCACTCATGACTCAGAACAAATAACACAATAACTCAATTCAATTCTTCCTCCTTTTTATAGCGAGAAAATGACGTCATAGATGTTCTGGAAACTTCTCGAAGATACTATAAAACAAAGATGCTAGAAACATCTGGATATTGAGAAAGAGTCATGATATCGTATCACGTTCCGAAATCTCCAATTGCGTCGCGCCGTTGTTTACGCATCCAACTGCGATGTCTCACATTCCAGCACTTCATGAGAAAGATCGCACGAGCGGACGGGATTGTCATAATAAGGTACTTTAATCAAAATCGTTAACAGGCATTTTTCAGAAAAACAAAATTTGTAAACAAGTTTTGCATGTTAAGAGTAGTATGGGAGATTTTCTTAAAAATCCTTGGAAAATACCAAACAAAAATACAAAGTTTGGTATTTAACGGACTTTTCATTTATGAGCTATGCTGCCTACAGATATTAACACTCGGACCTTGCTCTAAAAATGTTTTTTTTTTATTCAGGGGGCATCAAAACATATATTTCCCGTGAAATATCAACAAGGAAATTTTGGGTGGAATGCAATACCTTATCTAGCTACTAAGTACAATGTACGTACATACGTGCTAGAGAAAGTAATAAAAACAGAACAGGGCACCATATCCACATCTTTTGGCAGTCCTGCATGTTTTTAACATCAACTTTCATAGCCGTCATTAGGAACGATGGTATTTTGCCAAAATACTAAAATGTTTGTCTAAAATAGATATAAATAGGACTAAAATATCCTCTACAGCTATAACTAGAGCCCGGATGTTAGGCAAAATGCCTTTTTATTTTCTCTATACGTGCTATGTACATAGTGTATAGATAAGGTATTGCACTCCACCAAAAAGTTGGATACCGGTATTTCACCGGAAATATATGTTTTAGGTCCTCTGTATCCAAAAAAAAAAGTATTTTCAGAAAAAGGTTCGTGTGTGTGTCCGTGTGTCTGAGAACGCGATAACTCAAAAAACGAAAAGTCGGTAAAATACCAAACTTGGTATTTAAGTTTAGTATCTTTCAGGGATGCGAAACGAAGATTTTGAGAAAAATCCCCCCACCCTCAACTAGCCTTTACATGGAACTTTTTTTCGAAAATTTTGTACTGATAAAAATGGCTCTAACGATTTTGAATAAACTATCGTATATTAAAGATATTTAACTGACAAATAAAATGTATATTTGCAATTTTCTGGGAATAGCCTCTGAAAACTACTTTATTCTGGGTCAATTTTACTGAATTTTGAATAACTGCTAAACCGTAAGAGATGGACAAAAACTTACCACACAGCAAATGTAGAGTACCTTAAAACACACAATTTATGTTAAATACATTTTTTTCGTGGAGTTGATTGTTTTTGAGATATTCCTTGTTTTTGGTTTCAGCTATAAAAACATATACTTTTCTCACACAGAACTTTGTGAACTCGTGACCATACAAACAAAGGAACTTCAGTCGTAGAGCAACCAGCTTTTGACTATCACTTTAACCTATGGTACCCCCTTATTTCGCTTCTGCTAACAAGGAAGCAAGTAATAAGACTATTTCTGCTAATTTTTGCTCCATTAGATGAAGTAAATCGAATAATTTGATGCGGTGATATCGAGAAAGTCATGTGAATGGAACACATCAGATTTTTTACTAAGTGAATGTAAATTAACAGTTCCATAGATATAAATGTGATTCAGAGTAAATAGAATCCATAGGGTTAAATTCTGTTTTGTCTTTGTTATTTTAGCCTCATGCAATAATGATTTTTTTTATTGCCATTTTAAGCAATATTTCTTGTTTATTTGCAGTTTTGCGTTTTAAGTTTTTTAACTCCTCTCAAAATACTTTCCTTGCAATATGTTTTAGATAAGAAATACGTGTTTACTACGGGATGGTCTTTAGGCAGAATCATCTGTGTGAGAGTGGAGGAGGGGTGAGTGCAGTTCAGAGTACAGACATCTGGCACCTCTATGCCGGTGTTGTTCTTAACAATCGGCAGCTTAATTCTCAAACAGCAACAATGTTAAATCTTTTACCATTCTCATAGATGGTTTAATTTTTGGGATCTTTATTGTAGGCTTGCTATTTACTATTAAAGATTTGTATAAATACGGAAAGTAGCTATTTAAATAATTCAATTATTTTTCTAACAAAATGTCTTGCCGATCTCATAGTAATTGTCACATAGCTTCCTGGACAATTCGTTTTCACCTCAGCCAATAAAAATTTGTATTTACAAATCTTATTGTTATAATTGTTAGTTGCATGCGTTTATTGAAATAAGAGGAATGAATTGTTGCTCGCAGGTCAGTACTCAGTTATTATTGGGCGAAAGTCGATCTTTTTACTGTAACATATTTTGTCGGATACATGATTTACACAAGAACATTTACAAGAATACGCTCAGGTAATTTGCAACCAGTAAAATGGAACTTATGTTGATGCATTACAATTTGTTCGTAAAATTACAGATCCCTTTTTAAATGTATCCCTTTTAGAAAATATATTGTGCATTTTTTACGTTTTTGTTGCTTTTTTATTTTTTACGATTCTTTTTCTTTGCCTTTTTGGCATGCCTAATTTAAGTGTTATAAATGCCTAAACATCCGGGGTATAGTTATAATAACGAAACTCTGTAGTATCCTACTTCGATACGATTGAAGATTTAACATAAATATGCTTTTCTGAAGGGAATTTTTAATTTAAGGGAATTGTTGCAGTAGATAATTTTATTGATATCAAATTAATTTAGATTTAGTAAATGTTATTAAACGACTTAATAAAGGTTGTGCCAGCATCCGTAGTTAGACAGCAAAATCAGCAAAAGCAAATTTTGAAAGCACTCGTATTGAACGTTATCAAAAAGTTTTTACTACCATCAAAGAGGGGTGGAGGCACTGCATACGAATGACTCGCAACTTGTGTATCAAAAATATTCCGCAATTTCGTTTCCATGCGAAACGCAAGGGCTCTCACTGCCACAATAAGATGCAGCAAAGTTTGGAAGCCAGAAAAGAATCAATTGCTTTTTCCAATACCACAATACGGCCAAACCACCCTTAGCTCGCCTTCTCTCTGGCTTTACTACTGAGTCTTTTGCTGCTACATGCTGGAATCAAGTATTCCACAAAATGCTAAATAGACAGAAAGTTACGGGTAGACGTAGGGTAACGCTTGATGCCAATCCCAATTTAAGTCAGTTTGAGTTTGCGTTGGTAGAGACGCTGAGGAATAAAGTAGTGTCAGGTTTTTGCTATTTGGCCTTTACTTTTATTTCTTATGACAGAATATCCCCTGCTCATCTGAACACGATTACTGAGGAAGAATTATGATGTTTTCTTTTTTAACATAATTACTCGATTTCAAATACACTCTGGCTCCAGTTTGAAGGTTTTATGAGCCTCAACCGACAATATTTCACACAATGTATTCTTGGTACATAGATTATTCGCAAAATAATAGCACAAAAGTGGAATCAAATTGTCACCATTATTTCATGGTTTCTCCCAGCTTTAGCAATAGTTATGACTGCGGTGTCCGGAGGAACTTTTTACTATAAACAGTGTACAGAGAAGGTATTTTAATGCACCCAAAATTTCGAGACTTGGACTTTTGCCTAAAATACATATTTTGAGATCCCTTGAATCCAAAAACCATTAGAACAATGTTCGTATGTGTGTTGTCGGTGGGCAGGGTAGCTCAAAAACGAAAAGATCGTTAAATACCACACTTAGTGTTTATGTTTGGTATCTTCCCAAAAATAGGACACGAAGATTTTAAAGAAAATCCACCACCCCCAACTACCCTCTAGAAACATTTTATTTTCTCAAAAAGGCTCCAACGATTTTGATTAAAAGCCATTGGTTAAGATACTTTTATGAGAAACGAAATGTATATCTTGGATGTTATGGAAATAGCCTTAGAAGATTTCTTTATTTGAATGCATTTTGAATAACTGGCAAACCGTAGGAGATATACAAAAACTTACTGCACAAAACTGTAGATCTCATTAAACGACACAATTTATGTCACATACATTCTTTTGTGGAGTTAACCGTTATTCCGGATTATTAGTTTAAATTTTAGTCTCTTAAGCTTTTCTCAAAGTGGAAGGCATCTCTCTTCTCGTTTGTTTGCTCCTAGAAAGCAAAGAGATTAGGATTTTAATTGTTTCACATAGCGACCTGTGCATTTTCATATTTCCCTTTACTTACAAGGAACTAGTAATTCTGCTCATGTTTATTATGATTAATGTAGATAACAGATTATGCTTTTGAATAAACAGTTTATTTGCGAAACAGCTAGAGGTCATCGTGTGAATGGAACAGATTTTTTCCCCTTCTACTTACAAAGGACCAAGTGATAAGGACAATTTCTGCTAATATTTATCTCGATTAGCATTATGTAAATAGAAGAAGCTTTTTAGCAATAATTCTTTACAGAGAAAGAGAGAGAAAGTCATGTGATTGCAACACATTAGAATCTTTATGTACTGCGACAGAGTGAAAGAACTGAGCACAGTGACCGCTTTCACTGCCTCCTTATCGAATACTACATGCTATGTGGTTTTCAATATGTTATCTCCCAATATATGAGATATTTCAATATAATGAAATGAAATAGTCGCCTTCAGTTTAACACTAGGAGAATGGGAACAACATGTTGTACAATTATGAAGAGATGCAAATGATTATTTTTATTTGTTAACAGAAAACCAATAACAACGTTTTCAGATCCTATCACTTTGAATGCATCCAAAGAAACTTAAAGAAATTATAAGTTACATTCAAGTAGGAATGAAATACTGAACTATTAAACTTTATTTAGAAAATTCACATTTTTAGAAACATTTTATAACCGATAAATAAGTACTGGTAAAATAGTTAGTATCAGATAAAACGAGAAGGAAACCACAATAACAACACTGTATGTAAAAGCTAAACAAAAGATATTCAAATTAAAACGAAATAATTACTCCTAACTCCGCGTAAAAAGTTTGTGCAACAATTTTAACATAATTATTAAATACAGTATTTAAAATTACTTTACCAGAGAAATAATATAATACAGATTGTTTATTTGTAGCCTTAAAGCTGATAGAAAAGACATGGTTTTTATACATTATATAAAAAATCTCCGATAATGTATAAAAATATTGGCATGGGAAACATGAAAGCGAGAAAGATTTTCATGTAGTACGTAGAGCGCAAATAAGATATGTACATACATTTAGAAGTTCAACAAGGTTATCTATTGTCTCTGCTGTTTAATTCATATGTTGACAACTCATTAAAGAATTATTAATTACCACTACGAAATTCCATTAGGGTGACGCCAATTAAATAGCTTCAGAAGTTTCTATCTAGCAATTAGTATTATGTGAATAACAAACCGCAGCATCAAGCTTTTAACTAATATATATCAAATAAAGACAAAAAAAAAAAAAAAACACTAACGGGGCGTAAAATAAAATTTCACAATAACATAATAGGAAAGATTAGAGAACCAAATTTTACACTGTTAGTTTATTGGGACACATACACATACTTTTTCCTAGCTTATTTATTAGACGCCCTCAAAATATGTATTTGAAGTAAAATCTGGACATGAAATTTTTGGGTGGAATACCATAGCTATCTTTACTTACTATGAATATAGTATGTTTACAGCAATGAAAGAAAAAAAGTGATTTTTACTTTGTCACTATAATGGATAGAGAAGGCATTATATTCCATTCGTTACCGGGATTTTACCAGAAATATATGTTTTGAAACTGCTGTATACAAAAAAAGAATAGAAACATGTCTACATGCTGTCGGCAGCATAGCTCATAAACGAAAAGTTGGTGAAATACTAAACTTGGAATTAAGTTTAGTATCTTCCAAGAATGCGTCCAAAAACTACCCTTTATATAGGACATTTTTAAAAAATATCGGTTATCTAAAACGACTCATGATTTTTATCAATATGCCACATATTTAAAATTTTTTAATGACAACCAAAATATAAGTCTTAAGTTTTCTGAGATGGCCTTTGAAGACCTCTTCATTTTCAGTCTTTTGTATAATTTTTGCATAACTGATACACCGCAAGAGGTAGACAGAAACTTACTACACCAAAGAGTATATGTCGTTAAAACACACAATTTATCCATATACATCTGTTTTACTGTTTCTCTTTTATTCAATTCTAGCAAGCAAAGAGAATCAATTGTTTCACTTAGCGACCGGCCTTTAAAAGATTTGACAATCGCTTTATCCTAGTAGATCGTCTTATCTCCCTTCTATTTACAAAAAGCAAGCAATAAGACCAGTTATGTAGTTTTTATCTATATTGGTACTACATAAGTAAAGAAAAACTTGGTGTGTTCCATTCACATGACTTTCTCTACATATCTGCAAGAAATTGTAGTTAAAAAGCTTATGCTTCTATTCACTTCATGCCAATTAGCAGAAATGATCTTCCTTGTAAGTAGAAGCGAAATGAGGGCGCTCCATAGTTTAAAATGATAGCCAAAAGCTGGTTGCTATGTAACTGAAGTTCCTTTAAAATAAGAACTGAAGCTTTCCTGGCGACGTGTTAATTCAAAATCTTCTCGGGCTTCTAGCCAGGTAAAAACTTGGCTTGACACCAACGTTTCGAAGAAGTGCATCTTCCTCGTCTTCAGGGTGAATTAAATCAGTTTTTACCTGGCTAGAAGCCCGAGAAGATTTTGAATGAAGTTCATTTGTTTGTATCGACAGGAGTTAAGAAATACCTGTATGAGAAAAATTTTTAAAAGCTAAAACGAAAAACCAGGAATTTCTTAAAATGATCAACTCCACGAAAAAACGTATATGACATAAATTGTGTGTTTTATCGTGAGCAACATTTACTGTGTACTGTCTTACGATTTAGCAGTTATGCGCAATTCCGTAAAATTCATCATGAATAGAATAGTCTTCAGGGGTTATTCCTAGAAAATTCAAGATATACACTCTATTTGTCAGGTAAATATCGTTAATATACGATATTTTAATCAAAATCGTTAGAGCCATTTTTAAGAAAATAAAAATTTTCAAAATGTTTTCCATGTAAAGGGTAGTTTAGGGTGAGGGGGATTTTCTTGAAAATCTTTCTAAACTTAAATACTTAGGGCTTTAACGGTCTTTTCGTTTTTGAGCTATGCTGCCCACAGACACACATATACACACAGACAGACACACGGACACTTTTATAAAAGTACTTTTTTGTGTTCAGGGAGTCTCAAAACATGTATTTCCGGTGAAATCTCGGTATCAAATTTATGGGTGCAATGCAATACCTTCTGTATACACTATGTACATAGTTCGTATAGAGAAAGTAAACATCTTTAGTAAGAAAATTTTGTTTATAGAACTGCTGGAGAAAATATTGTGAATTCAACAAATTAGATTATTTATGTAGTCTCAAACTTATATTTTCGGTGAAATCTCGGTATGGAAGTTTTAGATGGAATGGAATAATACATACTCTACTTGATATAGATATGGTAGAGAAATAAAAGGGGAGTAATCTAGGTTTTCAGAAGGTACCAGTTTGTCTGATAATAAATCTTCTCTAGGAAGTAAAATCATTAAAACAGAATATATAGAATGATCTAAACTAAATTATAAAATAAACTAAAATAAGTTGAAATATTTACCAAGACTTATTAGTATATTTAATGAGAACACGTTTCCGGAAGGCCTACAGAAAGGCTATTGAACCGCTCGCACTGTAGGAGTTGTTATCTTCCAGAAGGTACGCATGCACACAATGGAGTGCCGTTGATATGAAAACCTTTTGACAGAGGGTAAACATGAAATATACCTGTTCGCCCTGCCCTCTGTGTGTACATGTGATAAATAGCGAGAAGCGGATGTCACGTGCAAGTGGTGGGCCCTGTTCCAATGTGTATCATTTCATAAGGCAGTTACTGATACGATAAAAGCATAACTTCCAGGATTTAGATGTCGAAGTTATAATGCGATACGTATCAATATCATTACATTTATGATATTTCTTCCAGAACAGAGCGAAGGTTTCACAGGAAAGCTGTAGGTTTTAACCTAAATTGAATCTAAAAGAAACCCAGTTTTACTTTCTCTACATAGTATATAGTACGTAGGTAGAAAGATATTGCACTCCATCCAAAAATTCGATGTTCCCTCTACCCAAAAAACAAAGCATTTTAGAACGTCCTTGTGTGTGTACCCATGTATCTGTGAACACGATTACTGTGAGACAAGAGTCGATTAATTACCAAGCTTGTCATTTAAGTTTAGTACCTTCCAAGGATGCGATACTAAGATTTTGAGAAAAGTCGCCGCAGCCCAAACTACCCTTTACATGGAAAATATTTCGAAAATTTGTGTTTTCTAAATAAGGCTCTAATGTTTAAACGTCTTACATGGAACATTTTTCGAAAATTGATCTTCTCAAAAATGGTTCTAACGATTTTAATTAAAATACCGTGTACTAAAAATATTTTCATTAAAAATAAAATACATATCTGTAATTTTCTGTGGATAGCCTCTGAAGACAGCTTTATTCCGGATCCTTTTTGCTGAAATTTTCATAACTGGTAAACCGTAAGAAATAGACAAAAGCTTATCACACAAAAACATTTAGATCTCGCTAATACACACAATTTATGCCATATTTTTTCGTGGAGGTGATGATTTTTTTAGATATCCCTTGTTAGTTTCAGTTTTTAAAACACTTAAACTTTTCTCAAACGTAAAGTTACCTTTCCTTTGATAACTGCTTTGTTATACTCTTGGCATTGGAAAGAGAACCGAATTTCAATGACAAAAGTTTTGGCTGTCGCTTTAGCCTAGTTCTACCCTCTTATTTCCCTTCTATTTATAACTGACTAAATAATAACAGTATTACTGGTAATTTTTATCTTTATTTTTATCTATACCATGCCAAAATCTTTTATAGGTATAGTTTGTTTGTAGAATGGATAGAGACAGTTCTGTAACTGCAACACAGTTTTTGCCCTAAAATGGTTGTAATTATGTTTATTAAAAGTTAATATGCTCAAGAACTTTGCATCAATAATAAAACATAGATATTCAATTTTCTATAAAGAATCTAAGTCCTTACTGACTGGGCGTTATACACTGTTTTATTTCTGAGAAATCATACATGAAAATTTAGCGCTTTAAACAGGTAACGATATTATACAATTTACATATTGTAACAATGATGCAGGGGTGATGGCCAACTCTCCCTCCATCCTTACCTTTCTTAAAGCGGAAAGAGGGTAAATAGTTGAAGAGTTGAGCTGCGTTAATCTAAAAAGTGATAGTACTTTTAATTACCTTGCGAAACTATAGCAAAAACTCTGCAACACAATAGTACCGTCATAATCAAGTGCTTCCTAGTCAATTAACAGAAACATATTTCACAGCATGTCTGTGTAGACTTTATTGCAATTTAACAATAAAGTGATAATTCCGAAATAGATCAATTCCACAGTCGGAACAATTTCGACATTCGGACTCTAAAGGAGAGGCTAGTCACGCAGAATATGGCAAAGCATAATTATGTAGTGCATTAACATTTAACAAAAGACTTATGCTTGCGCTAATTTCCCTCAACTCTCTTACAAACGTCTGCGCGGCAACTGTCATTAACCGCCTTCGTTCAAGACGAAGACTATACCAGAGGATTCATAGTCAGCGCCCACCTTACAATGAAACAGTTTTCGTATCTCAAAAATTGAGTTTCGCATGTAGACACCAACTTTTCCTGAACACAAATAAAATAGAGGATGTTAGCCGTGACAAACACTAGCCACACCTATATTCCCAGAGAGTGGGGTGCAAAAAGCGGGCATCGCGGTAACAGTTTGAACCGAGTTCGAATGCTTTCTGCTATACTAATGACCCCCCACTACATATAGTTAATTATATTGAATTGACATAACATTGCATAAGCAAATAAACATGTGAAAAAGATAAAATAACTGGAATTAAAACAATCAACCTAATAAGCAATATTTGTTTAAAAACAAATATGTTGAGGTGTGACCACGTGGATAGTGTATACTGACAGGCGCAGTTATGAACATGCAAAAACATCAAGTAATAAATGTGTATTTGTATGTGGTAAAATTGTTAAACAAATAGCAAAAAACAACTAACACGAGAAGTGGATACATATTAAGGTGACTTTTATAAAATGTCTATATCTATACCTTGATACCATGTAGAGTTCAGTTGTCCACATAAAAACCATGTCTACTTTCGTTTCTACTTGAAACAATTCTACGCCTGGCTCTGTTTCATATCCGCAGGTAAAAAGAGGAATGCAGGTGGGGCAATGTGCTACAGAGAAAAAAGGTATCGTGTAAATCGATTGTCACGAACTTCAATTCTGCAGGGAGTAGTTTCTTTGCGAATGGTAAAAACAACCATGGAAACAACATCCGAATCCCAACGGTGTGATGAAAACCGTGGTAATTTTCTCGGACTCTTTTACAGACGAACAGCTGTGTGTTCATGCCTGTATATGCCAGACTGTTCCAGAGTAGAATCGGTCGTTTAGCTGTGGAGAAAGGGTTATCCCAAAAAGATCAAATCTGCAACAGAAAAATATGATGTGTTCCATTTGCATAACTTTCTCTAGCTGTTGCAGGGACAAAATCTTGTTACAAAAGATTTTTATCTAAGCATGCTAATCGCGATAAACATTGGTGTAATTGGTTTAATTACTTGTGCTCTTAAAGGTAAATAATTAGGCTAAAGCAATAGTCAAATCTTTTAAAAATCTGAAACAATTGAAACTAGGTTCGATTTGTATGTTTGTGAAAAGTTAAGATGTTTAAAATTAAAACAGTAACAAGCAGTAACTCTAAAGCCCTATATAACATAAATTATGTGTTTTAAGACAGCTGCATTTTTATGTAGTAAAAGTTTGTCTATCTCTTATGGTTTAACCGCTATGCAACATTCTCAAAGCTTATCCAGAACATATTGGAAATCAGAGGCTATGCACAGGAAATTCAAAATATACCTTTTATTTATAATGCAAATGTGTTCGTTATATGGCATTTTAATGAAAATCACTAGGGCCATTTTTAATATAAACAAAATATTCAAATATTTTTCCATATAAAGGGTAGTTGGTGGTGGGGGGATTTTCTTGAAAATAATCTTATCGTGTTAAGTTTATTTTTAACGGTCTATTTGTTTTTTAGCTATGCTCTCTATAGACAGATACACTCGTACATATTCTAAAAACGCTTTTTACTGAGGGGACCTCAAAACATATATTTCCCGTGAAATCTCTACTTCGAATTTCGGGTGGAATACATCTTCCCTAGCTGTTGTGTACATTACAGGCTGGAGAAAGTACAGAGAGAAAGAGAGAGAGAGAGAAAGAGAGAGAGAGAGAGAGAGAGAGAGAGATAGAGAGATAGAGAGAGAGAGAGAGAGAGAGAGAGAGAGAGAGAGAGAGAGAGCTGCCTGTTTTTCAATTTCTAGTTAACCACCTCGCACTCTGTGTCTAATAATAATTCATCGAATGACGATATCGACGTGCTGATATAACTGAAGTATCTCTTTTCGTTCTTAATTCCTCATGCACTGCACAAAATAATCGATGTCCAGTTCTGTCTGCAACAAAGGGATACGCCCATAATCTTTGGGTTTTCACTTTCTCTACACGTACTATGTACATAGTGTATAGAGAAGGTATTGTATTACACCCAAAATTCGTAACCGGGATTTCACCGGAAATAGAAGTTCTGAGACCCCTGAATCTAAACAAAGCATTTTTAGAAAAATGTCCATGTATCTATCCGTCTGTGGGCAGCATAGCTCCAAAATGGAAAGACCGTTAAATACCAAACTTGGCATTTATGTTCGACGGCTTCCAAGGATGCGACACGACGATTTTTAAGAAAATCACCTCACCCCCAACTACCCTTTAAATGATTTTCTCAAAAAAAGTTCTAGCTATTTTGATTAAAACTTCTTATATTTAAGATATTTACATGACAAATAAAATGTATATCTTAAATTTTCTGGGAATAGCCTCTTGAACACATGTTTATTCTGGATGTATTTTGCGGAATTTTGCACAACTGATAAACCGTAAGAAATAACTTACATAATATAAAATGTAGATCTCATTAAAACACACAAATTATGTTATATACATTTTTGTGGTGGAGTGGACGTTTCTTAATATTCCTTGTTATTAGTTTCGGCTTTAAAATACTTATACGTTTCTCATCGGAAATTTGTCAACTCCTGTCCACACAAAGGTACTTCAGTCACATATCAACCAGCTTTTAAAAGATTTGTCTACGAATTTAGCCCATGGTGCTCCCTTATTTCTCTTCTACTTACAAGGAAACAGCTAATGAAGCCTTTTCTGCCAATTTTTTTCTCGATTAGCATTAAGTAAATAGAAGAATAAACTTTTTAACAATTATTTATTGTAGAGATGTAGAGAAAGTCATGTGAATGGAACACATCACTTTTTACTTTCTCTATACGCAGTATGTACATAGTGTATAGAGAAGGTATTGCACTCCACCCAAAAATTCGATACCGAGATTTCACCAGAAATATATGTTTTAGGGTCCCCAATATCCAAAAAAAGCATTTTCACAAAAAGGTCCATGTGTGTGTGTCCGTGTGTCCGTATGTCCGTGTATCTGTGATCACGATAATTCAAAAACTAAAAGTCGGTAAAATACCAAGCTTGGTATTTAAGTTTAGTATCTTCCAGGAATGCGACACGAAGATTTCGAGAAAAATTCCCCCACTCCCAACTACCCTTTACATGGAACATTTTTCAAAAACTTTGATTTTCTCAAAAATGGCTGTAACGATTTTGATTAAAATATCGTATATTAAAGATATTTACCTGACAAATAAAATGTATATCTTGAATTTTCTGGGAATAGCCTCTGAAGAGTAGTTTATTCTGGATGAATTTTACTGAATTTTGAATAACTGCTAAACCGTAAGAGATGGACAAAAACTTACTGCACAAAAAATGTAGAGCACGTTAAAATACACAATTTATGTAATATACATTTTTTCTTCGTGAGTTCGCCGTTTTTGAGACATTCCGTATTTTTGGTTTCTGCTATGAAAAACTTATACTTTTCTCATATAGGAACTTGTCAACTCCTATCCATATAAACAAAGGAACTTCATTGAAATAGAAACCAGCTTTTAACTATCATTTTAACCTATGGTAGTCCCTTATTTCGCTTCTACTTACAAGGAAGCAAGTAATAAGACTATTTCTGCTAATTTTTTTCATAATTAGCATAAAGTAAATAGAAGTATAAGCTTTTTAAGAATAATTTGTTGCAAAGATATAGAGAAAGTCATGTGAATGGTACACATCAGATTTTTTTTTTAGTTTTCTTTTTACAGCAAATGTAATATCTTCTAATTCTTGAACTTTTATTACAAGACTGTAACATTAACCTTGGTGACGAGAATGCCCAAGCAATCATGGCATCCTATTGTTGTAGCATGTGACGTAGCTGTGTACGATATCATGGCGTCCCTGTGTAGTATTGGCTAAAAGCAAGGTTTCTCCGGGTTCAAGCCCTGGTGCATTAAACGGCGAATGTGAAATTAAGGAAGTTGATGAATTAAATTACCTGCTCTATTTTGACTAATAGAGCTATTTGTCTCTCTCTCTTTTCTTTTTTTTTACTTTTTTTTTATTTACTATAGTCACGTTCGTTGCGCCTGCCTTCCCGTTCCTCGTCTTCAGCCACTGTTTCTTCATCATTGTAAAATGTTCAAGCCATGCCGAGCCAATGTATGATGCACCACACCTCTGCACCTCGGTTTGCATACGCTTGAGAGGCCTGCACCAAGTATCAAAGTTGCAAGTAGGTATCCATATTAAAGGATATGGTTTATAAAGTAGACCTGTATTACATTTTAAATAGATAACCGTAAAGAACGTTGATACCAAATAATATTTAAAGAAGAACTAACTACCTCCTCTTCATGAAAAAATATATTACATTATGTACAGTCTAGTGCACGAAATCGTACCGATATAATGCTCGATGGCGTATATCGAAATTTTGCCATCAGTAGTGTTTAGTATTTTGCCATCAAACCTATAAAGCAAACTGTTAAGTCATTAGTACAAAACATAGGGATCTGATGTAAAATTTCTGATTCATAAATTTATTAGCCATAGTTTCTAGAACGTCCGATAACAATTTTGATTCTAGACTGCCTCCGTAGTCGCGTGGTCATCGAGCTGACTTCTCACCCGGAGGTCCCGGGTTTGATTCCCAGCTGAAGCGGGGAATTTTTCTTTAACGAAAATTATTCCCTATCCCCCACAGAGTCTGGAAGTATGTATGTATGTGTGAATGTGTGTGTGTGTTTGAGGAATATAAAATCGATAAAGCCAACGTAAAGAACCTACAGACGAGTTGTTTCAAGTACAAAGCCCCCGATATGACCTTAGATGTTAAAGGAGGCTATATAAAATGAAACAATTAAAAAAAAAAATGATTCTAATTGCAATAAAATTGTAGGTGAAGGATTTCCAAAACACACTTATTTTAAACACAAAAACATTAATAACTGAAAAAAACATTAAAGAGATAGATTTGAAATTTATAATTTCAATAAGGCATATGTCACATGTAAACAAAAAAATCCAATGTGTTACACTCACATGACTTTCTCTAGCCGTTCTACAAACTTCTTACATAAGATTATTCTTCTTTCTGAACCTTGTTAATAGAGGTATTCAGCACAATGTTCTTATTACTTCGTTCCTTATAATTAGGAAGAAAAAAGGGAATACACTAGGCTAAATCGATAGTCAAATGTTTTAAAAGCTGTCGTTATGCGATTGTCATTACAAATCGCTTCTTTTCTTGGCCAGGAGTAGAACAAAAGAAAAACGGACACTCCCGGCTGAGAAAAAGTAAAGGTACTTCACAACTGAAACTAATAACAATGAATACCTCGAAAACGGTAAGCTCCACGAAAAAATGTATATGACGTAAATTGTGTATTTTAAAAAGGCCTACATTTTTTCTATAGTAAGTTTTTGTCTATCTCTTACGGTTCATTAGTTATGCCAAATTAAGCAAAATTCATCCTGAATAAACAGGTCTTTAGAAGCTATTCCCAGAAAATACAAGATACACATTTTATTTGTCAGGTAAATATCTTTAATATACGATATTTTAATCAAAATCGTTAGACTATTTTTAAGAAAATCAAACTTTTCGAAAAATGTTCCATCCGAGATTTTTCTCAAAATCTTCGTGTCGCATCCCTTGAAGATACTGAACTTAATCACCAAGTTTGGTATTTTAGCTACTTTTCGTTTTTGAGATATCGTGTTCACAGACACACCGACACACACACACACACACACACACACACACACACACGGACCTTTTTCTGGAAATGCTTTTTTCTGGATTCAGGGGGTCCTAAAACATGTATTTCCGGTGATATCTTGATATTGAATTTTTGGGTGGAATACAATACTTCTCTATCCCTATGTACATTGTACATACGGGGCTAGAAAAAGTAAATATAAGTTCTTAGCCTCAATACCTTAAAAGTTAGATTTTAAATCCATTCATCCACATAAACATTTTATTCATACTAAATTCCTTTTCCTTATGGTGAATGCAAACATTTTTAATCAGGAGAGTAATTAAAAGTTTTAACTCCAATTGTTTTTATTTCCTTTTATTGTTCGTATCCAGAATTCCTCATGGACTGTCCAAATAAACAAAGTTTAATTGTAATTTGCGTGGTATTTATGTTTGTAAAATCAACAACATAGGTGGCTGTTTACAAACCGGTCTTCGACGTTGCTCTTTCGCTCCAGTATTTCCATTATTACTAATAGATGTAACTGAAATACCCACCTGTTTCTCATAGAGCATTTCAGAGAACTTGAAAGCTTCTAGGTGCTATTATGGCCCCACTGTGATCCCTCTCAATGAGCTTCTGGATATCACGAAGTAAATATCTGAACGAATGGAGTACTTTAAAACCGTTTCTAATGTATCGGATTCTACCTCTAGCTTAATGTGCAAAAGGTTTGAACAAACCGACAGAAGGTAGTTTAGTTACCAGAGGGGGTCCGCACCTCAGTCAGTGATTACGCTTTTTGATGAGATGAGAGCAATTTACAAAGGGCAGCCGGAACCACACTGCGACAGGGAGCCATCGTGGATAGTCCCTAATATTCCTCAACCAGATTTTCATCTCGATGCGGTGACCGCTAGGAGCCCCCACCTTAGGTCTGAATAAACGCCCTTGATGGCCCCCAGCGCCGTACTGCCGCCGAGAGTTGAGTTTCCAATTCGCAATCATCTCCACGAGAGGGCGTCATCACCGTGGTCCTCGCTGACACCTGCAACTCTGAAAGAAAGACCGGAAGGCTAAATGGAGATGGGGCAGGAAATTCGGGGAATGAAGAATCCTCTCCAACATTCGCCTAGTAGCCTGGAAAAAATCCGAAAAACCTATGGGTCAGAGACGTCGACCGCGAGGGCTGCCAGTCCCAGACAATATGGTTCGATAGACAAAAGGTACCCATAAATACAAACTGTTTCTAATGCATTGATCGAAGCGATTTTATTTCCTTGATGCACTAATTGCAATAAACGTACCATATGACATAGAGAGCAGTAACTCTCTCTCACAAGGGACATTGGCCCTCCACCCGGCCGCTGCATGTCCCAATACGTGATACGTGATCAGCCCCTCGAGTCCCTTTTGGTCGGTTGATGTGGTCTTCTCGAGCCGTTAGTTCCCAATCAAGCAACTCCTCAATTGCCCCCCCCCCCAGGGACCTCACGAGGCTGAGTACACCCCGGATGATTTCCCTCGCCGCAACTGACTGTACCTCTGTAGTGCAGAAACGACATCTGACTGCCGTTCCTGCTTCTGTGAACCAATGCCCCAGAAAAGCTAAGTGATCTCTCATTTAAAAATGTAATTCGTCTAGAATGGCGGGCCGACCTGTACAGCTGATGTACGTTAACCAAATGATCGTCACGTAATCTACTGAGATGTTTCTAATGTAATTTACTCTGAAGATGGTTAGCTCACATTTTATGTTCATACAATTTTGCACATCAAGTAATTCCATTAGCAATTCGTGGGGAACCTCTAAAAAGATGTAAATGATACTTCAGGCATTGCCTAGCTGACGCTTTGTTTGTGTTTGCTTACAAACTCTACCGATCTGTGTGATATAAATCATTTACCGTCCTTGACTGAAGTTCTGACGTGAGTACTTTGCAAACGTTACCCCCGGACATGCCTATCTAAAACACATATTTCCAGTATTGAACCCAGAATAAAAAATTTTATGTGTTCCATTCACATGCCTTTCTCTGCATCTCCCTAATCAATAGCAAAAACGGTGTTATTACTTGCTTTCTTATAAGTAGGAAAAAAATAAGCGAATACACTAGACTTTAAAACATTTGACTGTAGACTAAACCGACAATCAAATGCTTCAAAGTGTGGTTACTATGGCAGTGACACAGTTTCTTTGAATAGCCCGTAGTTGATTAGTTCCCGTATGAGAAAGGCTCAAGTATTTTAAAACTGAGGAAAGAATAAGAAATATCTCGGAAACGGTTAACGATACGAAAAAGATGTATATGACCTAAATTGTGTGTTTTAACGAGATCTACCTTTTTATGCATCTTATTTTTATCAGTAAGTTGTTGCATATCTCTTACGGTTTATCAGTTATATAAAAGTCATTCAGAATGCAGAGGTATTCAGAAAATTCAAGATATACATTCTATTTGTTATGCAACATCTTTTATATACGGTATTTCAATCAAAATCGTTAGATCAATTTTTGAGAAAATCAAAATGTTCGAAACTTTTTCCATGTAAAGTGTAGTTTGGGGTGGTGGGATTTTTTTGAAAAGCTTTGTAATGTGCATAGTACGTGTAGAGGAAGTAAAAAGTCCGACATTAATAGAAAAAAATAATGTATTAAAGCTAGTAAATTCCTTTTGAAGGACATGGAATTTAGTGGTATCGAAAGCCTTTCTTTAACTAGAAAAGATGCAAACTAAACAGACATACTGCACCGTAAGTTAGTAAATCTGTTTTAATAACGTAAAGATTCTTATTATCCTAGGTACTAAAACATAAAGTAATGGAAAAAGATTAACTATTGGAATTATATCCCATTGCACATGAATACAATTTTAGAATAATGTGTATAGAAAAAAGAAAAGTTTTTACCAAGCTAGCATTTACCTTTTCTTGAATATAAATTGTTTCCTTCGAGTTTTTTGTGATGTTTCTTCTTTCAAAATACTGCGAGTGGAGTAAATCAAATAATAAGATGCTCCTGCTTCCTTCTCTCTTATTTTATTCTGCATATTACCTCTCCATCTCATTTCTCTCTCCCATTTCTTCCAACCCTATAAACATTTTCTTCCATTATATTCAGAACGACTTGACTCTCTAGAATTTCCATCCCAGTATTGTGTAACGAATCCCAGATATAGTATTCCTTTCTTTTTACCTTTATGAAAGTCATTATTCAAAACACCAAAACAACTTTTTTCCTTCTGCTTGAGAAGAGCACGTCGAACGTCTGCAAAAATAAGTTTACAGTTTCTTTTATTTTAATTTTATTTCACTGCTCGTATTATGCAAAACCGTTGATTTCACTTAGAAACTCTATAATGAGCATGCTCCATAAACTGCTTAAACTGAAGTCATTGTACTAATAATTGGTACACTTGGCACGTATATAGTGTAGAGTAGTTATTATATCGCAGTCAAAAATTACATGTCAATATTTCGCCGGAAATATGCTTTGAAATCCTTGGAGTTCCAAAAAAGAAAATTTTTACAAGAATCTCACGTCTGTGTGTGGACAGCATGTCTAAAAAGTAAAAAAAAGCTGAATACTTTGGTCTTTAACTTTAGTATCTTCCAAGGATACAACACTAAGATTTTCAAGAAAATTTTCCCAGCTCAAATTATCCTTGTAGGGGCACTTTTTAGAAATTTTTGTTTTTCTTAAAAATAGCTATAATGATTTTGCTTAAAATAATGTATATTAATGATATTTACATTACAAATAAAATGTGTAACAAATTTTCTGGGAATAGCTCAAGTGACCTCGTCAGATATAAAAATGCTACACAATATTGCAGAGCTCATCAAACCACAACATATGCCATAAACATTTTTGAAGGGTTGATCGTTTCGAGATATGCCATATTATTAGTTTAAATTTTGCATAACTTTCTCAAAAGAAATTCTCTCTTGTTTTACTGCTGGCCATGCAAAGCAAACTGAACTTCAATTGTTTCACATAGCGATCAGCTTTCAAAGTATTTGACTATCGTTTTAGCCTAGTGTACTTCTTCGTTTCCTTTCTGCTTAGAAGGGAACAAGTAATTAGCTAATTTCTCTAACGTTTATATCGATTAGCACGATGAAGATAAAAGAATAATCTTTTAAAAGTAGTTTGTCAGCAAAACAGGTAGAGAAAGTTATGTGAATGAAACATACCAGATGTTTTGTTTTTATTTGACTGATTTCTTTTAGAAATTCTATAATGAGCATGCTTTGTAGGCTGCCTAGTTGAAGATATCCTACAAATGATCCGCGCACATGGCACAATCCCTGCATTTTTTTTTTTTTGGTAAAATCTTGGAAAACCTTTGATCTGACTGAACAAGATCAAGATATAGAAACATCTGAACTACGTGGATCCTTAATTATCGTAAAAATAGTTTGTACATACTTGTTCAATTTTAATTTTTATTACATATATTAATTAATTCATGTACCTAGATTTATTTTTATGAGCTAATGTAATTTCATAAAATCTTTTTTTACATATTTTAATGCAAATTATTATTTAGGTCAGCCCATAAATGTGGGAAATTATTGTTTTCAAGTAAAAAAATAGATATTAAAACTGTAAATGGTTGAAAGAGGTGAAAATGTTTATAAGAGTTATGGTACCTATAACTTATTTAGATTAAAATACATTGTAAAAGAATTGTGTGCAATTTTGCATAACTGGTAAAATATAGGAAATACACAAAGCGCATATCCATTAAAACATTTTATTTCAGATAAACCTTTCCGTGCCAAGAGCCATTTACAAGATATGCATTCTATTGGTGTGAAGTTTTCAAAAGCTTTTAATTTCTTGACGGAAGTTGATGACTAATGTGATATTTTGGGATTTTATGCATAAAAATAACTACAACATTATAAAACATTCAAAGTCCTTTGACATCTACAAGCTCCCTTAATTACATCACATTTAAAGGTCGATAATAGTTACACTCCTTTGTAGGGGTGTTTAAAACAGTTACTTCTCTTTGCACTATGTACATATGTACATATAATGTACATAGTAGCTAGAGAAAGTACTGTATGGCACCAAAAAATTCGGTGTCAAAATTGCACCGGAAATATATGTTTTGAGATTTCCTGAGTCTAAAAATATAATTTATATAAACATTTCGTATGCACGCGTGTGTGTGTGTGTATGTGAACCACATAGGTCCAAAATGAAAACACCCTTAAATACTTAACTTGGTACTTATGGTAAGTTCTTTCAATAATGCGTTACGAAGATTTTCAAGAAGGTTCATCCACCAAAAACTCACCTTTACTTGGAAGACTTTCTGAAATTGTTGCTTTTCTCAAAACGGCTCTAATGAGTTTGATGAAAATACCGCCATAACATGTCTGAGTGGACACGTTCGGTACCGGAAATATCAAATAGCTAGTTATACATGATGAGGGATGAAGAATTGTAAATATTTTTATCAACGTTTGAGGACGAAGTCATCATCCAGTATTTAGAGTTTTTTTTCGCTATTTTCTAAAGTTATGCTCATGAGGAAAATTTCACAACGTCCCTTATCTCAGACATTCGGTGCCCTTTGTCCTGCCCGACTATAGGTGGTCATATGTGGGAGGAATATCGATCGAATTGAAACTAAAACCTACGTAACATTTTTGCTTCTGTTTTCATACATTACAGTTTTTTGTATAGTGCTTAACGCCCGCTTTTACTACAATGTCACCGCAGGCGATTACAGATGCAGTCGCTCGGGATCAACCGCGGCTATAACATCTTATTACTTGTGACCTATTCTGGTGTATTAAATAAACACTTTTTCTGTCGCGGTCATATGTAGATCGTTTGTTTCCACCATGGAATCAAATATCACGTCTTAACCCAAGGAGTCTTCCATAGCACGGTGTAGGTGAAAGGCGCAGTCCTTACAACATTACCTGATTTGTATTCACAATGTACTTAAGAATATTGCACACCATGATATTATTATGCTTTTTTTAATAAGGTTGCATTGAAAACCTGGATCATTGAAACCGACATGTACATATTTGCTCTTTCGTTCTTTAAACTACAAATAAATGGTCATTGTTTTTACAGAGGTGAGAAATTAAAATTAAACCTCAAAACTTACAAAACATTGATTCTGGCATTAGCAGATCATTTGATACCGGACAATTAACGTTCATCTTTTAGTAAGATGCCGATTAAGAAATCACATTTAATACAATCCCTCGCATCATCAGTAGATTCCTCAGCCACGGGGTAGATAAAATGTATTTCTACTACTTAATAATATGTGAATCAATTCATTGAGTAATGGAAAGTGCGCGATAGAATTGGTCCCTCGTTTTCTCACTAAGTCAAAAGAATTGCGAGTTGTACTAACCTGGCAGTTGCGCGATGTATGTAAACACACAAAAGGTCAAGACACATTAGGCCCTGAAGTTTGTACATAATTTATGGCAAGCTATTAGTAAGTGAGCAAAATGAGATACACTTGTGTTATACGCAATTTTACTTTCTCTACACGTACTATGTACATAATTTATAGAGAAAGTATTGTATTGCACCCAAAATTTCGATACCGAGATTTCACCGGAAATACATGTTTTGGTCCTCCTGAATCCAGAAAAAAATTGGAAAAAGGTCGTTGTGTGCGTCTGTGGACAGCATAGTTCAAAAACGAAAAGACCGTTAAATACCAAACTTGGTACGCTCCCACTTGGAATGCCCCCATCCCAATTACCCTTTACATTTTCTCCAAAATGGCTCTAAAGATTTTAATTAAAATGTCGTATATTAAGGATATTTACCTGACAAATAATATGTATATGTTGAATTTTTTGGGAATTGCCTCTGAAGATTACTTTATTCTGGATGAATTTTACGAAATTTTGCATAACTGCTAAACCGTATGAAATGGACAAAAACTTAACACAAAAAATTTAGAGCACATTAAAACACACAAGTTATGTTATATAATTTTTTTTCGAGGAGTTGATCTTTTTTGAGATATTCCTTGTTTTTGGTTTCAGCTTTGAAAAACTTGTCCTTTTCTCATAAGGAATTTGTCTACTCATGTCCATACAAATAAAGGAATTTCAGTCACCTAGTAACCAGCTTTTTACTTCACTTTAACCTAAGATACTCCCATATTTGGCTTATACTTACAAAGAATCAAGTAATAACACTATTTCTGCTAATTTTTTCTCGATTGGCATGAAGTAAATAGAAGAATAAGCTTACTAACAATAATTTGTTAGAAGTAGAGAAAGTCATGTGAATGGAACATCAGATTTTTCTCTAATAAATATAAAATTATTTGCGTTTATTCACCTCACAAACTGTATACTGAACTTTTGAGTGAAATGCAATAGTTGCTCTACCTTCGTTATTATATAGAAAATAATATTAAAGCATAATAGTTGGTTGTACTATGAAACCTAGGACTTAAAAGTACTTAGGACAGTGTAGGTCACCATCGGGGTATGTCATCTCAAAATAATTTGAGATCACCTTGTGGTTTGCTGGGAAACATGCGAATCAGTTGAGGAATTTAATGTTCTACCGGCATATTGCCAATGTAGCTCAGTGGTAAAGCAACCAGATAGAGACCGGGAGTTCCGTGGATAAAATCCCGGCTGTGGCATTGAATTTTTCAGTCTGCCTCCATTTATCCAACTCATGTCCTACACATGTCCTGTGTGAAAAAACAATTAAATTAACACAATAATAGTTGGTTATACTAGAATCCTGGGACTTAATGTTCTTAAAAATTAAACTCCTGCGCAACAGCTCCTCAAGGGGCCAAAGCCTACCGCCCGGCCACTGCGGCCTCAATCTCGGCCCACGACACGTCTTGGATGGGGCGCAGTAGTGAAGAGTGAGATATGGTCAGCGCCTCGAATCCCCCCGGCCGTAAATGCGGTCCTCTCAACCTGGAGCCGATACTTCTCCATCAAGTATTCCTCAATTGCTCTGCCCCCCAGGGACCTCACGAGGCTAAGTGCCCCTCGGATCAAGTATCACAGCGGGCGAAAAATCAACACACCAGTACCGGGAATCGGACCCAGGTCGATGTAAGCAGCAAGGACACGTCCACTTAAAGTACTTACGACATTGTGGTCGCCATTGGGGCTGTCATCTCAAAATAATTTGAGATCATCTTGTGGTTTAAGGGGACGGTTTTAATACTATGCCGGCAAGTTGCAATGATAACTCAGTGGTAGAGCAACCGGCTAGAGACCGGGAGATATGTGATTCATTGAATTTTTCAGTCTGGCTCCACTAACCAACTCCTGACCCACACACGCCTTCTGTGAAAATACAATTAAATTAACGCAATTGACAATAATAGTTGGTTATATATTGTATGTTTAAAATGTGTCTAGTAAATAGTGAAAATTGTTTGCATTGGGCGCAATAGACACTCTGGAGTGCACTTATTACACTGCCTGATATTGGAAAGAGATAAGATGTGAAAGTAGGAAATGTAAAAAAGTCTGTGTTCCATTCACATGACTTTCTCTACATTTCCGCAACAAATTATTATTATTATTATTATTATTATTATTTTTATTGGTTCATTTATTTAGCCCCCTTTAACATCTAAGGTCTTATAGGGGGTTTTCCACTTGAAACAACTCGTTGTCTGTTGGTACTTTTACGTTGGTTTAAATCATTTTGTTTTACTCAAACACGCACACATTCACTCTCAATAATTCTGGCCAGAGAAAAATTCCCCGACGGGGACCCCCGGGTAAGAAGTCAGCTCGCTGACCACTTGACCACGGAGGCAGTGCAACAAATTATTGTTAAAAAGCTCAGGCTTCTATTAGTTCATGCTAGTTGAGAAAACATTAGCAGAAACAAGTGTTATTACTTGCTTCCTTGAAAGCAGAAGCGAAATAAGGGAGTACCATAGGTTAAAGTTATAGTCAAAAGCTGGTTGCTATATGACTGAAGTTCCTTTGTTTGTATGGACAGGAGTTTAAAAATTCCTGTATGAGAAAAATATATTTTTTTAAGCTGAAACTAAAAACAAAGAATATCTTAAAAACGATCAACTCCACGAAGAAATGTATGTAACATAATTTGTGGGCTTTAATGTACTCTACATTTCCTCTGTGGTAAGTTTTTGTCCATCTCTTACGGTTTAGCAGTTATGCAAATATCAGCCTCCAGAGGCTATTCCCAGAAAATTCAAGATATAAATTTTATTCGTCCAGTAAATATCTTAAATATACGAGATTTTAATCAAAATCGTTAGAGCCATTTTTAAGAAAATTAAAATTTTCGAAATTTTTTCTATGTAACGAGTAGTTGGGGGTGGGAGGATTTTCTTGAAGTGTCGCATCCATGGAAGATACCAAATGTAAATAACAAGTTTGGTTTTTAACGCTCTTTTCGTTTTTGAGCTGTGCTGCCTACAGACACAGACACACACACACACACACACACACACACACACACACACACACGGACATTTTTTTGGATTCGGGTGCTCAAAATAATATATATTTCCGGTGAAATCTCGGTGTCGAATTTTTGGGTGCAACACAATACCTTCTCTATACACTATGTGCATAATACGTGTAAAGAAAGTAATAATGCTACAGAACAAAACTGGTATATTATACACCATATGATAGTAGCTATTATAAAAGCAAAAGAAATGGTTGAAAAAAGCAGATAAAAAAATTTGCAGCCTCCGAAGTAAACCGAAAGGTGGTTCCGGAGAGCTGCAAGGTAATTCTGGTGGGTTAGTCTCTCACAGTTGTCAGTGAGACTGTTCAGTATGATGCGTTATCTCTCCCTCCCCCCAAAAATTAAGTCGCTATTAGGGCATGTCATCACAAAATAATTTAAAAAATATTGTGGTTTACCGGGAAACATGCAAGTCAGTTGAGGAATTTAATACTGTGCCGGTATGTTGCTATGGTAGCTCAGTGGTAGAGCAACCGGCTAAAGACCTGGAGATCCGTGGTTGAAATCGTGGCTTTGGCATTGACTGCACCTATCCAAAATTAATTGCATTTCCGAACGACACAATTAAATTACTATTTACCACGGAGGATGTTTATAATGAGTGCTTCCTAACTAACGCGCTGCGAATCTGCACGTCCCTTTGTGTTACTTGAGATGTTCCAAAGCGGATATAACGAATGTTGTTACCCCCAGCAGAGCAATCACTCAGTGTCAGTCTTTTATTTCCGTTTCAGACGTCGGAATTTGTTCGAGAGAGAAAAGACTACTACCAGCGTTGAAAAATTGCATCCTGGAATGCTAACGGGACTTCGGCCGGCTTCCAGAAAATGGACGAAAAACGTTGGCCTGGAACCTCGCATACTGCTTTTGTCTCTGGTGCTTATCACTTTAGAAAGCCCCCCTCTGCGCTGTTATTCATTATTCAGCGCCGGGACGCAAGGTAATTGTTGCGGCTGGCGAGGTGACGCTCCCAGCAAGAGTTTAGAGCCTCTGCTGTGCATCAAATAACACTCGCAAAGGTAGAGTTGCATGCAAACTGCCTAAATTAACAAACAAGGCGGCACATCAGAAAAAAAACCCTTGCTGGATCTTCTAACAACATGCAAGCTGCTGTGTACGAAACTAAAATATATGACACAATCCTTGAATTGTGCTCTTCAGCTACCATTGGACCTACATCACCACATATATGAAACATTGAACTCTCATTTTACATTCGCATGGCTTTCTACATCTCTGCAAGAAATCTTTTGCTTCTACTTACTTCATGCTAATTAAAAATTAGCAGAAAGTCTTATTATTTGCTTCGTTGTAAGTAGAAGCGAAATAAGATTAGTGATAGTCAAAAGCTGGTTGCTATGTGACTGAAGTTTCTTTGTTTGTATGGACAGGAGTTGACAAATTCCTCTATCAGAAGAACAAATTTTTTAAAGAGGAAACCAATAACAAAGAATATCTCAAAAACGACCAGTTCCATGAAAAAATCTATATGACATAATTTGTGTGTTTTATCGTGATTCACATTTTTTGTGTAGTAAATTTTTGTCTATTTCTTACGGTTTACCAGTTACGCAAAATTCAATAAAACTCATCTAGAATAAAGAGGTCTTTAGAGGCTATTCCCAGAAAATTCAGGATATACATTTTATTTGTCATGTAAATATCTGTAATATAAGAGAGTTTAGTCAAAATCGTTAAAAAGTAATTTTTTGAAAATAAAAAATTACGATTTTTTTTACATGTAAAGGGTAGTGTTGGGGGGGGGGATTTTCTTAAAAATCTTCGTGTTGCATCCTTGAAAGATACCAAATTTAAATACCAAGTTTAGTATTTAACAATCTTTTCGATTTTGAGCCATGTTCTCCACAGATACACACACACGCGCGCGCGTACACAAACACGTACAATTTTCCAAATCATTTTTTTTTCTTTTTACGCTCTATTCAAATGACTTTCTCTAGATGTCCCAGAAACAAATTAATTATTGGATAGGTAGAGTCAGACTGAAAAATGCAATGCCATAGTTTGGATCTCCGGGTCTCTAGCCGGTTGCTCTACCATTGAGCTGCCATGGAACGTGCCGACATAGCATTGAATTTCTCAACTGACTCACATATTGAATATTGCCATGATAACTCAATGGTAGAGCAACCGGCTACAGACCGGGAGATGCAAGGTTGAAATCCCGGCTATGGCATTGAATTTTTCAGTCTGACTCTACCTATATAACTCCTATCCTCGGCTTCTATGACAAAAATATTAATTTATATCAAATAACCATAATAGTTGGCTATAGCATGAATCCTGGGACTTAAAGTAGTTACAACATTGTAAGTCGCCGTTGGGGTTGTCATCTCAAAATAATTTGAGATCATCTTGTGGTTTACCGGAAAACATTCGAGACTTTTGAGAAATTCAATGCTATGCCGGTATGTTGCCATGGTAACTCAGTACTAGAGCAACCGGCTAGAGACCGAGAAGATCCGTGGTTCAAATTCTGGCTATGGCATTGAATTTTTCAGTCTGACTCTACCTATGCAACTCCTGTCCTACACACGGTTGTGTGTAAAAACAATTAATCAATACCGAATTAATTATTCTTACAAAAGATTACTGTTTTATTTACATCATGCTAATCGAGATAAACATTAGCAGAATCGATCTTATTGCTTTCTTTCTTGTAGACAGATCAATTTTGTCCAGTTAGAGTAAATTTATCTCTTTTTTCCTTTCTTTTTCTTTACTTTTCTCTTTTGTTTCTTTTTGAGGCATTTAACTTGTATCTAAAATGTGTATTGACGGTCAACGAGACATGCAGTAAGTGTTTGTGTAATAACTTAAGTAATTCTACATCAATATAAAGGCACTATCTATGTAGTTACTTTAAGTATTCTGTACAAATTTTTGTCACAGTAAAATTTATCTGCTTATGTTGGTAGTGACCAAATATAGCTTCACCCGAGACCACTTCTTTTTCCAGAGCATAATATTAGCCACTGGATTGACAAAGTGGTCTACTTACCTTGAAATACAAGGGTCATTTCAGAAGTCATGGCAACTACTCAGGATATACGATTGAAGTTGCTGGAATGTTCTTAGCCATGCTTGTACAAAATTGGGTTCCAGGTGTAAGGGATACTGAAAGATACGTAAATAGTGATCATTTTTTTATAGTATTGCATATGCTCAAAAAATCATGCGTATATATAATACTTTTAAGACTTTCAAAATAGGCTTCCACACATCTTTGCCAACGATGAGGAAGTCGCTGAATACCATCAATTTTAGTGACATCGATCTTGAAACACAGGCTCTAACGTTTGCATGTGTCTATTAGCACCCATCAATGCACTTTGACGTCATCTGGTGTTGACATCCCGTACTATTTACAATCTTTTTTAAATGTATATATTGCAATAACCGCATAATTATTCGGAGTACATAAAATAGATTCCACGACTTTTGTAATGACCCCCGTATGGGTTCAATTTACATGACTACCTATTCTGTAACGAACTATTGTTACAAAGGCTTATCCCTCCTATTGACACAAGAAATAAGTATAGCAATGGCTGTTCCGTTTCATTGCTGGTGGAGCCTGCATATCTGCTAATCCTGTCGAGCAATTACAATTTGCAACCGATTTTAAGCCGCTTACACAACGCGCTCAAATTCCCATGAGTGTCCAGAACCACTGAGCAATCCAGTTCTAACCACCAGGGTTGTCAGACGCGGTGGGCTCAGATATCTGACCCTGTGTTCCTATAGTAACCTCGGGTTAATTACAGTTCAAGGTACACTCCAACAATTAGAGACACATAAATAAGGGTATGAATTTCAAGTAGTTTAAAAAGAAATTGCAATTAGATATACAATTTTTTACTTTCTCTGCACTTATTATGTACATAGTGCATCGAGATTTTAGCTTAATATATTCCAATCATAAATTCGATACTGTTATTTCACCGCAAAATGGATGTTTGAGACACCCTGAATAAAAAGAAGCATTCCTAGAGAAAGGTCAGTATGTGTGTGCGTGTGTATGTGTGTTTGTGTGACCCTGGACAGCATAACTCAAAAACCAAAATGAGCGTTAACAGCCAAATTCAGTATTACACTTAGTATCTTTCAAAGATGCGAAACAACATTTTCATGAACTACTCTTTACTTGAAAATTATTTTGAAAATGTTAATGTTTTAACAAAGGGCTCTATTTTGATTAAAATACCATACACATAAAGAGTTTTAAGCGTAATTACTTACTGCGGATAGCCTCTTAATACTTCTTCATCCTGGTTAGATTTTACATAAGTGGTAAAGCTTAAGTGAAGTGAAGAAGTAAAGCTTGAAGGACAAAAACTTACTTCACACAAAATATAGATCTCTTCAAAACATAATTTGTTTCAACTACATAATTTATCTAGTAAACTATTTCAAAGTAATTCCTAGTTATATGTTTTAAATTTTTCAATACTTTTCTTGTCCTAAAAGGTAAGTCGACATTCGTTTTTCATTTTTTTTTTACTCCTGGCCATCGCTTTAGTATAGTGCACTCCTTTAATTCTGTATTACTTAGAAGAAAATAAAAAAATGACCAGTTCTTCTAATATACTTGATAACCAGAAAGCTATGGAAGAATGAGTTGTTTTTTCTAAATAATTTGCTGTAGAATAGGTGGAAAACATCATTAAAGGAACTCATCAAATTTGCAGTATTTGAGAAAAAATTACAGCATAAATTAAAAACAACCTTTTAAGATGCCACTCTAGATTAGTTATGGAACTGTCCGACAAATAATGGGGTACATTGTATAGGTATATTAATGAGAATTATTAACCACAAATCGAAAATGTACATGACGTCTGACTTATCCAATAAAATATAGAGCGTACGAGGGAATATATCTGGAAGATCAGAGCGTCAAAAGATATTTATCTGAATTAATTTATAAATAAAATATGCATTTAAATATCTTTTCGCAAAGGTTAGACTAAATAATGTTAAACTAAAAAAAATCTCCTATGTTCTTTTCACATTAATTTCTTTAGATATTCTGTAACAGACTATTCTTACAAAAGCTGATCCTTACTTCTTTATAAGTAGAAGGGAAATAAAGAAATACACTAAGTTAAAGCGATAGTAAAATATTTTAAAAGCTGTTGCTACATGAAATTCGTTTCTTTGAATTTTCCGAATTTAGCGGATTCCGTATCAGAAAAATTAAATACTTAAATCTAAAATAAAAAACAAGACATATTTCGGTAATGACCAACTCCAAGAAAAAGTACCAGATATAAATTCTGTGTTATTAAATTGAATATGATTAGCGTTACTATGAATGAAACAGTCGAAATAATTTCACTGATTTTTAGTTCTCTACACGTACCATGTACATAGTGTATGGAGAAGGTATTTATTGCACCCAAAAATTCTATTCCGAGATTTCACCGGAAATACATGTTTTGGGTTCCCTTGAATCCAAAAAAGCATGTTTGAAAAAACGTCTGTGCACGTGTGTGTGTCTGTGGACAGCATAGGACAAAAACGAAAAGACCATTAAATACCACCAAACTTAGTATTTAAGTTTACTATCTTTCAAGGATCCGACACGAAAATTTTCAAAAAAATCCCGCTACCTCAAACTATCCTTTGTATGGAAAATATCTCAAACATTTTGATTTTTTCAAAAAATAGCTCCAACGATTTTGATTGAAATCTCTTATATTTAAGATATTTTCATCCCAAATTAAATATATTCTGAATTTCATGGGAATAGCCTCTAAATACATTATTATGGATAATTTTTATTGAACTTTGCATAATTGGTAAACCGTAAAAAATAGATAAAACTTGCTACATAAAAGTGTAGATCAAGATAAAACACACAATTTATGTCATATACATTTTTTTCATGGAGTTCGCCGTTTTGGAAATATTCCTTTTTATTGATATCAGTTTTGAAATTTCTCATACGGGAATTTGTCAACGCTTGGCCACGCAAAGAAACGGATTTCAATCCCATAGCAACCACATTTTAAAACATTTGACAGTCGGTTTAGCCTAATGTATTCACTTTTTTCCTTTTTACTTATAAAAGAACTTTGTAATAAGACCGTCTTAGCTAATGTTTTAAAATTAAATAGATAGGGGAATGAGCTTATTAACAATAATTTGTTACAAGATGTAGATAGTCATGTGAACGGAGCACAGCAGTGTTTTAATGTATATTCACAAATGGACACGGTACGTGCTTTGACTGTTTCAAAATTTTCTTTTTTACAGCTGTATGTAGCGTTTGCAGTTTCTAAGTATTAAGAAATATAGCGCTATCAAACTTATAAGAAAACATAGAACATAAATACATACAGGTTTATCTATGATTCCGCTGAAAGCAGGTATCCACATGACGCCTTTAACTTTTGCCAAAATACTCGAACGATGTTACTGTTTTTTCCTCTTGGACATATCTGAGTAAAGTTTTTGACTACTTGTTGCCAGTTATGGGTGGAGTTTAAACCTCCATTAGATTTTCTGCGATTCCTTCTAACGGATTTATTAGACTGAAAGCGACCAAACAAAACTCTTTTCCAGAACTTCGAGCTAGCCTCACCTACCTTTTTCCTACAACTTGCCTGGGAGATGACGTTTTTTCTCTCTTGTTATTTTCCTTCTCTGTTAAGTCTTCTCATTCTCATTGCTATGCAAGGTTAGCTGCCAATGCTTCTCCAGAAAACCACATCTCCATGTTGTTTTACGTAGAGTAGCACTCTCTGCAAGATCAGATTCTATTTCCTTCCCAAATATTCGATATGTAAACCTCTAGGATTTTTTCTTAAATATGAATCGTATTCTGACCTATATGAATAATATTACAATTTGACAATATTACAATATATATAGCACATAGAGAAAATGTTGCTTTCCACTAAAAATTGATACCAAGTTTCCATGATGGTTCAGTTTTATAAACTGTGAATAATCAAAAAATAACAAGTTTTTATTAAATGGTCCGGGTGGTTTTGTGTGGAGTGTGTATAAATGCGCGCAATTGTATGCCTGTGAACATCATAAACGAAAATTTCATTGGTATTCTGTTCAGTATCTCTTCTGCTAAGAATGCGACATTTCAAGAAAATTCCGCTAGCTAAAACCAATTATATATTTTACTTCTGGGAATGTTAGTCTATACTTTAATTTTATTAATATATTACCCCTTTAGCATATAAATATTTTAAATTAAATAAACTAATATTCTTCAGCATTAAAAATAAAGCACTTTTTAAGTTATAATATAATTTTATAACTGTAACACTTTAAATTATAGTTATAATTCTGCTAAGACAGTAAAATCCTTTTAATTGATTTACAATCTACCACCATAACCTTTTATATTACAGTGGTGATTATTTTTAACAAATTATAAAGACATTGGAACACTATACTTTATGGTACATGAGCAGAAATACTATGAATATCTATTCCTAATCCGAACTGTAATGTAGCCTGCTTCACATTTACTTCTTCTTACTCGAGCGTTTGTGTGTCTGACTTTTATTATGTTTATAATTGCAGAGCTGGAAGTATAAATGCAAATATTAATAATTAGCGAGAGCAAATTGTGTATATTTTAACGGATGCTAGTTATCGATGCTACTATAACGTTAGAGTCAGGGGCGAGGTCTGTACGCTCATTGTCCGAGCATGACCATTAAGGTGGCTTAACCTATCGCTCTTCCTGTATTTTCTCTTTCATTGTGTACCAAACTGCTGGTAAGTTACAAATTTTGTATAGGCATGTAGTTGGGTATTTGTAAATGCAGTCGTCTGTAAAAGAGTTTGGATGTAAGATCTTATCTACTGCTGGTGAAGAGAAAGAAGATAAGATTTTCTCAGTATGAGCCCTGCTCAGAAACGTGTGTTAATGTGAGCGTGATGAAAGTGACTTAGGTAGTACAACATAGATTAACTTATATCCACAACTCTCGAGTAGTTGGTTATACATATTGTAATTATGCAAGGACATTAACATATATGTGGTATTGTACTTCTGTTATACAGGGATTAAAACAGACATATGAGGTACGTCCAGAAAGTAAGTTCCGTTTGGTAATAAAATTATATTGTGTACAGATGCAGAATAATTATTTATTGCACAAAATTCTACAACTCTTAAACTACTTTTCCACATAACTGCCGAAATTTTGCAGTCATTTGTCATAGCGTGGCACAAGTTATTGTATACCTTCTTCATAGAAGTTTGCCGCCTGTGTCTTCAAAAAGTTGGAAACATTTTCTTTCAGCTCTTCGTCATTGTTGAAGTGTTGACCGCCAAGCAAAGACCTGAGACGTAAGAACAGATGAAAGTCGCTAGGAGCGAGGTCAGGGCTGTACGGAGGATGGTCAAACACGTCCCAGCCAAATCCCTGTAGGAGGCTTTTTGTCACATTTGCAGTGTATGGTTGTGCGTTGTTGTGAAGAAAAACACCTTTTGACAGCAATCCTTGGCGCTTATTCTGTATTGCGCGGCGCAATTTCCTAAGTGTCTCGCAATAAACATCTGCTTTGATTGTTTGACCACGCGGTAAGAAATCAATGAGTAATATGCCTTTCCAGTCCCAGAACACTGTGCACATCATTTTTCGAGGTGTCAAGATTTGTTTCAGCTTAACCTTTGCTGAGGATGAAGTGTGCCTCCATTCCATTGATTGCCACTTACTTTAAGGGGTGTCGTAAGAAACCCAAGTTTCATCTCCTGTGACTATCTGTGCCGTCTTCATCATAACGGGTTAAAAACTGAAGTGCACTAACCATCCGTTTTGTTTTGTGTTGCTCAGTAAGAATCTTTGGTACCTAATGTGAGCAAAGTTTACGAAATTTCAGTTTTGGGTAACAATTTCATGAATTAGTGATCGTGAGCTTTGGGGAAATTCCATAGCGAGAACACTAATTGTAAACTTGCGGTTTTCATGGATCTTGTCATCAATCGCGTGAACCAGTTCTTCTGTAACCAAAGATGGACGCCCACTTCGTTCTTCATCGTGCACTTCACTACGTCCTTCATTGAACTGTCGGACCCATCTTCTCACCATTGAATCACTCATCGCATTTTTTCCGTAAACTTCGCAAATTTGCCGATAAATTTCAATTGGTTTCACTTTCCTAGCATTCAGAAAACGAATGACAGATCTGATTTCACAAGCGGTGGGATTTCCAATCAACACCGACATTGTAAACAAGCACAACAAAGCGTATGTGGCTGACAGCGATCTCAAAATGGCGCAGGTTTCTTCTCATTGATACAGAGCGTCTATCGCGCATGTGCGGAATTGCGATCGCAGCGCTGCAGCGGAGATAAATTGAAACGGAACTTATTCTCTGGACATACCTCGTATATTGAATTTCCATACTTATTTGTAAATATTTATATTATAATAAAAATTCTGAATATCAAACTGTTGAACATATTTTATTTCACTGCCCAGTCTTAGAGCCTTAAAGAATAATCTTCTATATACATATTAGATTTGACAAACCAGTTTATAAAATATTTAGAAAAAATTCTGTTTTACAGAATTCCAACATTTGTATGTTCTGTTTATAAAACGATTTAGTATCCTTATTATAATATACATTATATATCTTACTTTCTTTGACTAGAATGATCCTTAATAGCTATGGCTAATCTATTTAATATTATTTAAAATGCTTGTATAACTATAACCCTAATATACCTTCGGGTGAAATGGGGTTTTATGTACTTGTATATTCAATTAATAATTAAAAAAAAATCAATCGAGAAGCGCTTCATTCTGCATATACTATACTGGTCCCGCCTTCTTTGATTTGCCTTTGCATTTCAAAAACCGGTTCAAAGAATACGCGCTGCTTATGCCTATGCTTATCCTTCTTGCGCGATCTCTAGAAATTGTCGTTTTTAATTGTAAAAGTGTAATAATAAGCTCCTTAGCCGTTTTATAGAAACTAGGGAATACAAAATGCTTAAGTGATAGTCAAATACTTTAAGAGGTCAAACTATGTAATTGTTCTCTTTCCAGGACCAGCGGAAAAAATTAAATAAAGCTTTGCATTGTAGAAAATTACAAGTACTTGAAAATTCTAAACATTAACAAAGAACATCTCGGAATTGATTAGCACTACAATATAGTATTCGTAGACTTCTCACCAGAGGTCCCGGGTTTGATTCTCTGTCGGAACGGGGAATATTTCTTTAACCGGAATAATTTTATATCTCTCATAGATCCTAGACGTATGAATGTGCTTATGTTTGAAGAATAGAAGTGTTTAAAAACGCTCAAAGTTCAAAAATCAACAGTGAACGGGTTGTTTATGTCCAAAACCTCCGATATGATTAGATATTCTAAAGGAGACTATTTCTTATTGTTTATCTGTTATAAAAGTCACTCAGAATAAATACTTATGCTATATTCCCACAACATTGAAGATAATTATATGTACATGCACACATGAAAGTGTCATTAAATCATTATAAATAGATGGTATTTCAATCAAAATCGTTTGCCTTTGTGTACCATATAAAGAAGGGAGGGGGATAAATTTGCAATACAATACTTTTACATAGGTTAGTCGAAAGAAAGTAATATATACACACACACACACACACACACACACACACACACAGAAGATCAATGTCGATTATTCTCTCTTTATATACAGGGTGTATATAAATGAATATCGGGGTTTTAACTCTTTATAATATTTATTACATTCAACTTACAGTTATAAATGATATGTCAAATGAAAAAGCAACTCAAACAGATTTGACTATCGCGTGTGCATGTGCGCATGTGCGTACAATGTTTCTGCCGCAATCCGCTAGACAGCAGTAGTAGCAAAGAAGGCGACTAGTAAACAGAAATCATGACGATTTTGTGTTGCCTTTAGTGATGAATCGACCTTTCACCTTAGTGGACATGTTCATACTCTTAATGTGCGCATCTGGGGCTCAGAAAATCCTCACGAGATGGTACAAATGAAACGAGATTCCCCTCAAGTGAATGTTTTTTGTGCCGTATCCCGGCGAAAAGTTTATGGGCCTTTCGTTTTTGGTGAACCTACTGTAACTGGCACTTCTTACCTTGATACACTAAAGCAATGACTCTTCCCTCAGTTGGAAGAAAATCAGCCAGAGAACTTCATTTTCTAGCAGGATGGTACGCCACCTCACTGGCATAATGAAGTACGCGATTGGTTGAATGTCACTGTAACCGAGCGCAGGATAGGCCACAAGGGCCACAAAGACAGGGCTTGCTATGCATGGCCTCTACGTTCTGCTGACCTAACGCCATGCGATTTTTACCTTCGGGGCTTCATTAAGGATCGTATGTACGTGCCTCCGCTACCAGCTGACCTCCCTGAATTAAGAAGCCGGATTGAAGCAGCTGTTGCTACAATTACTGAATACACACTTATCAACGTTTGGGAAGAACTCGGCTATAGACTTGATGTGTGCCGTGTGACAAAAGGTAGTCACATTGAACATTTATAAGCTTCTTGGTAAAACTGTTTGAGTTGCTATTTCATTTGACATATCATTCATAACTGTAAGTTGAATTTAATAAATATTATAAAGAGTTAAAACCCCGATATTCATTTATATACACCCTGTACTTTGGAGATGATCAACATTGCTAGTGCATTTACAAATGCAAATCAAGTTATTCCCTTACCTCAAGTTACTCCTTCGTACGGTATACTGATTTAACCCCATTTATTTTGCTTCTGAGGAGTTACAGTAACGCCTAAGATGTTCAAACAAGTGTGTCAAGTGTGCGTGTGTATAAATACGTATTATATATCAGGTGGCCCAACAACGTCGAATTTGCGTGTACAGATAACAAACAACAAACACTTCGAGCGTTATAAAAATTGCAAAACTCCACGCGAAAATCCAAGCCTACTCCGGTCAGTGGCATTGTAAGAACGAAGGTTGCTCTCGTTTCTCTTCTTGCATATCAGCGTAAACTTTGAAGGAATGCTAGGCAGTTTCCAGGCTTGTACTAGAGTTCTTAAGTGTTTAGAAGCATAATAATTGCAAATTTAAAATATAAGTGAAAAAAAATAACTATCAAAACCATTACGTAATTACAAACGGATATGGCAAAAAAGATGTTGAAAAACTTTTCAAAATGACTCACTTAATGAAATGAAAACATGTTTTGTATATAATGATTGAGTGGAGATCATAGCGTTTAGTAAAAAAGAAGGTAAGACCAGTACCTCTTCTATCATAAGTTTACCACAAATAATTAAGAACATCTTATATCTTGAAAGAAGAGGTTAAAGAATTGCTTTTTAGGGTTCTAGTCAAGCAGCAATACCCAAGGCTGAAATAATCCTTTAAGCACATGCATGACTGAAAGTTTGAAATTCCTAAGTAATAACGCTAACAAATGCAATATAATGCAAACAAGTTACAACAAATTTGATCCACTTTGCTCAAACGGTTTGGAGGTTATAATCAAATTTGTTAATGCTTTTTCACACCATTAAAAAGTTCCTTGCGACAAAAAATTAAAACGTTGGTCTAATATTTTAAAATTGGGTTTACAATACGTGTACTTTTTGAAATTGCTCTCGTGCTCCTTTGGCTTAGACTACAACAATTTTTAAAGCTATACATTTTTTTTGTCATTAAAATATAATTTTTATGTTTGAAAATTGAAAAAATATGGTTAAATACAAGTTGCAGCAAAACTATGGGCCATCCTTATTCATTGTAGCTCTGTGGGCATGTATAGAAAATTATATAGAAAATATGTAACAAAAAAAAAAAAAAAATTGCTCCTCAAGGAGCATTTTATACAAGGGAAAATGCTGTAAATTAGCGAGGAAACAACCAAGGGTTTGAATGCATAGCTCATATTAAAATCCACTAGTTTGGTGGTGTGGACCCACAGCTTTTCTTTTCCTCCTCTCTGTTGCTGCCTTTTCTGTCCTTACTGTTTTTCTTGTGCATAAATTCGTTTTTTATTTTGCATGATCTCGTCGAACTGAAGTTTTTCCTGCCGAGTACAGTACAGTTTCACCAATTTTTGAACCATATATTGTTGCAAGCCAACTAAAAATTTTAATTTCTGTTGATACAGCAATAAGTATAGTACCTCCTGTGAAGTAGGCTCGTGTATCTAAATCTACTCCTACTGTAAATATATGATGAGCTCAAACTACAAAACCTAGAAATCCAATGGCTGATATAGCTCAAATTATACTATAGTTTCCAAATGCTTAATTGTTTCTTATTTCGTGGGAAATTACGTGAAAAATCTGATGTGTACCATTCACATGACTTGCTCTATATCCCTGCAACAAATTATTCTTAAAAAGCTTATACTTCTATTTACTTTATGCTAATCAGAAAAAATGAGCAGAAATAGTCTTATTACTTGGTACCTTCTAAGTAAAAGCGAAATAAGGGACTACCATAGGCTAAAATTATAGTCAAAAGCTGGTTTCTATGTCAATGAAGTTCCTTTGTTTATATGGATAGGAGTTGACTATTTCCTGTATGAGAAAAGTATAAGTTTTTCATAGCAGAAACCATAAATAAGGAATGTCTCAAAAACGACGAACTCCACGAAAAAAATTATGTAACATAAATTGTGTGTTTTAACGTTCTCTTACATTTTTATGTAGTAAGTTTTGTCCATCTCTTACGGTTTAGCAGTTATTCAAAATTCAGTAAAATTCATCCAGAATGAACTACTCTTCAGAGCCTATTCCCAGAAAATTCAAGATACACATTTTATTTGTCAGGTAAATATCTTTAATATACGATATTTTAATCAAAATCGTTACAGCCATTTTTGAGAAAATCAAAATTTTTGAAAAAAGTTCCATGTAAAGGGTAGTTGGGGGTGGGAGGATTTTTCTGAAAATCTTCGTGTCGCATCCCTAGAAGATGCTAAACTTAAATACCAAGTTTGGTATTTTACCAACTTTTCGTTTTTGAGTTATCGTGTTCACAGGCACACAGACACACATACACACACGGATCTTTTTGTGAAAATGCTTTTTTTTGGATATTGGGGACCCTAAAACATATATTTCCCGTGAAATCTCGGTATCGAATTTTTGGATGGAGTGCAATACCTTCTCTATACAGTATGTACATAGTGCATATAGAGAAAGTAAAAATTATTCCAAATCCTGGGAGAATTGAAATACAAACTTCAGGATGTCCAAAAATCAGAATAAGTGTTGGTAGAGAATTGGATGTCCACCTTCTGCTGGATCAAAGAAAGATGTATTAAGATTTCGGTCAGTTAAAAGTATAGTAATAGCTCCTACTGAAACTGGGAGAGCTAATAACAATAAAAGTGCTTTGGTGTAGCTCTAGTTAAGGCATTTAAAATGACACCTTGTGGCCAATTATACCTATTTTATATTCAGGAATTATTTTATGGAATCAACATAAATAAGTGAAGTTTCTGCAGATTTTCGTGAAATTTCAGTCATATACCTTTAAATAATTAATGATGATAGGGTTTGAAGTTCTCAAAGCTGAAAGTCAAAGAAATATGTGGCAGTACTCACGTTGGGACGCAGCCACAATTATTCTGGTGCCGGTAAACGCCTACTGGTTGTTGATAAATGGACGATCTTGCGGTTGTCATGCCAACTAGATGCACCCGGCGGATAAGGTAGTGTGTAACGCAACAGTAACTGATCCGAGGGACATATCGCAAGCCGCATCGTGAAGAACAGCTGGCTTCACTTGAAAAGGACACTAATATTTTAATCTCTGTGTAAACTTGTTCATACACACTCGAGTACATACATACATAGCCCATACTGTTACCCTTCTACCCCTTTGAAAGCTGCGTTTGAACCTAACCCTGAGCAAAGCAAAAACAGTATGAATATTTTATATTATTTACAAACCCAGCACATACCCCTTTGAACCAATAAGTGCATCGTAGTTTGTTTAAGTGTAAACCAGTGGCCAGTCTTTGGAAAATAATGATGGCACCAACTAAGCCTCTACAAAAATAGAATTTACCTAGGATTAGGATTTTGTCATTGGGGCACACCGTCGCACAAATACCATTTTCGCCCTTTGCCACTTACGTAACACATGGGAGGGAGAGATGTGGAGAGAGAACCGAGGCATACCTCATGAAATATTTGTTCATCCATAGGATCAACAATCTCATTTATTGCAGTTCTTACATGTATTTTCGTTTTATGAGAGAGTATTATTTCTGACCGACCAGTCAATATTTATTTTGATTTTTTGCACATCCTGAAGTCTATATTTGAATTCTCCCAGGATTTGGAATACTTTCGCATAAAAGTGGTAAAAGGCAGCATTTGGAAATTATGGTATATTTTGGGCTATATAATGCATTAATTTATATATAGATTAATGCAACAATGAACAATTTTGAGTAACAATAAAAGGGCAACAACATGTGACGACTGATCCAAGCCAGAATAAGGAATTTTTAATATGACTTATTATTACCTTGTCAGTTTAAGAAATTAATTATTCCGTTAATCACATTAATATGGATTATATTTATCATTTTTCAAATATCTGAAGTATAACACAGAAGGTGGTTAAACAAGAATATTAATGTATCTTAATATAAGAGACAGACTTATTACAATGAATTTGAGGTTTAATTATTTATAATAAATAATAAGTATTTAAAGTTAAACTATTGTGTATGTTTTCGTATAAATTCATGGAGTAATAAAAATCAAAATAATTAATCAATCTAAAGATAATTGCTAAACATATTACTTTGTCACCAACATCACCAGATGGAAAGGCTTCCCAAGTTGCCCGGTGTACTTCACTAGCAAAATTATATATATATATATATATATATATATATATATATATATATATATATCCGTAGCCTTACTGGAAACTGTATACTGAGTGAAATATATCCAATGCCATATGGAGGAGAAATATGGGGTTGGGAACCAAAGTGAACCAAAAGCTAGTGAGGACCCAATTTTTGAAAGGACTGCTGGTAACAGGGAGTGGTATGGCCAACTGCAGAATAATGAGGGAATTCGGCGCACATAGTAAAACGATATAGTAAAAAATCTGATGTGTTCCATTCACATGACTTTCTTTATATCACTGAACAACTCATTCTATTTACTTCATCTAATGGAGCAAAACTTAGCAGAAATAGTTTTATTACTTGCTTCCTTGTTAGTAGAAGCGAAATAAGGGGATACCATAGGTTAAAGTAATAGTCAAAAGCTGGTTGCTCTGCGAGTGAAGTTCTTTTGTTTGTATGGACACGAGTTCACAAAGTCCTGTATGAGAAAAGTATAAGTCTTTATATCTGAAAAAACAAGGAATATCTCAAAAACAATCAACTCCAGAAAAAAACTTTTATAACATAAATTGTGTGTTTTAAGGTGCTTAAATTTTTTGCGTGGCAAGTTTTTGTCTATCTCGTACGGTTTAGCAGTTATGCAAAATTCCGTAAAATTGACCGAGAATAAAGTGGTCTTCAGAGGTTATTCCCAGAAAATTCAAAATATACATTTTATTTGTCATGTAAATATCTTTAATATACGATATTATAATCAAAATCGTTAGAACCATTTTTGAGAAAATCAATATTTTCGAAAAAAATTCACGTAAAGGGTAGTTGGGGTGGGGAGATTTTTCTCAAAATCTGCGTGTCGCATCCCTGGAAGATACTAAACTTAAATACCAAGTTTGGTATTTTACCGACTTTTCGTTTTTGAGCTATCGTGTTCACAGACACACGGACACACGGACACATGGACACACGGACCTTTTTCTGAAAATACTTTTTTTTATACAGGTGACCCTAAAACATATACTTCCGGTGAAATCTCGGTATCGAATTTTTTGGTGGAGTGCAATACCTTCTCTATACACTATATACATAGCACGTATAGAGAAAGTAAAATCAGAGCAGTTAAATATTGGAGGAGAATCGTTCACGGGAACCAATCTCTAACTCTTTACTATCGTGAACAGCTGAGAATGGAAGATAATTCAACGTGGGCATCAAATTTAAAGACAGGTTTGGAAACCAATGGGATAGGATACATTTGGATAGCGGGAGCATTTGAAGAGCCTCTGTGATACTGACAGACAGCAAATACTTGTGCAATGCACGGAGAAGCTTTCGTTGGAAGTACAATCTGGACTAAAATTGGAGTGAGGTATGGAGAATACATATAAAGAGACACCAAACTCATTAAACATGGGATCGGGTGGATTAGACCAGGAGCATGGTCGATGGTAAAAACTACTGACGAGAATGGTATGAGAATCTGCCCCATTTGCGAGCAGAAAAAGTTATGAGCTCATATATCTTGAAAGATGTAGTGGTACGGAGGAATGTATTTACTGCGATCCTTTAACACCGCAAATGGAGAGTTAGAGCATGTTGGACGCTACTGGCAGACATTTAAGATGCGGAGGGAATAGGAAACATTCTGCTTAAGAGGAGTCTAAATGGGATTTTCACAATTTTTTCCATTTTCAGGTTAATTTCGTATGAATACTTCAAATCTCCCGCTAATTTTGGTACAACTTCCATACAGATGTATTAATTGTAAATATTTTTAAAATACTGCTGAAAATAATTCTGCGTAGGAGCTTTTTAGAATATTCTAGTTCACTCACTTGGTAAAACATTAATAACTTGCTACATATTTGTGTTGGAAACGAGATATATATTTTTTTTTGTTCCGAAAGTTTAATTTTGCTATTCACAGCTTTGGCATCCGTTCATATTTGCTTCATGTGAAAGTTTCCAAGTATTGCGAAGTTGTTTGGTTACAGTTTTTTAAATGTTACGTTTGAAAGGGAATTCTAAAGAAGTAATATTGTCTTTGCAAATGCCTCATTATCTCCGAAACTGACACTAAGGGCTGAACATTTTATCACACATTTGCACCTAAATAGGCTTTATTTTAACGAAAACGTTTTTATGTATATGGATTGGTTATTAAATAAAAAATTCATAATGATACATTTTTCAAATTTTAAGAGCTTTATTAAAAACAATCATCAGAAGTATTCTATTTTTCTTCAATCAACATTAAAGATATTACTGAATATATTTGAAAATTTTAGCTCATTATACTAAATAGTTTCTGAGATAATGGATCAAACTTTAACATTGGAATGATAGGGCATTTCGACTCCCGAGATCTGAGAAGGCAGTTAGTAAGAAAGAGGGGAGAGGCATAAGCAGAACCAAAAATGATTATAATGTTTTATATATATTTTATGTCATCTTTTTACTTTCTCTATACGCACTATGTACATGGTGTATAGAGAAGGTATTGCACTCCACTCAAAAATTCGATACGAGATTTCACCGCAAATTCATGTTTTAGGGTCCGTTTTACCTAAAAAAAAAAGCATTTTCGGAAAAAGGTCCGTGTGTGTGTCATGTGTGACCACGATAACTCAAAAACAAAAAGTCGGTAAAATATAAAACTTGATATTTAAATTTAGTATCTTCCAGGGATGTGACAAGAAGATTTTGAGAAAAATCCTCGCACCCCTAACTACCCTTTACATGGAACTTTTTTAAAAAAAATGTTAATATGGCTCTAACGATTTTGATTAAAATTTCGTATATTAAAGATATTTACCTGACAAATAAAATGTATATCTTGAATTTTCTGGGAATAGCCTCTGAGGATTCTTGAGGAATTTTACAGAATTTTTAATAACTGCTAAACCGTAAGAGATGGACAAAAACTTACTACACGAAAAATGTAGCGCACGTTAAAACACACAATTTATGTTACATACATTTTTTTTTCGTGGAGTTCACCGTTTTTGAGACATTCCTTGTTTTTGGTTTCTGCTTTGAAAAGCTTATACTTTTCTCATACAGGAATTTGTCAACTGCTGTCCATACAAACAAAATAACTTCAGTGACATAGCAACCAACTTATGACTATCACTTTAACCTATGTTACTCTCTTATTTCGCTTCTACTTACAAGGAAGTAAGTAATAAGACTATTTCCGCTAATTTTTCGGAAGTAAATAGTAGTATATGTTTTTTTAAGAATAGTTTGTTGCAGAGATGTAGAGAAAGTCATGTGAATGGTACACATCAGATTTTGGTCATTATTTTGCTGTGGGTTAGTATTATGGATAATACATTATCGAATACGAAAATGAAATAAAGTTTGTCTAAACAAAGCAACTGCGCTGATACAGCCGCCACTGGTGAAATGATTACAAGTTACTTTTATCACTTTTTTTGCCAAACAAAATTTAACTTTTCACATTTATTGTCACTGCAATATTTATTTTACTTTCGATACTCTGAATGTTTTTCAATCCCCCAGGTAGTATAAGAAACCCAAGACTGACCGATCGAATCCCAAACGGAACAACCAAAGTATAGCTAAGAAACTTAATGTAAAAGGGGCTTTCTTGAGAATATTTTTGTCTTATTATTAAATACTTAGTATTTAAGTTTACTTTCTCTAAAAGTATTCTTTGTATTCGAGTTCTCAAAACGTGTATTTCTGATAAACTTTTCACAGTACATTTTGTAACTATTCGCGTAACTGCAGTAACTATTCGCGTAGGCAAAGAAAAGCACGAAACACAGTATTTTTAGAAGTTTTCCTCCTGCACTGAGTGTGAAAACTAGCTGAAAAAATTAAAATTAATGTAATATGTGGATTAAGCTACTTTATTTGTAGCTTATTTGGTGTATTTTCACAATTTCTTCCCGTCGTTTATTCACTGTCTGAGAATTAAAAGAACTAGCATTGAGATTTAAGAAAAAAACATAGTAAATGCCAATAAATTTAAAAAACCATGCTACATTGGCTTAACACCGACATTTTATTTTATCGTAACATTCACTACTACGGAATGTACGTGGTAAGCATGGAAAAATTGCAACAACAGCACGCTACACTAATATTACATGCACCGACTCTTTCGCTTCCTTGCGTTTATGCCATTACTGGTGCAGCAGTGTCGAGAAGTTGCCATATGAGTATGGGTGGAGTATCCATCACCGCATCATTCCAAACAACGTAATGCATTTACTGAAACATTTAGGATACCCTACATGTATTAATTCTTATTGACAAATTATTCCAAATTATTTTCTCCATCACATAGAAGATAGCTAAAGTATTCTAATCAATCAAAATTTTCAATACTGAGATTGCATCGAAAATACCCAAAAAGATGTAAAACTTCAGACATGAGCCAGACGTTTTTAAAAAATACCGGAAGAGGAAACCCATTTCCCCATGTTGCATTTTATGAAATAATATAAAAAATAATATAAATAATAATACAATAATTATTTTAACATTATTAAAATGACTGATTCCTTACCATACGTTTAAGATACTTGAATAACTCTTGTGTGTTCTAGTTGTTTTAGTTTTCATAATTAAGGATCCATAAAGAAAAAAAGAACTGAACGTAAAATACAGAAAATATGAAGAGCCTATTCAAACAAATATTTTCTATACAGTTCATATTTTCATAGCATTAGCTCTTCTTAATATTCTGTAGCATGAATACTACTTCACAAGTGCATAACCGATACAGAATGTTTGAACATTTTAGATTATTATTACACATGTGGTATACATTTAATTTATATTGCCTTATTAGTTTGGAATTTCAAACTTTCAGACTTACATGTCCTTCAAACTAACTTCTTGAAATGTTTCTACTTACAACAACGTCGTGGTCCGTGTTATATTAAGGTGCTGGATTTCTTTCTTATCTCTGTCTAGTTGAGGTGAAATTTAGGCGTAAAAAATTGGATATCGGAGATTCTCCAGGGAGATAAACGGAGGGTCTCTCCTCTCACCTCCTGTATACTATCCAGCTAGCTGTATCCCCCCAGGCCATTCAGATCCTCTAATGGGAACACAGCCTTATCTTTATAGGAGTTGTACTTTCTGTATCGACCAGGCCAGTGTTAACAGTTCCCTAACTTCCTTACTGCCTGAAAGCGCCACGCCAGTGAGAACTCTATTTTTAGCACTTAAGAGCCTCAAGTCCAATTTAATCAAGCCATTTTCTTCAGGTATATTACGTATAGAAATTTGCTAAATAGGAAACCTAAAAGACAATTATAGCATTTTTAGCATAGCCCTAAAATGTTATATACTATACATTTGTTTTTACTTTTTCTGTTGTATACATATTAAAAGGAACATTTGAAATTCCCTCATTAATTAGATAGTGTTCCTCCGGAAATACATATTTTCTGTGCAACAGTTTAACATTTCCACACATGATATGGGTAAGAAAACACTTCCGACACAAAATAAATTGTGCTCAAAATATCTTGTGCGATTTTACATTCACATGTATTTCTCTATCTTCTAAGGTTTATCAGTGACTATAAAAATGACTTTTCTTATGTAAGCTTATTTTTAGCTCTACACATACTATGCATATGGTATATAGAGAAGATATTGCTTTCCACTCAAAAATCATACACAGAGATTTCACCGTACTTTACGACGTTTGTGGAGAGCCATTCAAAACAAACGAAGAGGAATGCTGACTTCAGGAATTGTGTTGATCCATGACAACGCTCGCCCACACACTGCTGGCACAACCCATTGGCTCCTTGAACAATATTAATGGGACATTTTCATCCGCACGCAGCGACTTTTACGTTTTCCCTTAACTGAAGACGTGGCTAGAAGGGCAGCTCTTTCAAACCAGCGAAGATCTTCAAAACAACGTTAATGCTCATTTGAAATCATTGGCGGCAACAGTTTTTGAAGCTGGTATTGCAAAGCTTGTGCACAGGTACGATAAATATCTCAATCTTTTTGGCGATTATGTTGAAAAGTAGCCATAAGTGTACAGAACTTTTAGTAATAAAATAATTGTGTTCTATAACTTGTCTTTCATTTATAGCCTATCGGAAATTGAAAAAAAAGGGCCTTTATGTAATTTTCATGTTGTCCAATTGTTTCTTTATCCATACGTCGGCGAAACAGATATAACAAACCTCTCACATGTATTCGGTGTAAGTCAATGTGTGACAGCTGCTTTTGGTTACATTTAAGTAGAAATATAAGATTATAAAAGCAATATCCACCAGCTGGATATCTCTCCAATTTTCTTTAGTTTTATATTCACCGAATTTCATATCCGCTTCAATTCCGAGCTGCAGAAGCTATTTCACCTTCTTCAATTTCTTTCAATCACGCGAGGTCTATTGTCTTCGATCTACTTTCCCAAATTCAAACTCTTTTTTTTTGTTTCGTAACGAACAGTTTCTTTTATGACAAACTGTTCCCTTCGCGTTGAATAACGCATTCAGACCTTAAACCCATCTTTATGATTCTCAGTTGCGACCGTGAATTATATTCAGCACTCTGATTCCGATGTCATTACATAATGCTTTTTGCAGTATGACAAAATAATAAATTTGCATAGAAATGTTTTATTAGCAAGAGTATTCATTCCATGTTTTAGGGAATAGTTTAATGGTTAACGAAAGCAGTCAAACGAAATAAAACTACTTAATCATGATTAATCTAAGAAAGAGAATGTATATTTTTATCTTAAGGTTTTACTAAAACCAAAAAAAGTGTTATATTTCATTATCAGAGGGCATACACCGGGAAACTTTTGAGGAGTTGCGAGTTCGAACAATATGTGTGCTCAATTAACGATCATTACATTAATATATGTTGCGTTATGTGATTTTATATTTTATATTGGTTATAATTCAATACATCTATATCCGCCAAAACTTGATACAATTTTTAGATTTATTTATTACTTCATGACTTTGCCTTATATTTTATTCTCCCTGGAACATTCTCTGTTCAAATTATTCATCGGACATTAAATGAATAGATTATCATGTTTGCTTTCTCTAGCATGTATTGAAGTATACATAGTAGATAGGGGAGTAATTATATTCCACCAAAAAATACTTTACCAAATTTTCAATGGAAATACATGTTTTGAGACCTCTATGAATAAAAAAAAACATTTTTAGCAACATCGGTAAACCAGCATATCTCAAAAACAAAACTCCATTAAATACCAAACTTGGTAGGTATCTTTGAACGATGCGATACGAAGATTTTCAAGAGTATCCCCACCCCCAACTAACTTAAACCTTTCTGAAACAGGAAGTAATGCTTCCTTTAAGAACTCTTGTTTTGCTCCTACCCACGCAAATAGTACTGAATTTTAAATGTTTCGCATAGCAATAGCTTGTGAAATAGTTTACTATTGTGCTAGCCTAGTATATTTTCTTATATCTCTTATGCTTACCAGAAAGCAAGTTAGAAGACAATTCTGCAACTGTTGATACATTATTATTTTATAAGAAAATATTCTTTATTGAACAGATAGAGAAAGTCATATGAATGACACGCATCGTATTTTTTTTATAAACAGTTTGTTTTAGCTACTATTAGAAATTATATAAAAGAGATTTTTTCACTTTAGAAGATTCTATCGCGAAGCCTCGTGGTTGTGTATACCTCAAGACGTATCAAGGACAAAGTAGGCTGATAAACTGATATTTGTCTTGAGAATCACGAGTGATTTAAGCAAGAGGTATGAGCGCTTATATATACATATCTTAAACCTCTTCAACAAAACAAATCAATATTTACTAGGGTCGGCTGAGAAGTCCCGGACCTTTCAATGAAAACAGCAATAAACTTTTATTTTTTTGCTTTATTTCTCAACATAATCTCCAGAAAGGCTAATACTTTTGTCATACAGGGTTCTAATTTAATTAAACCATTTCTGTAGTGAGATTTATCAAGGTCTTCAAAATAGCTGTTTACCGCATCAATGACCTCCTCGTTGCTATGAAATCTTCGCACTCCAAGACATTTTTTGAGGTTTGGGAAATAAGTGGAAGTCCCTAGGTACTAGATCTGTCAAATAGGTTGGATGTTCAAGCAATTACAACTTAAAGTTGCACATTTTCCCCATTGCAATAACTGAACGATGGGCCCGAGCATTGTCGTGATGAAACAAGATATTTTTTTTTTTTTTTTGCCAAATGAGGTATTTTTCTTTTCACCTCATCACTCATACGTTGCAGTATGCTTGCGCAGTAGTCGCCGGTAATACTTTTTCCCTATTCCAAGTAATCAATATAAATAATTCCCTGTGCATTCCAAAAAATAGAAAACACTTGCCATAACCTTGTTAGCTGCCAAAATTGACTTTGCCTTTTTTGGAGTTGGTTTATCTGGCGTAATCCACTGTTTTGACTGGCGCAATCCACTGTTTGGACTGTGATTTACTTTCCGGAGTGTAGTGATGTATCAATGTTTCATCCATTGTAATAAGCAGTCTCAAAAATTCACTGGGATTTTTACGGTAGAGCTCCACATTCTTAACTGAAACAGTTTTTCTTTGTAATTTTTAATCAAGTATCAACAAACGCGGTAAACATCATGCACAGATCTTGTGAAAGCCTAAATCATTACTTAAAATATTACCTGCACGTTCTTTTGATATGTTTAGAGGCTCTGTTATCTCAAAAAAATTTAATCTGTTGTTTTCCAGTACTATACGATGAATTTTTTCAATGATCTCTGGAGTTGTCACTTGTATAGGCCTCCAGAGCGAGTTTCATCACTAGTGCTCGTACGTCCCATTTTAAACTCTGCAACCTGCCTTTTAATCATTGAATATGAAGGGGCAGAGTCTTTCAATCCACTGTCCATTTCCTCCATGATTTATTTAGGCGTTAAGTTGTCTCGTTTAAAATGCTGTCATTCAAAAACTAAACAAGCTATTTACCTGTAACTATGGATACACGATAGTCTAGAGTTAAAGTATATGATGCTACCTCTAACTGCCCATTGGTGCCATATCTGTGTTAGGCTCGGGAATTCTCAGCCAACCCTCGTATTAAAAAATGAAATCCAAAAAACACAACAAATTTTGACTTATGTTTAGAAAAAGATTTTAATAATAAGGGTTTATAAATATAATACCGAAAATAGTATTGTGATGATTTTTGTCATCTTCTTGTGAAAGATAATGGAACAGTATTAATATATGACTAGTTCTAGTGAAAATAAAATTGTTATATAATATGCTATAGTATAATAGTTTTTCTGGAATATAATTCAGCTGGTATTTTTCATTTACGTTTTGTTAACGTTGTACATCGTCATAATTTAAGTCAATTTAGCTAAGAATATACAGGAGTACAGCCTGTAACAGGAGTCGAAGCAGTTCGGGATAACACAACTGAATATACAGGGATCCATCCACAGAGTTGAAAAGGAAACTAACATTACTTACATGGATCCTACCAGCTTTTCCGTAAGACTCAGCCTATATGGACCCATCCATTCTGTGCATACCTGGAGTATTCCGCAGCATACGATATTAACGCTTCAAAGTTATAGAGTGGTACTACTGGGATTGATGCGTTAGAAAGAGGGGTGAGGTCGTTGCACTCACAGGCTGATCACGACAGGCAGGACTACCGCTCCCGCCTGCCTGAGATGGTCTTTTTTGTTTAAAAATTGATTCGTGGAGCATGCGTTGCTTATATCTACAGGTAAATGAGCAGTGAATATCAGTCTTTAGTACCTCAAATGCACTCCCTACTTATAACTATTATTAACTATTAAGTGTTTCTTTGAAAGTAATCCTGCTTTAGATTTAAATTAATATTCGCTTTTACTTCTCCATGAAAATGATTAATAAGGATTTAAATTTAAAGGAATTATATTTGCTGTTGGCTAAAAAGGAATGCAAACACGCCATGTGTCATATATCAAATTAAAGCGGCTTACCCTCAGAAACCGGTGAAAAATGGTAACTTCTAAAACATTTAGCGAGTGGCACATATAAGATAAAAGGTTAAGTTTGTCATAAAATACAAAATATATACCGCGCTTTCATTTTCACCTTCTCTACCATGTACAATGTATAGATTCTTTGGGAAGTTCACTTCAAGCTATAAATACTCCTTATTATAACATTTGAGATAGGATAAAACAAAAGAAGTCACCATTGTGGAAGCAATGGGGTTTGATTTTCCTTTGTCTTTTTTTTTTTTTTTCTTTTTTTTGTAGTTCACCGTTTCCAAGGGTACAATTTTGTTCAATAAAACATTTGTAGCTTTATTCATGGTACTATAAAAGTTGTAGGTTACAAATCATGGCTCTATCTCTAAATAATAAAATTTATCTGATGCATTGTTATCATGAAAGCAAAAGGAGTTTATCTCAACGTCTGAGAAAATTTATAACTTAGCAGAAGGTTCATGTTCCATTTGTTACGATCCAGCAAACTGGCCGCCACGATTGCCAGATCTGAATAAAATCGACTTTTGATTTTTGGGTTACCTTAACAAACGAGTTTTCCTGACATATGCAGCAATCCGGCAGCAACTGAAAGAGGTTATGTCGCAAGAAATTACTAAAATTCTAATACATCGCCTGCAAAATTCTGTGCATGGAGTCTCAGAAAGAATGATGTACGTTGAACAAATAGAACGGAGGATATCTTCCCGTGTCTACCCAGTATGTGACATCTGTTATTTTTTCCTCTCTCAAATATTGTAGGTTTATAAAGGTTTTAAAGTTTTAAGTGAGTGTGAGAATACTGTACTAGTAGGTAGAGAAGCTATTGCATTGCACCCAAATGTTGATGCCGATATTTCACCGGAAATGCATGCTTTGATACGCATATATATTGAGATAAAAGAGAACCGAGCCTTCTAATCTCAATTACCTAATTTTAACTCATAAAAATATTTCTTTTAGTATTCTTGATTTTTATTCAAAATTTACAAATAGGGCTGTAGATTTTGCATATTTATACTAAGGAATATTTTTTGTAAACTGCAGTTTTCATAAAAGTTAACTATGTATGTCATAAATTGTTTAAAAGCTAAAAATCTTCAATATTTTTGGTTGTGATAGCAGTGACTGGTATAGGTTTCATGCCTCTTTGTTCAATACTTCCTGAGAAAAGGTATGTTGAAGCAGAACAAAATAAACTTTTCGAAATCTTACACTTAGTTGAAGAAAATGAAGCCTTCTTTGTGAATTTATGAACGTATGACGGATGATTTGCAGCTTCCTACATCTCGTAAAATATTATTCTCTAAAATGGTTCATATCAGCTGTACATTAGTAATTTAGTTAAAAGGTTATATATATATATATATACACTGTTTTTTCTTCTTTAATATACTTAGCTTTATAGAATAAAATTTTCTCTGCACACGTTTAATCTGATGAATCTGCACATTATCATGTGAAGAATCAGGTATTTCATATAGGTAAATAATATGTTTTTCCGTTACCAATAATTGTCTTTTGTTATAAAATCTCTTCCAAAAAATCTGCTGATTTTTATGAAAAATATATGTAAACACACGAGGAGCCCAGATATTGTAAAAGCTTACAAGTAAGCCACAAGATAAATGCATTTGGTGGATCACCTTACACAACCCAGCCACACAAACATTAAACAAGCCAGCTGTCAGTCAAATGAGCTTGGTGAAGTAGTTCATAGTGTGTGGCAAATTCAAATCCAAGCATACTGTGACTTGTCCTGCGGCCGTAACGACGTACGTGTGTGAACGGCTTGATATCGCTCCTTGTATTGCTACACCTGCGTTAGTGGACAAGTGTGCCGTCCGCGAATTCTTTTGGCAATGAAGTTGTGATTATTACACCGGTGCGTCGACAACTGTGTTGTGGTAGTTCTTTGACATCGAAGCCCTGCATTGTTACACCTGTGTTAGTGTTGACGTGTGGCGGTCTTCACCTGTGACAGCTTCCGGAAGTTTACTACCATGTCATCGACAGGTATAAAAAGAGAGTGAGCCCAGCAGAGAGTTCACTTTCAACTGGGAATGTATCGCGTGCAATAGTTGAATCAGTTTCGAAGGGAAATTTGGAGCATGCAGTAGGAACTACGGCCGAAAGAGAATTGTGATACAATCGAATAAATACATATATCTGTAAATCGATTTTCATGCGTAATCAAAAAAGAAGAAATAAAGATTTATTTGTTGGAAAATAAAAGAGAGTTTTTGTTACAATTATTTTAGCTCCCTATCAAGTACAATTTCAACCATTTGGGGAACATCCACAACATAAATTGCAGTGTACATTGTCTTTTTAATATGTTAGAGTATATGCAAGATATTTCTTATAGTTTACCTATAAATTCGACCGATATATTTTAGGCAAATAAAAAAAATAACCTTTTGTTGTTCGTTTTTTTTCGTTTTTTTTCTTTTTTAAAGTGGTGGTTCCTTTGAGAGTATACGAAGTACTTAAATCAGAATAATTTAAACTCTTGGCCTTGGTTTTATTATTAAGTAATGGTCGCCCTCCATGGTGCAGTGGTTACCTCTAGAATCCAAGATTGCAAGTTCAAATCTGGCGGGGAATGGTGGCTTTTTTTCAGAAGGGAAGTAAAGCCGGTGTGCCGTGTAATGTTATTTGATAGTAAAATAGCCTTAAAACTTGAAAGAAGAAGGTTTCTGGGCAAAATTCCGCCATTTCGCGCCCGTTCTTCAGCACCAACTGTGGGTGACGAGCGGTGCACTCACTAACTAGAAATTCAAATCCGATCAAGGAAACATCGTAACGATGCTCTCTGCTCCACTTGGGAACTACAGAAAATTAATTAACTTTATATTGTATGTGATGTGTCGAAGTACTTCAAGTCCCTGGCTTCATAGTTAGCTAATACTTACGACATTGTAAGTTGCCATTGAGGCATGTCATCTACAAATAATTTGAGATCATCTTGTGGTCTACCGGGAAACATGCGAGTCAGTTAAGAAATTTAATCCGTGCTGGCATGTAGCCATGGTAGATCAGTGGGTGAGCAACGGGCTAGATATCGGGAAATCCATGGTTCAAACTCCAGCTATGGCATCGAATTTTTCAGCCTGACTCTACCTATCCAATTATCAATATATTGTTTTCAGTTTTTAATCACAAAATCTTCTCGAAAGACTTTTTAAATATAATATGGTTTGCCAACCACTCAAACTTGGGGAAACTGATCAGCATAAAAGTGCTTCGCACCAATGTTAGAAAACCATTACCCGCAGTTCCCTACTTTGCTGTCCGTTAAGACTCGATGTTATCAGGATCTCGAATCAGCTGACTCATCTCCGCGAGGTTTGTGTGACACGACGACCTGCAGCAGGGTATGTGGGTCATCCAGTGAAAGGCAGCGGGGTGCGTTTAATGATTTTACCCTCCTACTTCACTTCACTCGAGTCAAGAGCAGTGTCATGAGCGCATGCGCAGCAAGACACCCCCCACCTCACTCTCTGTCACTATTCCCACGTGTAATTCGTTTATTGTTTTAGGGAATATCATCACACGATCTCTCGTTTTTTTTCCCCTTTAGAGCATTCTTGATATTGGTATCAGAAGTATTTGCATCGACGAGCATTCTATCAATTAAATTAATTCGTTTCAACGATTTTTACACCAATTTTCTCACTATCCAACGAGAAACCATTGTAGCATCACTGTGTGCATATACATATACATATATATATATATATATATATATATATATATATATATATATATATTTCAGAGACAATGAAGCACATTAAATTACACAAATTAGAAAAGAACAACTTGATTACTGCATAGCGTTTTATTCTGCATGGGTAGGAAAAACAATTTTCAGATCCTATTCGTGTTTCTGAAAGTTAAATTTATAATTAGTTACGAAATATAACCTTTATTTACACTAAAAGCTTTGGTTAAATACGCCAGCTAGATGCCAAATCCCGACAATATATTACAGAAAAAAGATTTTATTATGCATTTTTTTTTTCTTGCTCGCCTCTCATCTAAACACCCCGGGTTGTTCAACCCCAAGCAATTGCATGTGACATGTGGTGGACAAAGCGGCATAGGGGCGAGTTTTCTCCGGGTTCTCCGGTTTCCCTCGCCATCACATTCCACCGGTGCTCCATCTACATTTCATGTATCATTGCCTGCGGTGCTACAAGTAGTAAAAGCGAGTTAAACGCTCCCAAAAATGCAATTTTTAGAACATAGAGCATATTCCGGATTATCCGCATCCCCTTCCACACAACAAATATTTTGTTTTAATGTCTACACCGGTTTTTACTTTCTCCATGCGCACTATGTACATAGTGTATAGAGAAAGTATTGCACTCCACCCAAAAATTCGATACCGATATTTCACCGGAAATATATGTTTTAGGGTCCCCAATATCCAAAGCATTTTCACATAAAGGTCCGCGTGTGTGTGTGTGTGTGTCTGTGAACACGATAACTCAAAAACGAAAAGTCGGTAAAATACCAAACTTGGTATTTAAGTTTAGTATCTTCCAGGGATGCGACACGAAGATTTTGAGAAAAATCCCCCCACCCCCAACTACCCTTCATATGGAACTTTTTTCGAAAATTTTGATTTTCTCAAAAATGGCTCTAACGATTTTGATTAAAATTTCGTATATTAAACATATTTACCTGAGAAATAAAATTTATATCTTGAATTTTCTGGGAATAGCCTCTGAAGAGTAGTTTATTCTGGATGAATTTTACTGAATTTTTAATAACTGCTAAACCGTAAGAGATGGACAAAAACTTACTACACAAAAAATGTAGAGCACATTAAAACACACAATTTATGTTATATACATGTTTTTCGTGGAGTTCGTCGTTTTTTGTGACATTCCTTATTTTTGGTTTCTGCTATGAAAAACGCATACTTTTCTCATACAGGAACTTGTCAACTCCTATCCATATAGACAAAGGAATTTCATTGACATAGCAACCAGCTTTTGACTATCACTTTAACCTACGGTTGTCCCTTATTTCGCTTCTAATTACAATGAAGCGAGTAATTAGACTATTTCTGCTATTTTTTTTCTAATTAGCATAAAGTAAATAGAAGTATAAGCTTCTTAAGAATTAATTGTTGCAAGGATATGGAGAAAGTCATGTGAATGGTACACATCAGATTTTTTTCGTTTCTCCGTAGTCTCTCTTATAAACCTCTTTTAACTGGCTTCGTTGACACCCGCTGATTAACACAAGGAAACTCAATTTGTTTTTAATATACACGGAACAGGAACGCTGATAACAATGGAAACGGTACTCTGATCGTTTAAACAATGGAAATGACACCTATTGTCACGCGGTGAGTTCATTATTGCTGTTTCTTAAATAAATACAATACCTATCCACAGAAGTAGAATAAACTTTTAGACAAAAAATATTGTTAATAAATTCTTTTAAATGTAACTTCCTGTTTACATATTATGTTGTCTCAAAATCATTAAATTATGGATTACTCGATTATTCGTGTTTTCGATTGTTCGTGCTTCTTCTCCCTCATGTTAACCGAGATAATGAGGAGTATACTGTATATCTTTAACGAATTAATAAGCAATACTAAATGATGGTAGTAGTATAGCTTTCTCACAGATTTAGAAAATATGCTAACTCTGACTGTAAGCCCTCATTGTGTGTTTATTTCGTCTAGCACAGAATTATAACAAAAACAGTCCTCCACTCTATAAACATTATTGTATGTCTACCTCAGAAGGCCTTACATTTTATCAGTGTAAATTAGTGCAATTACTGCATCGCTGCCGTGATGTCTTCTGGCCCAAAGATGGTTCAGTGCCTTAAATTTGCTTGTAAACCCAAGTCCTTGGAGATGCATTTGTTATTAATCAAGAAGTAAAACATTGCTGCAATATTTAGACCAAAAGGTCTTAAACTTCGTTTGGAATTCCCTGCTTCACTTCATTGATATCTTTAGGCCGGAAGATGGTATCTAGGTAAATCTTCCTTAAATTCGGGTGTAAACCCAAAGTCCTTGGTAATGCAGTTGCTATCTGACAAGGAGTGAAACAAAGTTGTAATTTCCACTGTCTTATTTTGTATATAAGGGACATTTTATGTGGTTTTAACAATTATTTGGTGGATAGACGTTTCCAACCATGGGGCGTTGAAACAACAACCACAACAGCAACTACACATTTTAGATCGAATACAAAGCCATACCTTGAGAAGAAGTATACCAACATATACAAACTTATAGCTCCTTCTAAGGTTCAGAAAGCAAACTATGAAGAGGTAGCTTTAAAATGCCTGTGTTTATAAAATAATTGATTTCGATGTAAACTCCAATCACAGTCCTTAACCGAGCAAGGTAGCTTAGGCATTTTGTAGGACTGGCATTCTGGAAACCGGGTTCGTTCACCGCACAATCTACCCCTGATTTTTCAGTGGCTTTCCTGTGGCCGCTTAGGTGAATTCTGGAGTGTTATAAATTCCTTTTTAGGAGGAATGACCTTTGTTTACTTTGACTCAATTCCCCCTCACCAGCCAATCCAATTCACCCATATACCACGGTTCCTTTCCCTTTCATTCCTTCATTTCTTTTCCCTTCTTTATCTTTCACGTCGTCGGCAGGTGTGGCTTAAGGCTTTGCAGGAAGATGGCGCGGTTGCTTGCTCTGAGTAAAAGTCTCTTCCCCATGGTTTGCCTTTTTTTCTTTACTCCTGACCATGCAATGAGAAGCGAGTTTCAAACGAAGCGAGAGCTTTTAAAATACTACAGTACAGTTTTTGCCTGCTGTATTTCCTTATTCCCATTCTACTTAAAGGAACTAAGTAATAACACAGTTCCTGCTGATGTTTATCTGGATTAGCATGAAGCAGATAGGAGAATAATCTTGAGTAAAAATGGTTCGTAGAACCGGCACAGAAAGCCATGTGAACACATAAAAACTAATGAGTTTTTTATTCAGGAGACATGGAAATGAGTGTTTAAGTACAATATGGACATTTACTATGTAAGTGGAGTACCACAGTTCATCTTAACTGCTTAAGATAGCTGGCAGGGAAAAATTAAACGATGGATGAAGAGAATTATTGCAATCCACAAAAAGTAATAAATGAGAAAGGAAGCAAGAAGTAAAAAAATACGCCGAAATTCAGAAGAAAACTAGAATGAAGATGGTATAAGAAAACGCAGATAGTAGGATGGAGAAAAAGTAGGATGAAGCAGATGAAAGGAGAGAGCTTTGGAGGGACAGAAGCTAAAGTGGAGGAAGGTGAAATACTGTTACTGCTTTTGGAGTAGGTAGTGAAACTCTCACCTTGTTTGAACTAGAGATCATAGCTAGGTTGGATCATCTCATGTTTTGACAGCCGTTTGGCCCAGCCCTAAAGAAAACATTACCTCTCTCCATTCTCCCTCCTAAAGGTTAGGGAAATGCAATTATTCCATTTCGGGTTTTGTAACTTAGTTTGCCGCTGTTAGTTACAGCTTAAAATTAATATTGTGCTTTCTACCCATTATATTATAATGGAAGGCGATACCGCACAGGTAGCTGAGGTGCTTTAGGTAAGGGACTCGTAAATGGGATATAAAGGAACTAATTAATTTATGAACTATACTCATTACAAATTTAGCCTCCTTTTGCGGGGAGTATTATTTGAGATATACCGGGTGTTTTAAAACGACACCAAACGAAGATGTGGACCTTGTTGGTCATACCGTACGTGATACGTGAATATAATTTTCAACTATAAATTCAGCATATACAAAAACTGCTATAAAATCACCATAGATTAAACAGCCGTACATAAACAAATGGCACATGCCTGGCCCACTCCAAGAGAGATGCCGGTTGGTAGCGAAGGTGTAGGCGTGGTTTGCTAGACATGCCGGCGCGGCATAGGTCACCTTAGTAATGGAAAACGTAGTATCAGGGTGTGGCGTATGACAACTGTTGTTTCTCTGCTGCCTAATCCCAAATGTGTGAGAGTTTTATACACACATAAAACTTTAAATAGAAGAGTTTGCTATCTTCATTTGGTGTCTTTTTGAAACGGCCTGTATAGATAGCAATATACAATGAAATAAAGTAAAACACGCAGCTCGTGAGAAAGACGAAATAAGAAGCATTTCCTAATCCCATTAATTATATAATTTATTGAATAAGCTATTAAATACATTTAAATTCTAATGAAACAGTAAGGAAATAATGTTGGCTGTCACCTCTACATTTTAATGTGTATATACTGTTACTAACTTTCCTTATTACACACTGTAATATGCCGGAGAGTTGGTGAGCTGATTGAGATTCTTTTTAGCTTTACTCATTGTAATACGTGTTATTGCATCTCAGGATCGTGGCCGCGAGGGAGAAAATGCATTTCAGGTAATATAATACTTGTAAATGATACACTGGTAACATGTTCTTGTATATTCTTCAATATCGCTGGATACAATAATTATTAACACTGATTGCGGTTAAATTAAGATTGCATTCCGCTAGCGTGGTAACAGTACGCGTTCCCACCAAATACATAGGAAGCTATCCTTGTGCCGAGCAATGAAGATCACGTGAAGACTGAAAAATAATGACAAAGGTTGAGCGTCTATTCAGCTCTTATATAAGCTCAAATCTTATTCTACACGCTTCTCCTTATTAAACATTCTTTAAGCAAGTACATAATATATACTTCCTTTTATATATAAATAAATTACTTTAGATACATATAATATTTATTTCATAAGCTATTTGCGCTTAATAGATATTTAAATATGGGTATACAACGCTTGGGGATGGGGTATGCTAGAAAAAACAACTTCCTTTTTCATGCACGTAGCAATGCAATTATCGTTGTTGAAGCTTTTTAAATTATTACTTGTGATCATAAATGACAATATACTTAAAATACTCATGAAATTTAATATTCTGATATTCACAGAATACTTACGAGCGAATTACTTTCATTAATTACTTCTAACTTTACCACAATCAATAAATCAATATGGCATCAATTTTTAACACAAAATGAACACTTGATATGAAAACGCTTGGCTTCCATATATTAACGTCTCATTATGACCTAAAGTGATGCATGTGTAAAATTTAACCAATAATTGTGAAATTAAAAAAAAAAATGATTTTCTTTTACAGTAAAATTATTAAGTTATCCGTCCCGTATGAAGGACTGACACCCCTCTAGAACTTGCAAGCGGGTGCCTAGGATTCAGAAGCTTGTCTGGTACGTGACCACAGAATAAAATACTTGGAACGAGTGGTCGGCCCTTAGCCAGGCATGAGCATGAGGAATTGAATGATATGAAAGGAAAGCGAAATGAAAAATTAAAGGTATAAAGCTAATAGAACCTGAAAAAATAATGATTCCATAATACTTACATAAATTATGTGATGGAACAAAGTTGGAGTGGCGGGGGAAACTGGAGGATCTGGAGTAAACCCCCCCAGAGCTGTTTCGTCCACCACTTGGGATCGAACTCAAATCATAGTGAAAGGCGAGCGGATTAACCACTCTGCCACGACGCCGCCAGTAAAATGATATGCATTAACTTAAATAAACAAATTAATTCTAAACTTTAAGAAAAATAATGTTTTTGTCACTTGGCGAAATTTAACTACCAATTAAATGAAGCTATAGTTGGGTAGGCGCATTCTTATTAATAGATACTTCGAACTTTGACCTTCTATTTTCGAAAATCTCTTTTCCATACTGAAAATGTTTCACATAATGCAATTCCTCACTAATTTGTTTCAAAAATATTATACTACTTCTAAAGGCCACATTAAATAAAATTACCATATTATTTTTCCGATATAATGTTCCAATTTTGATATATAGACTATTAAATTTAAAAAATAAAGGGGTTTGGAAAGTATAACAAGTAATATATTTTGCACACTAATTAGGGCTAATATAAAAGAATATAATGTGAATATAAATATTAAACTCAAGTATTGCAAACCTAAATTTGTGTATCTGAATATTTTAAATACATCATAGTTCAACTTTATTAAAACAATGACTTGAGACTGTAAAACGTTATTATTTAAATAACCATGCAAGCTTGAACTTTGATACATGGCTGAAATGTATCATTATACACTGTAACTGGTATAGATTTCAATTAAGAAATTTTACACTCTATGCATGTTTCAAATTTCCTAGAGCATCATCTTAATTAAGAAGCGGATATTAAGCGTTGCACCTCCCGGAATTTATTTAAAAGAAAATTTAGTTATGAATATTTTACTTTTTGCCGAAGATCGAGCCAACATCACCACAAAAGAGGAAAAACTCCATAAATTAATATAGAGGGTCTTTCAAAAGTCATTTAAAACTTTAAACAGCTAAAAATATAACAATATTTAAAATAGTATAAAACAAAGGAAGTTACCCGCAGGGCAAGCAATGGGGTTTGGGCCTCTTTTATTTATTTTTCTTCAGTTCACTATTACCATGGGTACAACTTTGTTGAATAAATCCTTAACAATTTATTGATACTCTTTTAAGAATTTTAAGTTATAAATCATGGCTCTATAATTAAAAATTCTGATGTGTTCCATTCACATGACTTTCTCTATATCACTGTAGCAAACTATTGATAATAAGCTTATTCTTTTATTTATTTCATGCTAATCGAGAAAAATTAGCAGAAGTAGTCTTACTTCTTGCTTTATTGTAAGTAGAAGCGAAATAAGGGACTACCATAGGTTAAAGTGAAAGACAAAAGCTTGTTGCTATGTGACTGAAGTTCGTTTGTTTGTATGGACACGAGTTGGCAAATTCCTATATGAGAAAAGTATGTTTTCCAAAGCTGAAACCAAAAAACAAGGAATATCTCGAAAACAATCAACTTCACGAAAAAAATGCATATAACATAAATTGTGTTTTATCGTGCTCTGCATTTTTTATGTGTTAAGTTTTTGTCCATCTCTTACGATTAATAGTTATACAACATTCATCCAGAATAAAGTAGTCTTCAGAGGCTATTCCCAGAAAATTCAAGATATACATTTTAATTGTAAGTTAAATATATTTTTAGTATACGATATTTTAATCAAAATCGTTAGAGCCATTTTTAGAAAATCAAAACTTTCGAAAAAAAGTTTCATGTAAAGGGCAGTTGGGAGTGGGGGATTTATTTTTAAATCTTCGTGTCGCATCCTTGGAAGATACCAAACCTAAATACCAAGTTTGGTATTTAACGGAATTTTCGTTTTTGAGCTATGCTGCCCAAAGTCAGACACACACACACACACACACGGACATTCCTCTAAAAATGCTTTTTGGGGGGGGGATTCAGGGTGTCTCAAAACATGTATTTCCAGTGAAATCTCGGTATCGAATTTTTGGGTGCATTACAATACCTTCTCTATACACTGCGTACATAGCTCGTATAGAGGAAGTAATAGAATACAGCTGATTCAATTATATTGTTAAAGTAAAAGGAGTTTTTCTCAAGGCAATTTAAGAGCAGGTTCATGCTACATTCGTCAAGTTCCAACAAAGTGACCACCGCGATCTCCAGATCTCAACCTATAGACTTTTGGTTGTGAGGTAGCCTTAAAGAACGAGTTTTTCTGACACATCCAAAATCTCGATATCAGCTGAAAAATATTATTTCGGTGATTATGTTGAAAATTAACCTGTGTAAAAAATCTTGTTTTCTATGAACTTGTCTTTTATTTATAGCCTACCGGAGGTTGAAAAAAGTCGAATGTGTTACACTCACCTGACTTTCTCTAGATCTCTGCATCAAATTATTGTTAAAAAGCTTACGCTTCTATTTACTTCATGCCCATCGAGAAACAATTAGCAGAAATAGTCTTATTACTTGCTTTCTTGTAAAAGAAGCGAAATAAGGGAGTCCATAGGTTAAAGTGAAAGTCAAAAGATAGTTGCTATGTGACTGAAGCTCCTTTGCTTGTATGGACACGAGTTGACAAATTCCTGTATTAGAAAATTAAAAGTTTTTCAAAGCTGAAACAAAAAACATGGAATATCTAAAAAACGAGCAACTCCACGAAAAAAATGTATACAGCATAAATTGGTGTTTTAATGTGCTCTACAAGTTTTCCGTGGTAAGTTTTTGTCTATATCTTACGGTTTACCAGTTATACACAATTCCGTAAATTTCATCCAGAATAAAGTAGTCTTCAGAGGTTATTCCAAGAAAATTCAAGATATACATATTATTTATGAGATATATATCTTAAATATACGATATTTTAATCAAAATAGTTAGAGCCATTATTTAGAAAATCAAATTTTTTGAAAACTTTTCCATGTGAAGAGTAGTTTGGGGTGGAGGGATTTTCTTGAAAACCTTCGTGTCGCATCCTTGGAAGATACTGAACTTAAATACCAAGTTTGGTATTTAACGGTCTTTTCGTTTTTGAGCTATTCTGCCCACAGACACACACACACACACAAACATTTTTCTAAAAATGTTTTTTTTTTTGTATTAAGGGTGTCTGAAAACATGTATTTCCGGTGAAATCTCGGTATCGAATTTTTGGGTGCATTACAATACTTTCTCTATACATTATGTACATAGTACGTATAGAGAAAGTATATACAATATACATTTAAAGTGTATGATTAAATTGCTACTTTCTGAATAGCTTTTCAGCTGTAGTGCATTTGAGGAACCAGGCAGAAAAATTTATGAAATGATGTGATGAAGGAGACAAGCCAGACAGACCATTGACTCCACTCATGTAATGGGATAGCTAGACCTGCCTGTCTGCCAATCCACTCAGTGGTTACCAATCGATATCTTCCTCAGCATCACTTTCCATGTACCTGGTAGTACGTGACTTCCAGGCTGGTTTCTGTGTCATATTTGTGACGAAGTCTTCTGTAGTTTCAGTAAAATCGGATGTCAAACATATGAATAATAATTAAGTCTGAAATACAGATTCTATAAAATGAAACTAAGTACTAATATTCTTCTGCTGCCTGCTAGCTGCTCCATGGTATGATGTATCTATCTCTCGTGGGTGTGGCGAGAATAGACAACACCAGCTAAAATGTATGAGAATATTTAATGAAAGTTATTGCTCAGATTGAACGAGTTACAGATTATTTTAAGATAAATCATTACACTGTTTCAGAAACTAATCATGAGGATTATAAATATCTATCTTTACGCTTTAGATTAATATTAATTGCTTTTTACTTTCTCTAATCCCGTATGTACAATGTACATAGGGATAGAGAAGTATTGTATTGTACCCAAAAATTCGATGTCGAGTTTTCACCGGAAATACATGTTTTAGGATCCCCTGAATCCCCCCCAAAAAAGCATTTTCAGAAACAGCTCCGTATGTGTGTGTGTGTGTGTGTCTGTGGACAGCATAACTAAAAAAAACAAAAAGATAGTTAAATTACAAACTTAATATTTAAGTTTGGTCTCTTCAAGGATGCGACATGAAGATTTTCAAGAATATCCCCCACCCCTAACCACCCTATACATGTAAACATTTTCGAAAATGTTGTGTTTCTTAAAAATGGCTGTAACGATTTTGATTGAAATCCCACATATTAAAGCCAGTTCTACCACAAATAAAATGTATGTCTTGAATTTTCTGGGAATAGCTTCTAAAGGCCTGTTTATTCTGGATGAATTTGGCCTAATTTGGTTGAACTAGTAAACCGTAAGACATAGACAAAAACTTACTATACAAAAAATGTAGATCATTTATGTCATATACCTATATTTTCTTCGTGGAGCTTACCGTTTTCGAGGTGTTCCTTGTTATTAGTTTCAATTGTGAAGTACTTATACTTTTCTCAGACGGAAGTGTCCGTTTTTCTTTGGTTCTACTCTTGGCCAAGCAAAGAAGCCATTTGCAATGACAATCACATAACGAAAGCCTTTTAAAATAGTTGACTATCACTTTAGCCTAGTGCATTCCCTTAGTTCCATTCTACTTATAAAGAACTAAGTAATAAAATTCTGCTAATGTTTACTCGATTAGTATAGTGTTGAAAGAAGAATTACATTTCGTAAGAAGTTTGTAGAGTAGCTAGAGAAAGCCATGTGAGTGTGAGACATCAGATTTTTTCGTAAGGTATAGAGCTTTGATTACGGTGACTTAGTAAGCTGCTATACAGCTAATTGCTCAGTGTTGCCCACTATACTGGCGATGAGCCTAGTGCTGCGCTACAATCATTATAGCAAGAGTAACTTGAAGCGTGAAAAGGGCAAGAGAGAAATATAACGCAAAGCTCACATGAAGGCTAGCATTGCATCCTCTTTTATTACCTTAAGCCCCGCCTACCACTGACTATCTCACCACCGTTCCTATGTTCTACACTGCTAATTTTTACACTTCGTATAAGTATCCGAGAACACTTTTCATTCTCTTTAACAGTTCGATCCTTCCCATTTGCTGAACTCTCAGAAATGGTTTAAGTGCTTTTTGAATACCTTTTTATTTGCACTTAGATTTGTGAAGTTTGTATTGTGACGAACTGAAGCTTGAGACAAATGCGTGTGCTTGTTTACTAAAGCTTAGTTACCTTCGTTGCTATGATTTCAACTATGTTTCTTCGAATGTAACATGCTTTTACGACTTCTAATCTAGCAATATATTTTGTTACTCCTATTTAAAATTACGCTTCACCAATGACATCTACATAAACATTATAAGTTATGTGCTTTTACATTACTCGAGGATTTTAATACATTAGATTATTTGTTACAATAATTTCTCGATTTTCCAATAATTTCTTTATAAAATTATATAAGCAACATTTTAATAAATTTATAGTTGAGTAAGTTTATGGTTGTTTTCCCCTTTTTCTTCTTGAGATTATGAAACTTTCAATCCCTTACGGTTCTTAAAATGATTCCTTTTTTTCGGTTGCATCTCATATGTTTCCTTACTTGCTTTCCTAGACTTTGTCCAGCATACGATTACCATCAGTTTATTTGAATGATAATAACAAAACATTTTAAATATTTATTTCAGTATTTTGGCTGGTTTTCTTAAGAGTTTTAGTTCTCGATAATTGCTAAATTATCTCCAACTGGTAAAATAAGTGTGAGAAGATCCAAAAAGCTATGGAGCGATGAGTTATAATTCTGTGTGAGACGGATCTTGTATAGTTTATGATGATGATTTACGCCTTACCACGTAGAACCCTAAAATATATTTAACATAATTTAGGATTAATTACAGTGTTTTTTTCTGTTATCTGATCTAATTCCCACAGCCCTAAATCTAAAACTTTAGTGTCAGGAGCCCTACAGTTTTCAGATTGAGAAACCCGAACAGTTGCGGATTCCCGCTCCACAGAGGGTCCAAAAACCCAAAAGGGACGGTGCGTATTCATCGCAAACAACCGAAGGCCGAGGGATGAATCAAGTTTCACAGAGAGCATTCTTTGTCTCTGCTACGCTGCACCGAAATACCATGGTCGACACTTCCAACTCTGAAATAGATTAAACAAAGTGAAGGATGAAATAAATGTACGACATAGAGGGGTAAGAGTTTTGGGAGATGTAAGAAACATATCCAACATTCGCCATAACTTAGGGAAATACCAGAGGAAACCACGAACCAAAGCGGGAATCGAACTGAGTACCAAACTAGAAACGATTAATATATTTTAATTAAATACAGTTAAAATAAAAATGCACATTTATGAACAGAGGCCAGTCTGAATTCACTGTCCTACCAACATTTCGAAGATTAATACTTTCATCAGCATTACTTAAAACCGCGGAGAATGCCTTCTCATCCGTCTCGTCCCCATCCACCACTCATTTTAAGGAAATGAACTGCGATGTTCTTCATTTGTCGAAGTAGACTTGTTTGTTAGCTAATGAAGACCCAGCGTCTCCCAGAACAACGGCTCCAGAAACTTAATGATCTGCGAGCAGGTGTTTCGCATATTGCAAATTAGTAAAGGAATTTATGATTTATTTGCACCTCTTCTGTTAAAACTAATCCCACTTTAAGAAATGAGATTACTATTAATTTTTGTTACTTTTTTACTTTCTCTATACGCACTATGTACATAGTGTATAGAGAAGGTATTGATTGCACTCCACCCAAAAATTCGATACAGAGATTTCACCGGAAATATATGTTTTAGGGTCCCCAGTATCCAAAAAAGCATTTTCACAAAAAGGTCCGTGTGTCTGTGTCCGTGTGTCTGTGAACACGATAACTCAAAAACGAAAAGTCGGTAAAATACCAAACTTGGTATTTAAGTTTATTAGCTTCCAGGGAGGAGACACGAAGATTTTGAGAGAAATCCCCCCACCCACAACTACCCTTTACTTGGAACTTTATTCGAAAATTTTGATTTTCTTAAAAATGACTATGATTTTGATTAAAATTTCGTATATTAAAGATATTTACCTGACAAATAAAATGTATATCTTGAATTTTCTGGGAATATCCTCTGAGTAGAGTGGTTTATTCTGAATGAATGCTACTGCATTTTGAATAACTGCTAAACCGTAAGAGATGGACAAAAACTTACTACACAAAAAATGTTGCTCACGTTAAAACACACAATTTATGTTTTATACATGTTTTTTTTCGTGAGTTCGTCGTTTTTTAGACATTCCTTATTTTTGGTTTCTGCTATGAAAAACTTATAATTTTCTCATACAGGTACTTGTCAACTCCTATCCATATAAACAAAGGAACTTCATTGACATAGCAACCAGCTCTTGACTATCATTTTAACCTATGGTAGTCCCTTATTTCGCTTCTATTTACAAGGAAGCAAGTAATAAGGCTATTACTGCTCATTTTTTCTGATTAGCATAAAGTAAATAGAAGTATAAGCTTTTTAAGAATAATTTGTTGTAGGGATATAGAGAAAGTCATGTGAATGTTACACATCAGATTTTTTTTTCACAGATACCTTGTATAAGACAAGAGTTGGAAGAATCGGACTGGAAAATCTATGCTATGGCCCGACTTGAACCGATTTCCGTCAGGTTCCTCTAAACAACTAAGATACCATGGCAGGAGTAGGCAGGTCTCTGTATTCGCCAAGTAACTTGCAATTTTTTCTGTAAACTAAAAAGAGATCTTAAGATTTTCAGAATTTTGAGATACAACACGCAATGGCGACTTACAACAGTAAATATCTAAATCCAGTTTCATAGTTTAACCAACTATTAATTCAGTAAAGTAAATTCAGAGTGAAAAATCCAATACTGTAGTCAGGATTTGAATCAGAGATCTTCCACTTTTGGTCCGGTTTGCCTAACTCCCTGGTTTGCCTGTTTTAACGCCTGAAAAAAATCTTGTGGTTCCTGCACCTCATTCCCGCCTCCCGGGGGTGGTGAATAGCCAAAAACGTTCCTTCGTAGTGTTACAATGACCAAGGTGTCCGCCTCCGTTCAAATATCCTACGTCCCTCATCCTATTTACAGAGGAATTATAGCCATCGGAACTTTACGGTTATTAAGTGATCTCATATCAGAATATTGACTGAGTCAATAAATTTGAGTTTAAAAAGTATTTGTATGACTAGAAAATTTCAAAATCGGGATACGTAGAACGTAGAATATCTTATTAAAATAAATTTCCTAGCAACCTTTAGAAGAACTTAATCCAGAGATAATCGCTATACGAGGTGACTCAACTAAGCATATTTGGCGGTTGTAGAGATCCTATCGTGCATTAAGAGTTGCAAAACTCAACGGGTCTATTTCAAGTTAAAACGGGGCAGTAGAGAACAGAGTGACAGTGACGGTCGTTTTGCCCTTCACAATGAGGGCGACCTGCTGTTAGCATGAAGTGTAAAGCGAAGGTCACTCTCAGAGTATTTCACTGGTAGGTTTTATCCGGAAGTAGCTTCGTTGAGTTCTGCATTTCTTTTAACTCGGCAACGGATATTTGTGCGCATCAAAAATTTAGCAATATGGTCATCTGGTAGATAGAATAACTGCTTATTGCATACAAAAAACATAGTCAAATATATTGATCAGATCACAAATATCTAAATGCATGGTTACTTACACGGACAAAAATTTTCTTTTTTGTTTGTTTTTTTCATAAAAAATCCTTAAGAAACCTCAGACTCTTTGTGATTCTCTAGATTTATTTTCTACAGAAAATTTTGTTAAAAGCATTTTCAGCATATATGTGGATTTACAGGAGAGAATTTCACAGGATGTCAACTTAAATGAACGAATCAACCTATCATTACCATAGCACTGATAAGCCTATTTAAACACGTTCATTATACCAAACACATATATTTGAAAAATAAAAATATGACGTATACCTTCACATGGCTTTCTCTTCATGTTCTGCAACAAACTCTTACAAAAGATGATTCATATATCTACATCGGTAATCAAGATAAAACATTAGCAGAAATTGTCTATTGCATGCTTTCTTGTAAGAAAAAATTAAATAAGGGACTAGGCTAATCTAACGCAACAATCAAATTTTTTAAAGCTATCTCTATGTGAAACCATTGAAATTCGGTTCTCTTGCGTGTTAATGATATTTATTATATTTTTAATGAGATCTGTATTGTTTGTCTAGTAGGTTTTTGTTCGTTTCTTACGTTTGCCAGTTACATAAAAGTGTCTACTTCTAAAAAATGCAGAATATACATTTCATTTGCCATGAAATCATTTTACACACGTAGTATTTGAATATAAATCACTAGAGCCATTTTGAGATAATGAAAGTTTTCCAAAAATATTCCATGGTAAGAGTAGTTAGGGTGAGAGATTTTCTTCAAATATCTTCGTGTTGCATCCTTGGAAGAAATTGCACTTTAATACCAAGTTTGGTATTAAACATATTTTTCATTCTTTATCTAGCTGCCCAAAGGCACTCGCACACATGGGCATTTTTCTAAAATAGCTTTCTTTTCTTTTCGGGGGTCCAAAACATGTATTTTTGGTGAAATCTCGGTATCCAATTTTATAGTGTGTTACAATAAATTCTCTGTCTACCATGAAAGTTGTACATATGTGCTAGAGAAATAATAATAGTCGCAGCTTGGAAAGTTTCCTTACTCTTTCTTCACTAAGCGAGTTAGCGACACATCCCAGAGGTCCCGAATCCGATCCCCGGCGACCACCCATCTTGACCTATGAGTATTTTATGGTTTCCGCTGTTCGGTAGGCAAATAATGGCGTGGTTCCTTCTGTCATTCTTTTAGGTCTCTTAGTTTCACTACCTATTCAGTATCACCATCGCCATCTGTTTATCTAAGGATCAGGCTGGACGATAGAAATGTAGTTTATGGAGTTTAATTCTCTGGTGATCTGGAATGCATAGCAGGAACAGGCCTCCGAAGTGGAGTAATCGCCGAGGGTTAGGGAATCGTGCGTATCGGAGAACTTTCGATGGGTTCGAAATAGAAAAGTTAAGAGATTCCGTTCATGCTTGCGTACGCCTTCATCCCGATTAGTTACCGTTAGAGGTACAAAGGACCACACAGTCTGCCTGTGGTACTGTGTTCACTTTGTGGGTACCCTTCCTAATATCTATGTCTCAGGACTACAACTTAAGGTTCTAAACCTGATGTTTATACATTTATTGTAAATTTAGCAAATCTGAATTCCACACAAAACCCGAAAGCAACACATAAAAGCTTGAAAGCCTGTCCCGATACAAGATGTTTTCCATTCATATGACTTTTTCTGGTGGGTCTAGAGGTTTGTTACAAAAGATTATTCTTTTATCTAAGTAATGCTAGGCGGGATAAACATAACAACAATGGTCTTATTACTTGAGTCCTAATAAGGGGATATACTGGAATAAGTCGATGTTCAATCTTTTAAAAACTAACACTATGTGAAAAAATTAAAATTCGCTGTTACATTTCCGGGAGTAAAACAAAAGAGATGAAACGAAATTTGATTTCTCATTTGAGAATGGTTTAAGCCGTTTAAAATTGAAGCCAGTAATAAGGACTATCTAAGAAGCGGTTAATTCTACTACATAAATGCACATGTCATACATTGTGTACTTCAATTAAAGCTACACTTTTTGTGTGGTAAGTTTTTGTCCAGCTTTTACGGTTTACTAGTTATACAAGTCATCCATAGGCTATTGCCATAAAATTCAAGATATGCATTTTTGTTTGTCATGAAAATATCTTAAAAATATTAAAATATTTAGAGTCATGTTTGAGAAAATAATTATTATTGAAAAATGTTTCATGTAAAGGGATACTATTCGTTCTTGAGCTATACTGCTCAGAGACACACACAAACACATATTTTTTTCTAAACAATGTTATTTAGGGGATTACAAAACATGTATTTACGGCAAAATCTCAGTATCGCATTTTTCGTACATAAAATGTCTTCTCTATCTAACATGCACATTGTACATACGTGATAGAGAAAGTAAAAATGATGATAATAAAAAATTATGAAACGAAGTATGAAATTATGACATAAATGACATTCAAAGCCTAAAAATAGAAAGTTTCCCACTTTCTTTCGAAGGGCTATGATAAAACTAAAATGTACAAATGGAGTAATACCCTTATCAACAGCGAGAAAATAATAAATTGCCCTTACTAGCCAGGACAGTTATGCTGTAACTTCTTGAATTGAATCATAGCTTTGAAATTTTTTCAAAATCTATGTATAAAATATGTGGGTTAAAATATTAAATGTATATTTTGCCAAGTCAATCCCAAATAAGAGTGTCTTTTGCACTTTGCCATTTCTGTTATCAAACTCGAGCAGAAGAGAAGGAAAAAAATTCAAGTCTCGCTACGAGGGTCCGGAAGCTCGCACTGGCTTAACTTCCGGTACGAAGAACAAGAAACGCCGATACGGAGTGACGGAGACGGAGAAAATATGGAAGATAATAGAACATTGATTTTTTCTTGGTCTCTCCTTTCCCCCACCACGTCTCTGGGGTCCTTGTGATGAAGTGTGGTGCATATTCCGCATCTGATCAATGTGCTACATCCCAGACTCACACTAACTGCTTGCGAGATTCCTCTGCTCTCATAATTCAACCTGACAAGCGGAGTTTTCGTAAAAATACAAACATCGGAGAGAGGAGAGAAGTAATATTTTGGGCATGTGCTACACAATAATGGTGGTAATCTAGCGGTGAAACCTGAGATAGTACATGTCTTGTCCCGGGGCAGTGAGTTATTCAGAAAGATAAATCATAGCTCATAGTATAAATTATACTAAGAAGGGAAATATAAATGTACATTTAAAAGGGACAGGTAAGAAAGATTTCAAACACGTCTAAGTAGCCGAGTTGACTCGAGCTGATAGCAACGTACACCGTTAGGGTAGGCATTTACCCGAAGGGGGTGAGAGGACACTGCCCTAGGGGAACATAACGGGAAAAGAGATGCTTCTGCTGGTCACACGACACTTTTCGAGGTACTTGGCGTAGAACATCGGCAGAGCAAATATGTAATATTTAGGCTCTGTAGTGGAGCCGAACAGCCTACCTTTAGTTGTGAGGGAAATAGTTATTGTAATACAGTCCACAGTACGGACATATCACTGCATCAAAATTAATAAGTAACAATAGTCGCAGTCGCGTAAAGCATAGTTTCACAGGAGAAAATTAAGAGAAATGCGTGTGTGTTCGACGGCGGAAAAATGCCGAACTAACTGAATAAAGCTCTTATGTCGTACCACACCTTGAAAGAGTTTCCATGCTAGCCAAATCTGAGCTAGGGCACCTACAAATTCACACCATTCCTAATACCCAAAATCTACACCCGGGAATCGAAACCGTAACCCCGTTACCGCCCCAAACCGCAAAAATATAACTCAATGATGGCTCCGTGGGAGTGGTTAGAACGCTCGCCTCTACTTAGGTGACCCACGCTCAACAATTGCAGTGGACGACATATGGAACGATTCGGCATCTGGGCGGGTCTTCTTCGGGTTCTCCAGTTTACTCATTCCATTGATTACTCTCTCATCACCTTTCTTATACAATTCACTTGTACTATATCCTATCCTCTACATCCTCAGGTGCATTCAGTATTTTTCAGAACAAAGGTGATGTGACTTTAAAGTTTTGGATTAGGACGGGTGCAGCTGGAAACCAACCCTCGCAGTTACTAAGTCTTCCACTTACAGGTCCCTTAACTAAGGTGCGAATCTCGACTTACAAGCAGAGTCTTCAGTCTCCAGAAAAAAAGAGATTTTACTGCGTTGCCTCTCACCCCTATTACATGGTGATGTCTTGTTTGCTGATGGTTATTGCTCAGTGGCAGGGGGCAGAGGTCCCGTTTGAAGGCCATCATTTATGGAAAAATCTATACAATAGATGGGGATGATCCGCATCCTTGGAGATATATATTGTGTTTAACGCTCGCTGCTACGGCACCGCTGGCGATGACAGAGATACTACATGGAATGAAGCTGGAGCACCGGTGAAATAAGATTGTGGGGGAAGCCAGAGAACCTGGGGAAAACCCGCGCCGCTTTGTCCACAATAAATCCCATACGCAGTCCTCTCGGATCGAACCCACGCCACCTTGATGAGTGTCCCGGCGCGGCATCCCTGGATATTCTATCTAATACATAGCCCGTCTACTTTTCAACAGGTGTTTGAACCTAGGTATTAGCTTGTAAGCCCTGAGGGATGCAACTACAGTGAACTTTTGAAAAGAATGCATAAACAAAATGTGGAATGTCATTCCCAAGGTATGCCACTTTGTCTGTGGCCGCACCGCCTATCACCAATGCGGCCCGTGTTCGATCCCAAGTGATCGCATGTGAGATTTTTGGTGGGCAAAGCGGCGCAGGGGCGGTTTCATTCTACCGGTGCGCCATTCTCGTTCCATGTATCATCGGCATCATCGCCTGTGGTGCCGTCGTAGTGAAAGTGGGCGTTACACACTAAAAAAAAATTGCCTGTAAAGCACAGTAGGTATTAACAGTGTATGTATCATAGCTTTTTCCTATAGGTCATTGCCTGTGACGGAATAAATAAACAAATACATATACTAACTCTTTAGTGGAGCTGCACAATGATAGCTCACATTAAGCTAAGGAGCTTAATATGAAGAGCTTCCCAAGCCATCTGTTACTTCTGGTAGTGGGAGCAGGCGCGAGACTTTGTTATTATCATATCCTCATCCGTATTAACTATGAGGCGTTTGGTTTATGACGTTGAAAACTATTTTTTCGTTTCATATAGTACCCAAACAACAGCATGCACACCTTTTTAAGTGTATTTCGAAACACTCATTTTTAAGAGCACACTAATTTGCAGGGGATTTTGGATGAATAAAAAAACTTTTTCAACTTTTAGCCTGCCCCACACAATTTGTGTAATATTTCCACAGACGCACGTAGTAAGGTTGATCACCAATCCGTCTACAAAAAAATCTGATGTGTTCCATTCACATGACTTTCTCAGGCTCCCCTATAAGAGAGCTTTATTTTACCTCGTACATCAACCTAATCCAGATTAACTTGAGCAGAATTGCTCGTATTGGTTGTCATTTTGGAGTAGAAGGAAAATAAGGGAATGAACTACGTTAAAGGATAATCACATCTTTTAAAACCGGTCACTAAGTGAAATAACTGAAATCCAGTTCCCTTTACTTGCCAGGAGTAAAACAATAGAGATAAAAGATGACTTACTGTTTGAAAAAAATAAGTAGGTAGTTAAACATTGAAACCAGTAACAAAGAAAGTACTGAAAAAGATCTAAAAATGAATGTATGAAACTTTAACTGTGTGTTTTAACAAGATCTAACTTTTTGTGTAGCAAACTGTTACCTGTCGGTTAGTTTGCCAATGATACAAAGGTTGCCCAGAATTAGGATTATTTCACGATAGCTTACATGCATTTCGTTTGTCATAAAACTATCTATAACACAAGGTATTTTAATTAAAACAGAGTTGGGACGTTTTTCTAAAAATCTTCGTGGCGTATCCTTGGAATATACTGAACTTCAATATCAAGTTTCTAACCGACGTTAATCTTTTAGTTATGCTGTGCACCCACACGCTTGCGCGCAGACGTTCTTCTAATTATAATTTCTCTACACGTATTATATATGAGTACATAGTGAATAGAGAAGGTATTGTAACACATGATTTTGGTCCCCCTGAGTCCCAATGAAGCATTTTAGGAAAAAGTGTGTGTGTGTGTGTGTGTGTGTGTCTGTAGGCAGCATAGACAAGTCCGTTAAATACTAAACTTGGTGTTTAAGGATGCGACACGATTTTCAAGAAAATTCCCCCACTCCCAACAACCCTTTACATGGAAACATTTTCGAAAATTTTGATTTACTGAAAAGTGATTTTTATTTAAATATCATTACATGATTACATGACAAATAAAATACACATCTTGAATTTTCTGGGAATAGCTCTGAAACTACTTTATTCTGGATACATAGTATGGAAGTTTGCATAACTGGTAACCCGTAAATAATAGAAAATTTTATTTAACAGAATGTAGGGTTCGTTAAAGCACACTATTTGTGTTATATACATTTCTTTTTCGTGGAATAAATCGTTTTTGAGATATTCCTTGTTATTGTTTTCAACATTAAAATGCTTAAACTTTTCTCATACGGGAATTTGTAAATTCCTGTCCATACAAACAAAGGAACTTTAGTCACATAGCAACCAGCTTTTGCCTAATACTTTAGCCTATGTTACTCCTTTATTTCCCCTGTACTTGCATGGAAAAAAAGTAATAAGACCATTTCTGCCAGTTTTTTTCTCAATTGGCATAAAGTAAAAAGAAGCATAAGTGTTTTAAGAACAAATTTGTTGCAAAGATATAGAGAAGGTCATGTGAATGGAACACAAGATTTTTTTTAAATTAGAGGACTCTATAACATGTATTTCCGATGAAATCCTGATATGACTACGTACATAGTAAGGTTTGTGCCGATTTGAAGAACAGCTGTTTAGTCTCTCCTCTGTCACATCCCCATTTCAACCCCCTATAACAAGGCGTGATTGGCAACTTGCGCTTGCCCTTTGTTTCACGATGGTGAATACTAATCAGAAAGTTTTAGATGCATTGAAACATAAATTCAAAATGCCACGAAGTGGCGTGGACAATCGTTCCACTGGGATAATGGTCTCCTTGTCCTTTTCCTCACAATGCTCACTTTGGGCACACGCTTTGTTATCGGTCATTGCTTGTTTCAAGACTAGACTAGAATAGAAACTAATGACGAGGAACACAAGTGGTGAGGAAGTTCGCTAACATTAATTAAAGAAACACAACTAACAACTTTGGCACATTTCTCTGCAACCGGGCTGTATACTCAAAGACATTAAATATACGCCTGACACTGTGGTTTTGCTGAAAATGTGAACATTTAACGGAGACTCGGGTCGTACGACGATTTTCATTGGTACCATTGTGCATAAAATCGTCGAGATGGAAAAGACAAAACCAACTGGGCATTCCTCTCCATCCTTCAACCCGCTCGACGCTCCCTCAGACCATGTTGACTTGTATAAGCAGTGTATTAATTTTTTCCACCATATGGCGAATTATCTTGGCATTATAATTTCAGTATGTAGGACAGAGAAAACATCAACCTAATTTTGTGTCACTCGTGAGAGAAGTGGCTTATTGTCCAAACAGAGAGTTTGGAGATCATTAGTTCGAAACTGAGAACTTCATTTGTCGCAAGCTACGTGTTATATTCGCCCTCCTTACCTTTTCGGTAACGTAATTGGTCTAATATGGTTTAAGAGCATAGCAAGGATATATGGACAACCAAACGACAAACCAAACAGGTGGAAGACTTGAGCGGAGATAGCGAAAAGACGTTACGTATTTCCAGGTGCACCTTTAATGTCTTTGAGTGTATCTGCAGATAAAGTAAAAAAATACTTTTGTCCGTTCTACACAATTTCTGTAATATTTGCACCCCTGCAAGGATATGGCAATAGTAGGCTTGATCTCTACTTGGTCTACAAAAAGAACACAGTAACAACGCAGGATAACAAAATACTTCCTTTGCCGGCAGCTGCCTACAACATAGTAGCTCTGACCTCGTAAATGGATGGGCGAAGCTGCGCCAAATCGGACCGGGGATGAGTGTTTATTTTCAAGGGGAGGATTGTATAAATATTTTGTCCCGGCATGGGAGTGGTAGTTGCTGCAGCTATCCCCGTACTGATGCTCCCTTATGTAGGCTTGACAAGCCATACGAAGCCTGCCATGAACATTTATTTCAACGGGTGGGAACAGAGAGGGCACATGAGAGGCAAAGTATTTTATCCGTTTACTAGACGGAGCCACAAAATAAGGAAGAAGAGAAAACCATGTTGCTACGAGAAAACAAGTGACATACGCTGTCAAATGAGGCACTTCTGAAAGCTTAGACGTCCACATTATTACAGGAGCTTTACGGGATAAAGCGAGAGTACCTATACGCCATGCTTTGGAAGTATATTTTCTTTGCAGTTACGTAGGATAACATAGTAAAATGGCTCAGACGGTTTTGTTTGTGGCCTGCATTATGAGGTCGCGGTTTCGCTTCTCGTGGCAGGCCTCCCAGACTTATGAAGTTTTACAGTTTCCCCGGGTTGCCAGGCGAATGCTGGGTAGCTTTCTTTATCCCCGAATTTTTCTGCCCCTCCATTTCGTTTCCATTTCCATTTCATTCATCCTTCATCCTGTTGATTTCTTTCGGGCTGGAAGTGTCAGCGATTTTGCTCAGTGCGGTATAACAGGGCAAAACGTTAAGCGACAGCTGCATCCTACCTCTCCTACCAATTGGATCCCAAACTTGGGTCTTAACAGGCAGAGAATGCCCATATCAAAGAAAAATTACGAGAAAGATTCTGTGGTTAGCCTCCAAGACAGAATCCGTAAATGAAGATCTGAGGTATTAGAGACGCAACAACATGAACCATCTATACCAAATGGAAGTGGGCGGGCCACATCATGAGGATGGACCACCACAGAACGGCGCATAAAACAACAGCGCGGTACTGAGGAACCGGCCACGTATGATGCCAGAAAAGTATATGGACAGATACTTCTCCTTGACCCAAATGCAGCAAAGGACCGATGCAGGTGGAGTCTCAGACGCAACAAAAGAATGAAGATCTTTCCCTAATGGCTGCGCGGGGTTTCCAGAACAGCCACCCTGCCAACTAAGAGGCTTGAGCTTTTCAGGGAGTCTAAGGGTAAATTCTAAAATATCCTATCAGGGCAGTAATTTTAACATATCTTACTTTACCCCTTTTTAGACCAAATATATTCCAAGAAACAGAAGCTCAACATCTTCTAACGGGCGCTACCATCATGTCTTTCACCTCTATTCTATGGAGTCTGTATACATCTGTATATAACAACTTAACTCTTCAGTCTGGTCTTTATGCATTCAAAAATTTCACAGTTGGATTAATTATAATCCCTTTTTACTTAGAGATGATAATCTCTATCATATTGAAAGTTTTGCTGGCTCATATTCCAGTATTTCCCGCCATTCACTAGAGGTTAAAGAGTTGGTCTGTGGATGTTTTTGATCAAGAGATGAAGCCTATCTTTATAATTATAACTACATTACGAGTCTTAATAGAAAATTAACCCTGAACTCTACCAAGTGTTTTACATGTCTATTCGTAAAGTTTGTTCTTCATGGCTCTTGGTAACTTCCTTTTACTGAATACCTCCATTGCTGTATTTTCCATTGATTTTATTTAAAATACTTTGATAAAAATCAAGAAAGTTTTCAAAAGGAAAACTGCAGAAACTAAAAGAAAATGTAGAAAATACAAGGAGAAATCTGGAAAACTTTCTTTATAAAATCCTAAATTCTGTACATGGTGGTCAAGACATATATAAATTAAGTGTTTAGGTTTAGTATCTTCCAAGAATGGAAGACTATTAAAAATATCCCCCACCCAAATTACCTTTTACGTCAAATTTTTATTTTATCAAAAATGAGTATAACCATTTTGATTAAAATACCGTATATTAAGGATAATACATGACAAATTAAATTTGTGCATTAAATTTTCAGGTAATAGTAACCGTAGTCCTCTTCATTCTGGATAACCTTTTCATAATTGTTAAACTGTAAGAGATGGACGAAAGTTATTAAATAAAAAATGTAGAATACACAATATTACAAGTACATTTATCTTGTAGCGTTAACTTTTTCAGATATATTCTTTGTTATTAATTTAAATTTTAAATAATTAAAATTTTCTCAAACCGGACAGACATCATTCGTCTTATCTCCCTATTATGAATCCTTGCCTTGAAAAGAAAACCTAGTTTCAATTTTTTCACATAGCAATCAGCTTTTAAAAGATCAGACTATTAGGGTATTTCCATTCTACTTAACAGGAAGCAAGCAAAAAGGATAATTTCTTCTAATTTTTACTTCGAATACCATGATGTAGAAAACAAAATAATCCTATACAAGATAAACTGGTTTGCAGAACAGGTAAAGGAATTCATGTGAATGGAACACATCATACTTTTATATCTTTGGATTCCATATCTTCATAAATCTCAAACCCCTCCTCGGCGCTCAGGGCATTTAAATATTCTTTCCCAACAATTTGCGGCAGTCCCATCTTTTATCTATGGTGTAAGACAGAAATCTTCTACATAAGATATCGCACACAATTTAGTATAATTGGATAAGAAAGTTATAACCCTAAATGGGCAATAGCAGATACTTATCTACATAGTATGACCCTCGCCAGATAGCAGCACTGGTAATTAATTACAACTCGTTATTGCATGACTTGCTTTATTTATCGATTTCGTGAGGCTTAATCAGATAAGACAACATTATGAACACACCAGGACTGTTATTATCTGATTAAGAGTTATGTAATGACTTATATAAATGTATCTATTGTATTACTGCTAGCAAATTGAACTCTTTCGAGAGCATACGCATTTTTATATAAAGTTCTGGGAATTTGGATACTCTCTGCAGAAGACAAGAATGGAATCAACAGCAATGTTGCATATAATACATTCATATTTTGTTCATTTTTACTTTCTCTTCACAAACTATATACATAGTGTATAGAGAAGGTACTGTAATGCACCAAAAATTAATAACAAGGTTTCACCGGAAATGCATGTTTTTAAAGATACCCTGATTCCAAAAAAAAAAAAAAAAACAATTTTTAGAAACATGTCCGCGTCTGTGTAACCATGGACAGCATAGCTCAAACGGCTGCACACGGCTTACGCGAAAAAAACAATTAAATCAATACAAATTTCTGTTAATATTTATCTCGATTAATATGATGTCAATAAAATAATATTCCTTTTTAAGAACATTTTGAGTCCAGAATAGTTTGTCCAATGGTATTTAATATTAATAACTCTTAATAATTAAATAAAGAATTCGAACAGAAGATGAAAAAAAGGTAGAAACAGTCACGTGCATGGGACACATCTGATTTTAGACTTATTCTTCCTACAGATACACACAAGTGCGCGCGGACCTTTTTATGAATATGCTTTTTCTGGATTTTGGGGCCCTGAAAATATGTATTTGCAGTGAAATCTCGGTGTCCAAATTTTGGGTGTAATGCAACATGTGCTGTACCTGCTACATACGTAGTACATACGTGGTATAAAAAGTAAAATTATTTTGATACTTTTAGTTTTTGAATCAAGAATATTGATTCAGTATTGTTTCCGCTGAAATCCAGACCTCTAATTTTTAGGTGGGATGCAATTAATTATACGTAGTATAGAAAGAGAAAATAGTCGGTCATTCCAACTGATGATTGACTATCACTAACTGGTGTGTGTGTGTGTGTGTGCGTGTGAGCGGTGTGTGTGTACGTGAGTGTGTGTGCGTGCGTGGATGTGTGATGTCGGAGAGGATTCCACATTATAGGCACTGCCTTATTGTACGTCAGACCTCAGGAGGATAGGACGAGATGAGATAATATCAACAGACGGCCGAAACCGGACAGCGGCGGAAGAGTCAACGTGGAGAGTTAATATATTCCATGCAGTTCTTTATCTCGACGTGAGAAGCACTAGGAAACCGCGCCCCACGTCTGACAGATCTCCCCGAGTCTACAGACAACTTTGAACGCTATCCCGCCGCCGAGAGCTGTATTTCCAGGATACATTTGCCACCGTGAAAGGGCGTCACCACCGCAATCGCCACAGACAACTAAAACTTTGAAACAGATCGGTTGGATATGGAGATGATGCAGGGGAATGAAGAAATCTCCCGATATGGGACAGAGAGACTGACCGTGGGAATCGCTCCCACGACCTTCCGAATACAAATTTCAGACGACGTCCGAGCCATCTGGCTCGATTCACCAAATGGTGCTTACAGAACTATGAAGCATTTCAGAAGTTGGGAAGACCTCATTTATTTTATATCTCTTTTGTTTTACTCCTGGCCTAAAACAAAAGAGAGCCACATTTCAATGGCAATCGCATAGCAACAGCTTTTAAAAGATTATGACTATTGTTTTATTTCAGGGTATCTTCTTATTTCCCTGTTAATTATAAGCAACTAAATTATTAGGCCATTTCGGGTACGGTTTATTTTGAGTAGCATTATGCGGATAAAAGATTAATGTTTTGTAAGAATAGTTTCACAGAAAAGATAGAGACAGTCATGTGAATGGAACACATTTAATGTTTTAGCACTAATATCGCATGGTAACCAGCAATTTTGGTTGGAGATTCCGCATTCACATGAATATTATAGGTTGTTTTCATCTGTTGTTAGAAATAGCCGGAAGTGTGCAAATTAGAACGACTAAAAGGAGAACTCTCCATCTAGTTTTTCTGTATCACTGCAGGATTATACAGGCTGTTTCAAAAGACACTAAACGAAGATAGTAGTTGATTAGCTTACACTTTGACTTGTCCGGAACTTGGTCACAATTTTCAAACTCTCCTATTTAAAGTTTTTTTGTGTTTAAAAATCGCACACATTTGGGATTAGGCAGGGCAGGAACAACGGTTGTCCTACGCCACGCAAGCAACCTCAGAACGTCTTATGCGAAACACATAACAAAACTCACATGCTACGTTTTCAATTACCAAGGTGACCTGTGTCGCGCCGGCATGTCTATCAAACCAACCCTACACCTCGCGACTGGGACTTTCGCCACCTTCTCTTGGATTGGGTCAGGCACGTGCCATTTGGTTATGTACGACTGCCTAATCCATGGTGCTTCAATGACAGTTTTCCTATGTGCCGAATTTAGAGTTGAAAATTATATTCACGTATCACATACGGTATGACCAACAAGGTCCACATCTTCGTTTGGTGTCGTTTTAAAATATTGTTTATAAAAAGGCTCTTTACATATATGCTTATCTCATAAGCATTTGAATTACCTCAGTAGGTATTTTTCGAAATATTTATAGGTGTTACTTTAATTTTCTGTTCTAATCTTATTTAATAATTAAATTCTTATTATAAACTGTGGTGGGTTTTATATAGATTAATAATTTATAATTGACATAAAGGCTTTAATCACAAAGCCTTTCAATATTGCTAGTTATAAATTAACTCAATATCGATAAAATCATCTACTGAATGTCATCTCAAATAATGTATACAGGAAACATGCGTTGGGGAGGTAAAATTCAGACATGTGCCCTTTTATTAAACGCTTTCAGAGGGAACATAAAAACATTCTGGTGTGTTACATTCAGATGACCTTCTCGACCTTGTTTGCAATAGGTCATTCTTACAAAATCTTATTACTCTCTCTAGCACGTTTGTACATACCATTCGCATTGCAGATGAAGACATATTTTATTTCACTAAAAAATTCGATATCATTTCACCGGAAATTCATATTTTGAGACCTCTAAATAAAAAAAAATAAATAAAAAAATTAAAAACAATATATCCATGTATGTGTGTATGTTAGTTTCTCTGTGTGCCTATAGCAACAGAGGTCAAAAACGAAAAGACTTAAATACAAAATGTTATATTTATATTTAACATCCTCCAAGATAGAGACACGATTTTTTTTCAGGAAAAATACCTTACTACAAGCTACAGCTTACATGGAAAAATTATTTGAAAATTCGATTTTTCTTATAAATGGCTCTAATAATTTTGATTGAAATTCCGTATATTAAAGATATTTACATTGGAAATAACATTTTATTTTGATTTTTCTGAAAGGAGCCTTTGAAGAGATCTTCACTCTAAATGAACTTTGCAGAATTTTGCATAACGGTTAAAGGTAAGAAATAAACAAATCACAAAGAACATAGATCTCCTTAAAACACAATTTATGCACAAACTTTCATCATTTTTTATATATTCCTTGTTATTGGTTTCTATTTTAAACTACCATGTTTCCCAAACGGGACTATGCTAAACGAACCGAACCTCAATTTTTTTAACAGATTTGACCATCGCTTTAGCCTAATGTATTCTCTTATTTCGCTTCTACTTACAGGGAAGCAGGTAATGAGACCGATTCTGCTAGTATTTATAATTAGCTAAAAGAATAATCTTTTGTAAGAATAGTTTTTACATGGAACGTTAGAGAATGCTATATGAAGAGCACATAAGATTTTACTTTATATATATATATATATATATATATATATATATATATATATATATATATATATTGATATAGGCGTATATTTTATTACATAAGTATTTGTAGATATGCGGGAATAAGAGGTAACACTAGGCTGAAGTGATTTATTTTTCAACAGCTGTCGCTATGTGATGACATGAAATGCCGTTCCTTTTGCTTGAACAGGTGAAAGAATAAATGAACAACAATTTTGTTACCTCCACAACAAATGTATTTTAAAGTTCTGTGTTTTAGCCCATTAATGTTTTTTGTGTAGTAATATTTTTCTATATTTTATGGTTTATCAGTTATTGTTAACGTCATCCAGAAATAAGAAGGTATTAGAGGATATTCCTGAAAAATCCCAGATATACATTCAATTCATGGCTATATGTTTAAAATGTGGTGTTTTAGTAAAAATCGTTGGAGCTATTTTTGTGAAAGTCCTATCTAGAAAAATGTTCCATGTACAGGATAGTTTCTTATGGGAGAATTTTGTTAAAATATTCATGTCATATACTTGGAAAATATGTATTAAATTTTAAGTTTGGTATTAAACCTACTTTACGTTTTTGTTTTTCAATTATGTTGTTCACAGGCACATGTGTGTTTTGAGGCCCGGGATTCCAGGGGCCTCAAAACATTAATTCCGGTGAAATCTCTGTATGAATTTTTGGGAGGAAGATAATTCTATTACGTTGGGCCAAGCCCGCTCTTCTGCTTAAAGGCCTAGTCTGCTCTAACAATAGAGCGAACGGACAACAGCCGGCCAAACAAATAGCTTAGTGCGTTTCCATTAAAACATTCCCGAGAGACCTTTATCACAACTTCCAATGACTTCTACTCCGGAGAAGGTTCGGAGCCAGGCTACCGAATTATGAAAAAAAAAAAAAAAAAAAAAAAAAAAAAGACACTGCTGGGAGACAGTTAAATCAATCTAGTGAGTGACAAATGCTAAGACAATAACGGGAAAGCAGTAATTCAGTTATCTGTGAACCAAAAGTGTTATACAGGGTGTTTCAAAAGACACCAAACGAAGATGTGGACCTTGTTGGTCATACCGCACGTGATACGTGAATATAATTTTCAGCTCTAAATTCGGCACATACAAAAACTGTCATAAAATCACCATGAATTAGGCAGTCGTACATAACCAAATGGCACGCACCTGCCCACTCCAAGAGAGATGTCGGTTGTTAGTGGAGGTCCCAGTTGCGAGGTGTAGGGGTGGTTTGATAGACACATAGGCGCGGCACTGAGCACCTTAGAAATGTAAAACGTAGAATGTGGGGGTTTGTTAAGTGTTTCGTATAACACGTACCGAGGTTCTTTACGTAGCGTATGACCACCGCTGTTTCTTCGCTGCCTAATCCAAAATATTTGCGATTTTTAAACACACATAAAACTTTAAATAGAAGAGTTTAGAAGTTGCAAAATCAAGTTTCAGACAAGTCATAATGCCATTCTAGGCATCAAATTTAATAAACCTTTATTAATTAATAATCTCCGTCTACCTAAACGTTCAAAAATTGTATCTTGTGTATCAGAGTATATTAAAATGAATTATAAATTTTGTTTATCTCGAATTTAAAAGATTTAATTTAGCATTATTAATATCTATGAAACAATAACTAAAACACTAAATTAAATCTTTTAAATTCGAGATAAACGAAATTTATAATTAATTTTAATATACTCTGATACACAAGATACAATTAATGAAAGTGTAAACTAATCGACTGCTATCTTCATTTGGTGTCCGTTTGAAACAGATTGTGTATTGTAATACGTGAATAATAATAATAATAATAATAATAATAATAATAATAATAATGATAATAATAATGATAATAATAATACTAATTTAGCAGACATTGGTGTTCTCATTTGTTACAATATTATATTTTCTACCTACTGTGCAAGTCCTGTGTACATGGTAGGAAAAGAAATATAGGAAAATAGAGTGAACTCTCAAATGTTTTTAATATTCTACTACCTTCAGACAACGTTCAAATAACAAGCAGCAGCTTATACAATGTGCTATTTATTAAACATCGCTCCGTAAACTGTAAAGCTTCAACTGTCGTTTTGTTTTTCTTTCTTTTCTTCATTTTTTCTTTTTGTCGTTTTTACGTTACTTCAACAGCTAGGTCACATTGTATTATTTACCTGCAGTTTTTTTTTTTTTTTTTTTTTTTTTTTTTAGACTCAACTTCCTGTGTCACTGCTTTATGACTTCACTTGGGTAATGTATTGTCATCTAGTCTCTACCACAGAATTAATCGGAGGCAATTTAAAATGCAAATCAGTCTCGCGAATATATCTGGGTAAAAACTAGAAGTAAACTGTGCACTTTAAGGGGCTCTACATTCGTTCATCATTCATAATTTATATTGCTCCGAATCAAGATAATTTTATGGGCTATTTTCAGTATATACCTTCTTTTGTATTTTGAAGGACTCAAGACAGTGTAAATATCACATTTGGCATTTAGCCGACATTACATTACTTTTTCGACAACGTATGTACAATGTACATAGTTGGCTGAGAAGTAGTGCATTCGATCCAAACGTTTGATAATGAGATTTTACCGAAAATACAAGTTCTAGACCACCTAAATAAAAAAATTAGAAAAAGGTCAGTATGTGTGTGAATGTGTTGGACAATATGTTCCAAGAATGCGACATTAATATTCTCAGCAAAATGCTCTACCCCCAACTATCTTTTAACTAGAACGTTCTTTTTTATTTTTTTTTAATATTTTATCAAAAATAGCTCTATCGATTTTGTGTAAAATGCCATATGTTTAGGGTATTTCATGAAAAACAAAAAGTATAACATTACTTTTTTGAAATAGACTGAAGATCTGCTTATTCTGGATTAAATTTCTATAATTCGTAAACTGTAAGAGAGACAATAACTTGCTAAATCAAAAACATCGATCTGTTAAAACACTATATTTGCATACAAATGTTTTGTAGAATTAACCGTTTCCGAGATATTGCTCGTAATTGGCTTCAGTTTTGAATTACTTAAACTTTTTTTTAAATGTGAAGTTATCTTTAGTTTTCTCTCTCTTGTTTTACTCCTGGTCATGTAAAGAGAAGCCACTTTCAATTGTTACACATACCATTTGCTTTTAAAAGATCGACTATGCTTTACCTTAGTGCTATCCCTTATTTCCACTCTATTTATAAGAAACCAAGTAATGAGGCAGTTTCTATTAATGATTATTTTAAATAGTATGAAATAGATAATGGAATACTCTTATGGATGACTAAAAAATAAAATTGAAAAATTGGATCTCACTAATCCTTAATGTTTTATAAATACAGGTTGATGTATAATTCACAATATATTATTGTTTGTCATTGAAAGCCTAATTTTAACAATATTTTTAGATGTTATTTTTTCTTCGACAAAGTTTGAGGAAATAATTTGTTTGCAGAGCAAGGAGAAAGTCATGTGATTGGAGCACTTCATATTTTGGTAGTTATGCTGTTCCAGACACAGAAATAAACCACACGCATATAGAAGCTTTACTGAATATGCTTGTAGATTCAATGGGTTTCTAAACATAGTTCCGGTGTAATCTCACGTCATATTTTTGAGTGCAGAATACTTACTACATAAAAAGTGGAGACTCCCTAGAATGCAATAGTGTTTCTCTCTCCGTCAGGTTTCTAACTGCAACTGATCCAATTGTGATTCCTGGTATCTTTTCTGTTTGTGGATAGTCCAAAAACTAATTGAAGGGTGCGTCGCATACCATCTCTAAGAATTATTATGATTGGTGCACAAGGAAATGTTAAACTAAGTGCAACATGTTTCGGCCTTCTAGAGAAAGGTGTGAAAAATTATTTGCATTATCGTTAAACTGGGGAAGAGCTACGACACACCCGCACACATATGAAGTCTTCATCAGGGACATGGAGATGAAGGTTAAAGTTATTGCCGTTATCGAATGTCAATAACCAAACCGATAGCAGAAAGCGTAGTGGAGCATAAAAGTAGAAGGTTTAGGATGTAAGGTAACCCATATATAGTTCGCTCATATTCTGGAGCAGGAAGAAACCCTACTAGTCCCTAGAACTACCGTCAGGAAGTTGATGATCAGGTGTGAAAATGATAGGACCAAATGTGGTGAATACCAGCATAAACATTTCAGTTCCATAGCAGGCCACATCTTCATAGTAAACATTATCTGCTATGAGAAAATAGATGGTAGAAAATTAAAACTCAGATGTATCCTATTCACTGACTTTTTCTACCTATTCTGCAAAATATTATTTCAAAATAATAATGATATCATTTTGATTATTATTATATAACTGTTGCTATGCAATTGACTTTGAAATTCAGTTCTCTTTGCAAAACTAGAGGTAAAAAAGTATAAAATAGCTTATGTTTTCCTTTTTGAGAAAATCAATATATCTAACATAATTAACTTGTTAGAAATTGAGTACGAGATAAATTGTGTGTTTTAAGGATATCTTAATTCGTATAGTAAGTTTTTATCTTACTCTTTCTGTTTACTAGTTATGAATTCAGAATCACCAGAGTTTCAGATCCAATTCCCCGAAAATTTAAGATATACAGGCTGTTAATGAACTTCAAAGTATTTTCAGAGAATAAGGAGGTGTCTTAAACAATTAATTTGAGATAGAAGACCGGTGGTCTGCCTGTTCAAACTTCAACATTACGGATATGTGTCATTAAAAAAGAATTCTACAGAGGCTATTCACAGAACATTCAAATCATGCATATTTTTGACATTAAACTATCCAACACATGGTATTTTAATATTTTCCAAAAATGTCAAGGTAGTTGGGGGTGGATGAAAATCGTCGTGACTCATCCTTTCAGGATATTGAACGTCAATACCAGGAATGGAATTTGTCCCCCCATACACACACACTAACAGACAGACAGAAACACGGACATGTTTCTAAAGTGCCTTTTTTGTTTTAGAGGATCTCAAAACATGAATTTCCGATGAAATCTCGGTATCGAATTTTTGGGTGGAATACAATGTCTTTTCTGACCACCAGACATTGTATATACTGGCTAGAGAAAGTAATATTACGCCGATACACATACATTTCCTATACTGCCCAAGTGTGCAATCTATTTGGGACACCATATAAATGTGTTGGTGAGCAAAGAACAGAGTGAGCCCTGGCTCGCATTTAATTTATTTGAAAAGAAAAATAAATCTAGCATTAAAACTTTCATATTGGCTTTCTCCACTCGCTAAGGAAATACCAACAGTTATTGAACTACGGAATAAAGAACATCTAGTTCCTTTTTTGGCCCTTATACGAGATTTAGTTGTAAACTTTGGAAAGGAAATGTCTCTCACAGATCCTAACTCAGCAAAAGGTTGAAGGAACCGGAATGAATAGCTCTATGAAATATTACGCGGTGCCAGAAGAAACTCTGTACTTCTCAATTTGAGATATTTTTAAAGGTTCATAAATTCTATATTACTTTCTCTAGCGTGTATATATGTATAGGGGTTTACAATGCCCATAGTAGGTAGAAACGGTAGTCAACCCAAAAACTTCAATAGCGAGATTTTACTGGAAATTCATTTTTAAAAAATCCGATGTATTACATTCGTATGACTTTCTCTACATCTCTGCAGCAATTTATTGTTAAAAGGTTTATTCTTCTATTTGCTTAAGGCTAACCAAGAATAAATTAGTAGAGGCGAGATATGAGAGCGCTATAGGTTAACGTGGTAGTAAAAGGTTGCTATGTGGCTGAATTTCCTCTGTTTGTATGGACAGGAGTTGACAAATTCCTGTATGAGAAAAATATGTTTTTTAAAGCTGAAACCAATAATAAGGAATATCTCGAAAACCATCAGCTGAACTAAAAAATGTATACAACATAACTTGTGTGTTCTAACATGCACTATGGACAGCATAGCTCAAAAACGAAAAGACCGTTAAATACCAAACTTGGTATATAAGTTCGGTATCTTCCAAAGATGCGGCCCGTAGATTTAAAAAAAATCCCCCACCCTCAGCTACAGCTACCCTTTGTATGGAACTTTTTTCGAAAATGTTGATTTTCTCAAAAATGACTAACTATGTCGATTAAAATATCGTATATTAAAGATATTTACCTGACAAATAAGATGTATATCTTCAATTTTCTGGGAGTTTCCTTTTAAGACAATTTTATTCCGGATGAACTTTACAGAATTTTGCATAACTGCTAAACCATAAGAGATAGACAAAAACTTAACCATATATAAAATGTAGGACACATTAAAAAACACAATTTATGTTATATAAACTTTTTTCTTGGAGTTGGTCGTTTTTGAAGTATTGCTTGATTTTGGTTTCAGCTTCAACAATGTTTTTTTCTCATACAGGAATTTGTCAACTCCTGTCTGTACACACAAAGGAACTTCAGTCACATAGCAACCAGCTTTTGACTATCACTTTAACCGATGGGTCTCCCTTATTTCGCTTCTACTTACAAGGAAGCAAGTAATAAGACTATTTCTGCTAATTATTTTTCGATTGGCATCAAGTAAATACAAGCATTAGCTTTTTAACTTTTTTTGTTGCAGAGATGTAGAGAAAGTCATGTGAATGGAACACATAATATTTTTTCACAATTAAAGTTGTAAAATCCTAGCCCTGCTTAGAAACGGAATTCTTACACATGGCAACCACTTTTAAAATATTTGAGTATTGTTTTAGCCTATTGTGAACCCTTTTCTTCCTCCTAGTTACAAGGAATCAAGAAATAAGTCATGTCTGCTAAGGTTTATCTCAATTATCATAAAGTAGATAGACGAATATGCTTTTTAACAGTAATTTATTACAGCGATGTAGAGAAAGTCATGTGAATGGAGCACCTCTAATCTAATCTAATCTTTGCTATGTGTGCAACATGCATATTACCAATACACGATTTAATCAATGCTCACAAAGTTTTTTCGTGATTAACATAGAATTTTAAATCAATAATGACAGTAAAGTATGTGAAATTTTGAGGAAAAGCTCTCTGAATTGAAACACCATACTGCTTGATTTCATGTGTTAATGTCAAAAAATTAAAAAATTAAATGCTTTAAAGATTTTAAAAATGTTCATTAATCAAAAAGTGCTTCGAAAGTGTACTCAAAATATCCAAAATATGTTCCTTCTCTAAAGGATATTTACACAGCATATAGTAGAAGGTATTCTTTTTCATCCAAACATTCTATGTGAAATTTTATTGGAACTATTTGTTTTGAGATCCTCTGAGTCCAAAATAAGCATTTTAAGAAAAGATCCGTGTGTGTGTGTGGACAGCATAGCTCAAAAACTAAAAGACTGTAAATTAACAAATGCTTAGTAATTTCCAAGGATGCGACCCAAATATTTTCAAGAAAATCCCAGCTTCAACTACCCTATGCTTGGAGAAAATTTGAAAATGAAATTTTTCTCAAAAATAGCTCTAAGGATTTTATTAAATATATTTACATCACAAACAAAATGCATATTTTGAATTTTCTGTGAATATCCTCTGAGGACCTCTTTTTCTGAATTTATTTTATGAATTTTGCGTAAATATTAAACCGTAATAGATAGACAAAAATGTACAACGCATAAAATAAACTCTCGTTAAGGCTCATGATTTATATCATTTTTTTTTTTTTTGTTGGTAAAGTTGACCATTTTGGTGTTATTCCTCTTAGTTAGTTTCAATTATAAACTACCTAACTTGTCTCAAATGGGAAGCCACCTTTCGTTTCATTTTTCTTTTGTTATTTTCTGGCAAAGCGAAACGAACCTCAATTGCTTCACATAGTAAACAGCTTTAAAAAGATTTGACCATCGCTTTAGCATTGAGAACTCGCTTATTTGCCATCTGCTGACAAGGAAAAATAAATGTAAATGGCATCTTATTTATGGACGCTCTTTAACTACTGTGTTTCTCAGCGTCCCATTCTAAATTGGGCGTGAAACACCGCTTAATTTTGCTCAGAGGCCTCTCTATCGCGCTTGAGGTTCTTTTACGGTCCGTAAATCTACAACACGGGACCAACGAAGGAAGCCATGGTAAGGATTTTTACACCCGAAAAAAATCCGTTGCCCTCCTCCGGGTTTGAACCTGCGACCTTGGGTATATACATTTAGCATGGTAACCACTACACCACGGAAGCTAACGTTAAAAGAATAGCAGATAAAAGAATAATGCTTTTAAGAATACTTTTTATATGGAACAGCTAAAGAAAGTTATTTGAATGGAACACATCAGATTTTTCTGAAGAAAGCTTTCACTGAATAGGTAAGACGGGAACATTCGTAGAGAGATTTGAGAATATATCAAATCCGTGATATGTATAGAACACGTTCTATTTTTATTCCATTTAAGCTATATCTGTTACTTTTTATATGCTATTTGGGCAGTCACGAAACTGTTTTCCCCGAACACTTTGTAGCCAGGTTCATATCTGAAATTTATGGTTAGCTTTCTCATTGTGTTAACAAATTACTGATTTCATTCAACACGATACTGAATAGGGTCAATTTCAGTTAGTAAGGCTATTATTTAGAGCGATGAATGAATTAACTCGAACAAAATAGCACGAATAGCTGATGATTGGTTGCAATTGTCCCAGCAACCGAAGCGAAATAATTGAAACACAGGTTTCCATGAAATTAAAGATTGTGCTTTTGCAATTCCGCATACTGAATGGGTTTTACAAATTAAAGTAATTTACAACATTTCTCTGCTTGTAGCATTCATCGGAACGGATTTATACCAGTTAACTGAAAAGAGCATTCATTACCTTTGCGTTTTTTTTTTCCCCAAGATCTTTAATAATAACACAAATGCTTGCGTTATAATTGAAGCAACAGAAAACGCTCCTTTATTGTATTATTGCTAATGCTCAATCTGAGTAATGCAGAGAGAGCAAATCTGCTCGATTCTCCTGCAATCGCCTATGCGAAAAGCAACGTCAGATACTTTATTCACTCTAGTGGCGGTATTCCATACTTTGCGTTGAAATAATTAACTTTTTATAGATTCCTACACCTATTGTAGGTTAATGCTTGGTAGAACAGTTGCTCTTTTATGCAATTAGTGTTTATATTTCGAGTTTGAACACATACCTATATTCGTAGATCGTTGGTAATTGGTAGCCGTAACATAATTGCAAAAAAAAAAAAAAAAATACCATTATAACAGTATTAACATAATAAAACAATCAGTTCTTTAACTTGTTAAATACCCCTCCAATCGCTTTGTAGCGCCATTAGTATGATAATTAATTTGAAACAAAAAACGCTCACAGCGAATGTGAACAGGCATCTGGATAATTAATTGGAATCGAACATAATTCAAAAGAAACGCTCTTCTCCTTGGAATTGTCGTGCTCACTTGTATGGGTTGCATAAATCATTGCAGATCAAATTTTATGAGCGCGGAAAATTGCCGCAAACTAAACACTTATTTCACCACTTTCTACAAGTAAGAAAGATTCTTCCTAGGCAGGCGTAAACGTGGGAGTCTATTGGTTGATTGTATATTGCTTAATGACAGGCTGATACGCAACTCACTGAAAGTTAGGAGGCGCGGCTCTCACCCAGGCGGATCGGGTTTGCTCCCCGGAGATCGCATGTGGGATTTGTTGTGTACAAAGCATCACAGGAGTGGTTTTTTCCCTGGTTCTGTGGCTTATACCCGGCCATCGCATTGCATCGGTGCTCCATCTTCATTCCATGTATCATCAGTGTCATCGCCTGTGGTCCCCCTTGTAGTAAAAGCAGGCACTATCAAAATAAAACACTTCAAGTGGCCCAAACTGCGCTCATGTCCTTACCACCTTTATTTACGGAACAAGCCGCACAAAATTAAGGGACTATCAGAGTCTGCACTTCTATACCGTAATCTTCTTACGCTTTCAGATCGTGGCACATTCGCTCAAATTATACTGGATTTTCAGATTTATTCGTCCTTGAGCGACAGTGGGTTTAAATGCATGACTTCATTATTAATTCAACTAGCCCCTTGTCTCAAAGGGAGATGCGGATTTGACCCTTGGACTGCATGCATTGCGGGTTTGCTAAATCAGTTGATACTGGCGATCAAAACTGTTTTTCACCAGGACATTGAGATGGAAGTGACCACAGGTCACAGAATTTGCATAGTTGAGTGTTACTTCTGAACTGTAAGTGTTGCGAGTGCGAGTTTACGAGACGCAAGCCAGTATTCCAAATGTAGATATAGGAAAGGTACGACACAAGTCCTATTTCACTAAGGTGACCTCGAAACTGTTTACATCCCCCATTTATTCAGCGCTCGCTAGTTCTTTGCAAGAGACAATGCGTGATAAACTCGCTGCCTAGTACTGATATCAGGCGCAGACAAGCTACTGGCGGCAAAGGCCGAATACATCTGAAGATTCTAGATAAGTAGGCCTAAATGCCAAACGTATGCACTTGTTATTGGAAAAGTGTAGGAGTTGCCTGAAAAACGTGTGACATAACTATTCCAAACCATAGATAACCATGGAACTTCTAATGACGGAGAAAGCGGATTTCTTTTCGTAGCGTGTATGTGGATCATTTATTACTGTCATGAAAATACAGAGACTGTCCCAGAAGTACCCCACCTGACGTATAAATAACGGTTATTGTTTCAAACAAAACAATGGTAAAAAGTACAAACCTTAGAAAGCTTAAGTTTGAAGTTTGTTTAGCATTTGTGTAACCACCATTAGTGGATACTGTCAGTGAATTTGTAAACATGGCTAAAACTGGTCACCGTTATGTGATACAATACTTTCATTTAAAAGGTCTTAGTGCAACTAATATTAAAGCTGAGCTAGATTCTACTTTGGGGGAGTCTGTTCCTTCGTTTACTTTGGGTAGCAACATTTAAGCGCAGCCGTACGAGCTGCCAAGACGAACATCGATATGGTCAACCAATGAGGTTACCAGTCCAGAAATTCTAAGGAAAATCCACAAAATGGTATTGGATGACAAAGTGCGCGAGCTATCAGATATTGCAGGCATTTTAAAAAGTGCTGTACATCTGATACTGACTGAAAATTTGGATATGAGAAAGTTGTGTGCAAGGTGGGTGCCGCATTTACACACAATAGGACAAAAACAACGTCATGAGGATATTCCAGTCAAGTGTTTAGCAATGTTCGCTGCAACAAAATTCGAGTTTTTGCGTCGATTCATAACAATGGATGAAACTTGGGTCCATCTCTTCACACCTGAGACGAAGGAACAATCAAAACAGTGGATTAGAAGGGGAGAATCGACTCCAGAGAAGCCGCAGATAGTCATCTACAGGCAAGGTCATGACGTCAGTTTTCTGGGACACATACCGGATAATTTTCATTGGTTATCTCAAAAAAGGAAAAATAATCAATGACAAATATTAAGCGAACTGGTTATAGCGTTTGAGTGATGAACTCGAGCAAAACCGGCCGCTTTTAGCCAAAAAGAAACTTTTTTTACCATCAAGACAATGCACCAATTCACACATCCATAATCACCTTGGCCAAAATCAATGAATTGTTTCCTCATGCGCCCTATGCACCAGATTTAGTCTATCTGATTATTTTCTGTTTCCAAACTTGAAAAAATAGCTTGGTGGTAGAATATTTGCCAACAATAAAGAGGTGGAATCTGCAGTTGATAGCTATTTTGCAGACCTGGACAGTTGTCGCTATAACCAGGACATCGAAGCTATTGAACACGCTGGGAAAATTGTAAAGAGCTAAAGGAAACTCTGTAGAGACATAGAAATATTTTTCTCTAAAACTTGTGTGCTTTCTTTGTTAGGTCGGATACCTCTGCGATAGCCGTCGTATATAGTTCAACATTTCAACAAAAAGAGCAAGTCTCTGTGAACTGTTGCAAATATTTAAATCTAGATATACTAGGTCCATATAACCTGTGGGCGTAGTACATTGCCAAATGGAAACCATTACAGATATAGCTATGTAGTCAATATTAAGCAAGAGTATGCATACTACTAGCTAGTTTTTGTTTTGTGCTTTATGTGCATGGTTTATTTTTCCGCTTATATAAACTAATGCACCACTGCCTTTTAAAGCACCATACATTACGCGAGCTAGCAGCCCCACTCTCTACAGGTTGTGCTATGAAAGTACAGGCATATTCAATATAAATGCTACATATATCAACTCTGAAATATTGCCAGTGAAGCAGTATATTTGATACACAATGTCCGCTTAACAATAAATCGCTTTGGGAAATATACATATATTGCTTTTCCATGTGGTTTACGTTAAAAACCAAACATTCGTCTTGAACATATTTTGTAGATTTTTTCTCACATTGATCCGAGGAAGCCGTTGTGATTTGAGGTTAACTAAACCTACAATCAGCCAGTGAGGGAGAGCATTAACTTATTGTCTTCCCTTCATACGTCTTTCTCTACCTATTCTATAACGAACTCTTCTTACAAAAGATTATCCTCTTTCTACTTCATGTTAACCAAGTTAAACATAAGGGTAAATTCTCTTATTACTTAGTTCCTTATAAGAACAAACGAAATTAGGAAATAAACCAGAAGATGATCTCTATTTGATGGAAATTCGGCTTTCCTTGCAGCTTTAAGCAATTTCTGTTCGAGTATCTAAGACAATTTTAACTTGACAAAAACAATTATATGATAACAAAATCTATAAATTGTGTAGTAAAACTTTCTCTCTTACGGTTAACCAGTAATGCACAAGTCATCTAGATTGAAGAGGTCTTTAGAGACAGCTCCCAGAGAATTCAGGATATATATTTTATTTGTAATATTAATATAATTCATTTTCAGTATTTAATCAAATTTGTTAGAGCTACTTTTTAAGAAAATGAAGCATTTTCAACAGTTTTCCGCGTAAAAGGTAGTTTGATTTGGTGAATTTTGTTGAAAATGTTGAGACACTAAACTGATATGCCAATCCACTTTAGTATTTAACGGACAGACACGAACATACACACACACTCACTCACTCTCTCTTTCATACACAAACATTTTTCTATTTTTTTTTATTCAGGGATCACCAAAATACGAGGCGTGTCCGGAAAGTAAGTACCACTTCATTCTAGAGCGAATGCAGCGCTAGTGTCGCAGTTCCACGCATGCGCATTTGTCTCTCTGATTCATTGCGTATTTTTTGACGCCATTACAGCCGGATCTTTTTGCGCTTACATATGTTAGTGATCTTTTAATGCGTTTTAGGTAATTTCTGATTCCGCTTACCGTGAAGTGCGTTCCTTAGTTGCTAAACCTGATGCAGAGAGATAATTACACATTACATTCCAGCTGAATTCAAGAAGTTTTGAGGAGAATGAGCATGGGGTCAGTATGAAAAATGGACAATATAAATGAGAAAAACAATGGACAGGTGTGAAAAAATATTAATAGACATCAGATGACAGGAAGTGGAATCGAGTTGTAGAATTAAACTCGATCTCTCTCCAGCTCTAGCAAACGAAATACAACAGGATTCTGTGGTAAAGAGGCATGCATATATACTTCACTTAGAAAGAAAGTAAAGAACAGGAATGCCATGGTTTAGGCTGGAGGTCACAGAAAATGGTAGACAATTCTGATAGGGGAATCTGCTCATTCTGTGGTTTGAGCAAAAACTGGGTCATATTTTGGCGGAATGTGCACAGTGGGAAGACTAGCAAACAATTAAACTAAATGAACAATATTTAAGGCCTACTAGAAGAAGATTGGCATGTTGGGATCTACTGGCTCTAGAGGAACTGGCTAAACATGGACAATTTTCTGGCTGAAGTGTGCAAAGTCAGCTCCAATTTGTTCAGTAGTATATCTCTTTTTCTTTACTTTTGTCTTTTGTTTGTCTGTGTCACTTTTCTGGAATATGCTAGCAGGACCTATGTGTAAGTGTTTGTGTAATAACTAATAGCTTGGTAGCAATAAAGATACCTATACCTTCAGTCAACGAGTTGTATCTCAAGTCAAAGCCCCCGATATGACCATACATGCCAAAGGGGGCCATATGAATCAAACAAAAAAGGATACATATCTATTTAACTACTGTAGATTATATCGTTTTATGGAATTGAAATTTACAAAACTAATAAAAATAATTTCAAAGTAAGAGCTGAAGCTTTCCTGGCGACGTATTAACTCTTCTCGGGATGTACATCTTATGGACTTGATCCATAAGCTTACTTGGCCCGAATCCCGAGAAACGTGAAAATAATTTTGTCCCATATGATTACTGCTCATGAATTTACTCTACTCTTATTAGTAGCAGTTTAAGCTAAAATGATTTTAATTGTTATGAATTAAATCATGATTAGTAAATTATCTTTATTCTTTAAAAACTATAGCCTTGTTTATGCAATATTCACCAACATTGTCTATGTCTAATGTGTCATATGACTTTCTCTACATCTCTACAAATATTATTGTTAAAATGCTTATTCTTCTATTTACTTAATATGTCGTAGTATGTTTTAGAGCGTCAACGTTCGGGTGCCAATATGTCGTGGTATTGTTATGGTGTCAATATGACGCAGTCAGGTGAGTCTACCTGGAGTTGGTCGCGGGTTAATGCTAGTGAATTTCTCTACATTAAGTGTACATACCTTGCAGATTCCCTTGGTTGCACCGGCTAAGCTTGTTCTAGTAGACCATGAGTTGTCTCTTACTCATGGGGAAAGAATGACAAGGGTATGTAACACTTGGTAGACTTAAATAACATACAAAGTTCATTTAATTCACTGTAGACTTCCTTTATTTGTGAATGGTTGTTCGTTTGAGGCACTAACAATACGAGCGACTCCCGACATAAAGGATCGCGAACTTGAAGTAGTAGTTTTCTTTACGTGCTAATTCCACTTTTACGGAGTTGTTATAACTTTGCATTAATCACTGTAGTCTGAAGTTTCTCGGTCCATGTAACATTCACGATTAATTTATAAAACACTTATATTCTGCAATATACGATGCGCGATTTCCTACATGATGTGTCTTATTTTAAGAGTCTGTGAGTCTCTTGTGAGCCTTCTGAACTCTGTTAGCTACATTGTGAATCTTACTACCCTGATTTCTTGTCCACACATCACATATACAAAAAGGTCTGAGTTTTGCCCTCCTTTTTGATTGACTAAAAAAGGGCGCGTAAAATGGCGTTATCACGTGACTATCGGGGACTTTTCTTTATTTTACACCCACGTGATCTTGTTCTACAATGCAAAATTCCCTTTCTCCAGTTCCAAAGGGAGAGTACCCAACTTCCTCTTAAGGGTTGTTACTTATGTCCCTAATGCATTAAAATTTGTGTTATTTTCAACAAAGCCCATAGCCTTGATGAATACAAAAGGGATTTAATACCCTCCACGGTACTGCGTTCCACTGAGCATATGTTTCTTATGTTAAATATTACAAACTAATGATTAAACTAATAATATATGCGTCGTACTAAAACACTGTCGCAAATACTAATCGAGAAAAAAAGAGTCTTATTATTTGCTTCCTTGTAGGTAGAAGGGAAATAAGGGAGTACCATAGGCAAAATCGATAGCAAAATATTTTAAAATCGGGTTGCTATGTGATTGAAGTACCTTTGTTTGTATGGACAATTGTTTTAAAGCTGAAACTAATAACAAGGAATATCTCAAAAACGGTCAGCTCCATGAAAAAATGTATACAAGATAAATTGCCTATCTCTTACGGTTTACCACTTTTGCAAACTTCATCCAGAATAAACAATTTTCAGAGGATATTCCTAGAAACTTGAAATATACTTTTTATTTTTCATGTGAATATTATAGATACAAGGTATTTTAATGAAAATTGTTAGTAATTTTGAGAAAATCGAAACTTTTTCCATGTAAAGGTTAGTTGGGTGTGGGGAGATTTTCGTGAAAATCTTCGTGGAAAATACCGAACTTAAATGCCAAGTTTGGTATTTAACGGTATTTTCTTTTTACTTTCTCTAGCCCCGTATATACAATGTACATAGGGATAGAGAAGTATTGCATTCCACCCAAAAATTCGATGTCGAGATTTCACCGGAAATACATGTTTTAGGGCCCCCTGAATCCAAAAAAAGCATTTCCAGAAAAAGGTCCTTGTGTGTGTGTCCGTGTGTCCATGCGTCTGTGAACACGATAACTCAAAAACGAAAAGTAGCTAAAATACCAAACTTGGTATTTAAGTTCAGTATCTTCCAGGGATGAGACACGGAGATTTTGAGAAAAATCCCCCCCACCCCAAACTACCCTTTACATCGAACTTTTTTCGAAAATTTTGATTTACTTAAAAATGGCTCTAACGATTTTGATTAAAATATCTTATATTAAAGATATTTACCTGACAAATAAAATGTATATCTTGAATTTTCTGGGAATAGCTTCTAAAGACCTGTTTATTCTGGATGAATTTTGCTTAATTTGGCATAACTAATAAACAGTAGGAGATAGACAAAAACTTACCATACAAAAAATGTAGGCCTTGTTAAAATACACAATTTACGTCATATACATTTTTTTCGTGGAGCTTACCATTGTCGAGGAATTCATTGTTATTGGTTTCAATTGTGAAGTACTTTTCTCAGACGCGAGTGTCCGTTTTTCTTTTGTTCTACTCCAAGAAAAGAAGCAATTTGTAATGAAAATCTCATAACGACAGCTTTTAAAACATTTAACTATTGGTTTAGCCTAGTGTATTCCCTTATTTTCTTCCTACTTATAAGGAACTAAGTAATAAGAACATTGTGCTGAATACCTCGATTAACAAGGTGCAGAAAGAAGAATAATCTTATGTAAGAAGTTTGTAGAACGGCTATAGAAAGTCATGTGAGTGTAACGCATCAGATTTTTTGAGCTATGCTGCTCACACACACATATACACACGGACATTTTTCTAAAAATATTTTTTTTTGGATTCAGGGGGTCCCAAAACATTTCCGGTGAAATATCGGTATTGAAGTTTTGGATGTAATACAATATGGTATACAATACCTTCTCTTTACACTATGTATATAGTACGTGTATAGAAGGCAAAATCGAAGTAGCTTTAGAAACGAATTAGAACTTTAAAAACTTATATACTAATATTTTGCAGTCATTATTGAGCTAATTAGTTTTTCATATAGTTATTTTGATTTCATTCATATAATCTTAACATTAAGTTACATATTTTATTATATACTATGTAATGAATTATTAATTTTTTTAATAATATGAATTGCAATAATAGTAGCTCCAAATTCTGAATTTGTATAACAAATTTCATTTTTGTACCAATAAGCTGCAGCCTAACTTTCCTCCTTATAGAGTATAGGACCTATATCTCCCAGAATTATTACATGGGTGTCTAGGCTGACATGTTGATGAGGAGACGAACATTGAATCAGAGAACGAAGAACTGGGAACGTGGGATCGACCTCTAGCCAGGCTTAAGAGTGAGGAAGAAAAAACTATGACATGATTGCGACATTTATGAAAGAAAAGGGCAGATGAAGCAATTGGTGGAAAATGGGAGAGAAAAGTTAAGAAAACTCGCCACTTTGTTCACCACAAATCTACGTGTATTCAAATGTTTCTGTGAATGTAAGTTCGACATCGTTATATGCATATAAAGTTAATTTAATAATGATGTCAAAGGATGTCGATTTAAATTTACAAAAGCATTTGAATATTGAATATTCCGTCATGATATGTGGTCTCTATATTTTATGTTAAATAAAGTTAATTCCTCTACACCATTAATTCTCAGTAGAATATTATGTTATAGAATTGTGCTTTATGTATCAGAAAGTGCACACAGCTGTAGGAAACAGGCAGGATTCCCGAGGTAAACATTCCAGAGTCACGAGATTTAATCTTTCAATCCAGCATAAAACAAATAAAATACAGTTTAATATTTCCATTTTCAACGAAGAAATTTTACTTACTTCCTTAAAACGTGTCATTTCTGCTTTAATTTCATCATTTTATTTTAAGCCTACACAGTAAAATGTGAAAATACGTGTTCCTTGGATGTTGTTGCTCCCATACATTCATACAAATCAACACAGATGTTTGCAACGAAACATATGTGCAGATATTTGTTAATAATACAACATCAAATATACTCATGTTTGATCGCTTTGTATCAAAATCTTTTGGTTTATTGATGATAAACCGTTATTAAGTTACTTTGTATAAGGAATTTGGGTTTTATATTTTCAATGGTACGTTTACAGAAGCTACTCAGAATGGAAGATAAATTAAAAGAAAACATCGTTATAGGCACTGCTCCAACTTTGGTATCGACGCTCTATAATACATAGGGGTGGTATCAGGAAGGATTTGGAAAAGTACATTAACCTACATATTTTTCAGGTTTATTGCCTTTTATTTCCTATTCGCTTTCATCGGTGTGTACAGTCGAGTTATGGAATTGTATCCATATAATGTACTCCTTGGTTCTGGTAAGAGAATACTAAACTGACTCTGCTATGTCAAATTTTCACCTATACCTAGTTCTATCACTCTACTTAAGAAAAGATAGTGACTTAAGTCTCAAAAAACTTTAAATTTTCAATCTTGTATGCTTTCGATATTATTTACGTCCTTGACTAGATCTTAAATATGCAGTGCAGCATTTAAATACCTACCGTACCTATCTTAAAATGTTTTTTTTTTCTCAAACTATACCTTCCTTGCTCTACGCTTCTTTTGTCTCAAAGTACTGGGGAAAATCGTAGTGACACTTTGCACGAGTAATATACGTTTCTGATTATTTTAAATTACTAATATGGTAATTTTGAGTAAACTATATTTAATTAAATAAGAGGTAATGTTGCGTCAGTTTCTGCAATCGATATCAGTACTAAGATATCGAAATGCTGACATAACGGTGCTCTCATAAAGCAATGTTGGCATAAGCAATTTATTATAAAAACTTCAGTAACTAGGTAAGAAAGGCCTTGCTTGTCTGACCTGCTGACAGTATGAGCCGTACAGTCCGAGATGCTGTCCAACGGCATAATTTTATTTTGAAGTGTAAGGTGCAACATTACGATATACTAGGTGAGTTTGGGTAACTCTTGGGTTCTCTCACCCCTAACCACACGTTATTTCTTAACAGTAAAATCTCTGCGTCTTTTGGCACCCTAGCGAAATTATTTACGGCTCCTGATCTGTCAACCGAAAGGTACTGCACTTAAACCCTGAAGCCAACCGCTTCGCTTTTGCAATCACGAATAAGTCTGACTCTGAAACCACTACCTCTAATATGCGAAGTGTAGGGGTGAAACCTACCCCGCACCGAGTATGCTACTATATGTACATCTTATATTATTATATTCATATTATTCAATTATGTATAATAATTAGTTCATACATCCTCATAAATTATAATGTTTTGTGGAAGCTTTAATTAAGCTTTTTGATTCATTGAAGATAAAATTAAAGATTATAGTGCTAAATGTTAAGTTGTGCCTGAACTAAACCAAATAAATAAGCAGAGTAAAGGTACTAATGATATGTTAGATATTTATACAGTTTATACAGTGCATAGTAAACATTAGCATAGATGTTTATGAAATTTGATGAGATTATTTGCAATAGTTTAGGAGAAATTGATGTTTTGCTAAAATGATTCACTTTTGTTTATTTCAGCCACATATTCTCAGTCATATATTTTTTTTAGTTTAACGTCCTTTAACCTGATTGGTCATATCCGACGATGAATGACATTGGCGAAATCAAGCTCGAATAATATCGGGGTCCATGGGGCTTAAAGTTACTCGACATTAGTCTTCTCAGGATAAGGGAAAACCCCGAAGAATGACTTATCTGGTTAACTCACCCTAAGCGAGATTGGAACTTACGACCTTTTGAGTATGAGGCACTGCCCAGTGTACGTAGTTAATGTTGGAATGCCAGACTTTTGACATAGAACCAATAGAGATCGGATAAACCAGCACTTTAAAGCATGGCTTCCTTTCATTCCTTTTCGCCGTTTATCTAAGTTTTATGTTGTTCTAGGTTAAGACTGTTAATAATACTAGAAGTCAAACTAATAAGGACTGGTTCACCCAAAGCTGCTGTGAAAGAAGCATGATAACAGATATTGCCAACATCAAGTAAAAACTTCTGAAGTGTTCACATTCATAAGAGTTTCTCTAACTCTCTGTAACAACTTATTCCTTAAAAATTTACTTCATGCTAAACAAGATAAACAACAAAAAGTTATCATTTAGTTCCTTATAAGTGGAAGGGAAATAAAAGAAAAAATTAAAACCAGGAATTCAGCTATTCGAAAATGAGAAAAATTCAGGTATTTTAAAATTTAAAGCAATATCAACCGTTGTTAACTACATAAAAATGTATATTAAAAATCGTGTGTTTAAACAAGACCTAATTTTTTGTGGAGTGAATTTTTGCTTATATGTTACGGTTTACTAGTTAAGGAAAAGACATTATGAACGAAGGGGACTTCAGATGCTATTTTCAAAAAATTCCATACATAAATATCATTTTATATTTAAGTACCTTTAATATGTGGTATTTTAATCAAAATCGTTTGAACAATTAGTGAGAAAATACAAATGTTCGAAGTTTTTCCAGGTGAAAGGAGTGTGGGGATTTTCTTAAAAACCTTTGTGTAGCATTCCTGGAAGATTTATCTTCAATACCAAGTGTGGTATTTAACGAGTATTATCGTATTCACAGTCACACGTACATACACATTGACCTTTTTCTAAAACTGTTATTTACTTTCTGTGACGCGTATGTACAGCAATGTACTTAGTATATAGAAAAAGTATTGCATTCAACCCAACATATTCAATATCTCAATATCATCGGAAATGCATGCTATGAGGATCCATGAATACAAATATATTTTTAGTAAATGGTCAGTCTCTCTCGCTCTCGCTCTCTCTCTGTCACACTCTCTCTCTCTCTCTCTCTCTCTCTCTCTCGCTCTCTCTCTGTCGCTCTGTGTGCGTGTGCTGTCAGCTAACAAAGATTTTAAATATTTAAGTTTATCTTCCAAGCATGCGAGACGAAAATTTTCAGATTAATCACCCCATCCAAACTACAATTTTTATGGAAGTCCTTTGTTTTTCTCAAAACCTGTTGTACTATAGGGCAGTTTAATCAAAACGGTTACAGATAATTGCATTAGAAATAACATATATCTTGAATTTTCTAGGAACAACTTCTGAAGATCTCTTCATTCCGGATGAATTTTGCAAAGCTGGTAAATCGCAAGAGATAGGCAAAATCTTACTGTACATACACGTCATATACATGTTTTGCAAACGCAAAAGTTGCCGAGATATTCTTAGCTATAATTAAAAATCTGATGTGTTCCATTCACATGACTTTCTCCACTTCTCTGCAACAAGTTATTGTTAAGGGAGTACCATAGTCTAAAGTTGGTTGCTATGTCACTGAAGTTCCTTTATTTGTATGGACAGGAGTTGAGAAACTCCTGTATGAGAAAAGTATAAGTTTCTTAAAGGTGAAACAAAAAAAAAACAAACAAAAAAAAAAACAAGGAATATCTAAAAAACAATCGACTCCATGAAAAAAATGTATATAATATAGATTGTGTGTTCTAGCATGCTCTACATTTTTTGTGCGGTAAGTTTTTATCTTCCCCTTACGGTTTAGCAGTTATGCAAAGTTCCGTAAAATTCTCTCAGAATAAAGTAGTCTTCACAGGCTATTCCCAGAAAATCAAAATATACATTTTATTTGTCAGGTAAATATATTCAATATACCATATTTTAATGAAAATCGTTAGAGCCATTTTAAGAAAATTAAAATTTTCGAAAAAAGTTCCATGTAAAGGGTAGTTTGGGGTAGGGGGATTTTTCTCAAAATCTTCGTGTTGCATCCCTGGAAGATACTAAACTTAAATACCAAACTTGAAATTTTATCGACTTTTCCTTTTTGAGTTATCGTGTTCAAAGACACACGGACCTTTTTCTGAAAATACTTTTTACTTTCTCCATACGCACTATGTACATAGTGTATAGAGAAAGTATTTCACTCCACCAAAAATTCGATACCGAGATTTCACCGGAAATATATGTTTTAGGGTCCCCAATATCCAAAAAAAGCATTTTCACAAAAAGGTCCGTGTGTATGTGTGTCCGTGTACCCGTGTGTCCGTGTGTCTGTGAACACGATAACTCAAAAACTAAAAGTCGGTAAAATACCAAACTTGGTATTTGAGTTTAGTATCTTCCAGGGATGCGACACAAAGATTTTGAGAAAAATCCCCCCACCCCCAACTACCCTTTACATGGAACTTTTTTCGAAAATTTTGATTTTCTCAAAAATGGCTGTAACGATTTTGATTAAAATTTCGTATATTAAACATATTTACCTGACAAATAAAATGTATATCTTGAATTTTCTGGGAATAGCCTCTGAGAAGTAGTTTATTCTGGATGAATTTTACTGAATTTTGAATAACTGCTAAACCGTAAGAGATGGACAAAAACTTACACAAAAAATGTAGAGCACATTAAAACATACAATTTATTATATACACTTTTTTCATGGATTTCGTCGTTTTTGTGACATTCCTTATTTTTGGTTTCTGCTATGAAAAACGTATACTTTTCTCATACAGGAAATTGTCAACTCCTATCCATATAAACAAAGGAACTTCATTGTCATAGCAACCAGCTTTTGACTATCACTTTAACCTATGGTAGTCACTTATTTCGCTTCTACTTACAAGGAAGTGGGTAATTAGACTATTTCTGCCATTTTTTTCTGATTAGCATAAAGTAAATAGAAGTATAAGTTTTTTAAGAATTATTTGTTGCAGGGATATGGAGAAAGTCATGTGAATGGTACACATCAGATTTTTTTTTTGGATACAGGAGACCCTAAAACACATATTTACTGTGAAATCTCGGTATCGAATTTTTTGGTGGAGTGCAATACCTTCTCTATACACTATGTACATAGTAAGTATAGAGAAAGTAAAAATGGAATTAATACTCCTATTATTCATATATAGTAAACTTTGTATGAACCGTTGTATATACTCTGCCAATGTGCTAATAAATGCAACCATTAAATATTAAAGCACCATTTGCATTGAGTGTCTCAATTTTAGTTACTTAAACTTTACTCAAATGGGAAGTAATGTTTCATTTTATCCATGTGACTGAAGTTCCTTTGTTTGTATGGACAGGAGTTGACAAATTACCGCATGAGAAAACTATAAGTTTTTCAAAGTTGAAACTAAAACAAGGAATATCTTAAACTCTTGTTTTACGGCTGACTTTTCAAAGCCTAATCGAAATTTAACTGTTCCACAGAGCGACAGCTTTTAAATAATTTATCTATGATTTTTGCCTAGTGTGTTCCCTTATTCCTCTTATAAGGAACTGATTATTAAGACCATTTCTGCTAATGTTTATCTTGATTAGCATGAAATAAGTAAAAAAAATAGGTTTTACAGTGCAGTTTATTACAGAATAGGTAGAGAAGGTCACGTGAATGTAACACAGAATTTGTTTCTATAGAGGCTGTACTTCCAGTGAAATTTTGTGAAATAGATTCCTTACTTGTGTAATATACAGGATGTAAATGAACTACTTCGAAATAATTTGCGAGATTATGCACGTGACTGATATAAGTAATTTGAGATGGGCGATGCATGGTCCCCGGATAAACATAACGCAGCTACATAGCGTTAAACGTGTGGATATCAAGTGCTGATAAGTCGGTGTTAAAGCAAATCAGGTTGAAAAAATGGCTTAGAATGTCTTTAAAACTGCTGCCCGAGTATAGAAGTATCGATCTTTAGCAGCTCGTTAGTAGCGTTCTTAAGATTTAATGTCCCAAAAATCTGTAAAATCTCAAACTAATCCCTCGATTGTGCGACACTGAACATTCATTAACTACGTTCTTGAGTTATGTAGCCAATTCTGGAGGCATTTTTTCAACTGATTTGATGGCTTAATGCGTAACGCGGGAAGCTGCTGTCCCAAAGGTTATGAGTCCGATTCCTGTCATAGAGTAAATGTTTTATATTATACGTGGCGTACTTGCACTTCAGAAACTTATAGCCGTTACTTCGAAATTTCAACAAACAGGCCATAAGTCTCCTATCTCAAATTACTTATTTAAGTAATCTACATATTCTGTGAAAATATTTCGGTATAGTTTATTAACACCCTGTATATTAAGCACAAAAGATACAAATTCGTAACCACAGAAATCAGAAATTATCGTCACTTTCCGTACTCTCGATTGTTCGTGTGTATTTATATGAATGTATGAGATTATTAGCAATGGGAAGCTTTAAGCATGCTGAAATGAAATTAAAGCCCAGCACAAACACGCAAAGAGTGTGCTCAATATTGCTGCTGATTAAAAACTATTAAATCCTTTAATACATGACGCACAAAACATAAAATCATTTTGCTTCACTGCGTTCGCTAAAGAGTCTTGTAACACATACTGTCAACTTTAAAAGCTATTCAGTTCAATGACGTTTTGAATTCAGCCTTCTCTCTGTGATTTTCGCAGCTGTAAACATGGAAGTCTATATTTGCGTTTGTGAAAATGTCAGCTGCGTGGTCAAATTAGTTTGTTTGTTCACATCTACCCCCGCTTTGAAGATCCATTCCTCTATTCTGTTTCCTCTAGTTATTCAGCCGATTAGCTATAAAATGTTTACTTTCAGTTTATAAATTACCTACGTTTCTGCATTTATGAACCTCTGTGTTATGTAAACAAGCAGGAAAGAGAATTTGAATGTATGTAAAATATCTTAAGAGCTACAAATCGAACTTAAAAAATCCGATGTGTTCCATTCACATGATTTCTCTATATCTCTGCAACTATTTATTCTATTTACTTCATCTAATGGAGCAAAATTTGGCAGAAATAGTCTTATTACTTGCTTCCTTGTTAGTGGAAGGGGTTATCATAGGTTAAAGTGATAGTCAAAAGCTGGTTGCTCTGCGACTGAAGTTCTTTTGTTTGTATGGACACAAGTTGACAAAGTCATGTATGAAAAAAGTATAAGCTTTTATAGCTGAATCTAAAAACAAGGAATATCTCAAAAACAATTAACTCCACGAAAAAAACGTATGTAACATAAATTGTGTGTTTTAAGGTGCTCTACATTTTTTGTGTGGTAAGCTTTTGTCCATCTCTTACGGTTTAGCAGCTATGGAAGATTCCTTAAAATTGACCAAGAATAAAGTAGTCTTCAGAGGCTATTCCCAGAAAATTCAAAATATACATTTTATTTGTCAGGTACATATCTTTAATATACGATATTTTTAATCAAAATAGATAGAGCCATTTTTCAGAAAATCAAATTTTTTGAAAAAATTACCAGGTAAAGAGTGGCTGGGGGTGTTGTGGCTATTCCCAGAACATTCAGGTTTGTCAGGTAAATATCTTTAATATGCGATATTTTAATCAAAATCGTTAAGAGCCATTTTCAAGAAAATCAAAATGTTCGAAAAAAGTTCCATGTAAAGGGTAGTTGGGTGTGGCGGGAATTTTCTTGAAAATCTTCGTGTCGCATCCTTGGAAGATACCAATCCTAAATGTGAAGTTTAGTATTTAACGGTCCTTTCGGTTTTGAGCTATGCTGTCCACACACACACACACACACACACACACACACACACACCACACACACACACACGCACGCACACACACACGGAGCTTTTTCTGAAAATGCTTTTTATGGATTCAGGGGGACCCAAGTATGTATTTCCCGTGAAATCTTTGTATCGAATTTTTGGGTGGAATGTAATACCTTCTCTGTATAATATGTATATAGTACGTGTAGAAAAAGTAATTATGCGAGGTATTTTAGCTGTAAACAGACCCAGAACAGTATGCTTGATTCTAAAGGCAAAAACTTGATATGCCTGGTCACATACTTAATGAAAATACACGTGCTAATTACTGGGTGGAAGGTAACTTACTACATTCTTTCTAATATGAGCTTCATAGAAGCATTACAAACAAACAAGTTTAATAGCATTTTGTCCTTTGATCAGCCGATTAAGAAAAAAATAAATTACTTTTGTTCCAAATTGGATGCGTAATTGCACAAGAATGTACGAAAACAATGGTTTACTTCTTGTAAGATGGGTACCATAACCTATTTCTAACAGTGTCGGTAGGAATTATGGGAATACGCAGAAGGTTTCAGAATTAATCACTTAAAAGAATTAAAGGAATATACTGAGTAGCTTTTTTCAGACGTGAAGTAACTCAGCAAAGTTGCGTTGAGATGGTGAGGTATCTGAAACGGCTTCTGGATGTAAACACGTCGGTCTCTTGCAAACACGACGCAGTGGGGGATAACGAGTGCAGCTGGCATTCTGATTGGCCAACACTAGCACAGTAAAAACGGAAGGAATGCCTTCAACGTCCTAGTGAGGCATGTTAATGTATTTGAACCAGTGCAAGTGACACTCCGCAACCGGCAATGTTGCTAGCTTGTTTGTCTCTTGTTTTCGAATAAAACTAAATTATCTATGTAGGAAATGATTAGAAACAAAAACGTAAGATACAAAATTTGTTATAAATGCCAAGATCTATCACTGTTTTAAATTAATTTAATGACTTCCCTTTCACCCAGTATAAGGTGTTTGTGTAAATATTTGTAGACATATTTGGTATATGAATATATATGTGTGAGTGCGAGTGTGTGTGTCATGTGGTATAGTGTTTTTGTTTGTTTTGTTGAGCGAGTATGATGTATGTGTTTAAGTGTTGTGAATATAAAGTTGGGGAAGGTGATACTTTCAATTTTTTTTCTCCAGAGAGCATGTCACATCTTCTGACTGTTGCGAATAATGTTAAGTGGCTTATCTCTATTTCAAATGTTAGTAGCATTGTGATGTCACTTTCGTAAAAGTTTCATGAATACAAACGTTGTTGATATAGCCTAGCAATGGCTTTTGTTGGTCGTTTATTCGTCTCGTTCAGAAGGTGTGGCACAAAACAACGCACAAATGCCAACTTTTATGTCTTGTTACATTAATGTCCTTTGGAGACGTCAAGAATATCATTGTATGCTTGTGCTGAACAAGCAAACACTACGCTTAGCATAAAATGTTTCCGAAGTAATTTTTCAGAAAATTAGCATATTCTAGCATGTTTTCCATCTAAAGGATAGTTTAAGTTGGCGAGATTTTCTTCAAAATCTTCGTAAGGCATACTTATATATATGGTTAAGGTATATTAATTATTAAGTCTGGTGTTTAAACAACTTTTCGTTTTTAAATTATGTTGTTCACACACACACATACCTGCGAGCGGGAACTCTGATTAAGAGCTTACAATTCCAGTGAAATTCGAATACGAATTTTAGGTGGAATTCAATACTTTATCTAGGTAATAAATACAGAAAGTAAAACATGAGTAACGATTTTTAATTTTAGAAATGTTTAAGTAACTTAAAATTGAAGCCAAATAACTAGCAATATCTCGGAAACTGTTATTTCAACAATATTTATTATATACTATATGGTATTACATATGTATTGTGGTTTAACAGGATCTGCATTTCTGTGCCTAATATTTTCTGTAACTCTTACAGTTTACCAGCTATGCAAAGGTCATCCGGATTGAACAGCGCTTCCGTAGATATTACCAGAAATTTCAAGATATATGTTCCATCTAGCACAAAAAGATAAAAATGTTAAAATTGTTAAGATAATTTTTAGCAATATCGACTTTTTCTATAATGTTTTACTTAAAGGGTGGCTTTACTGCTTGTTTTTTTAATCATGTATCCTTGGTACTCTACTTCTGGTAGAAGTAGAATCATTTCAGCATTCACCTACAAACAAGGGGAATCATGAAACACCTTGGTCAGAATGTGTAGTACCCGGGAATAAAACCCTAGAGCTTCCAAATGACAACCTCATGCCCTTCCTCAGGTCGCTTGGTTATAGCATAATAATCACACAATCAGTCTGAATACCGTTTCATCAACATGGTCAATAATTTCCTTTATTGCAGTTCTTAAATTTATTCTCGTTTTATGAGAAAATATAATTTCTAACCGACCTCCTACACTTATCACTAGGGATAACATCTTTGAGACCGACAGCGAGACACATGCGAATACCAGTTGCATAACTACCGAGTAGAGACCGACTGCACGCGCCGCATGTAAACAACCTGTAGTAACTCGTTAGGGAACATGGCCTGACGCAGCAGTATACTATGCGGCATATTACAATGCTGTTTTAAGGTAATTGATGCATTTGATGATGTGATCTCTTCAATCAGGATAGTAAAATCTCTTGCTTCGAAATGATTGCATGAAGATTTGCAATTCATACAGAAGAACTTTGCATATTTAGGAACATCGAACATTGAAATGCCTTGCGCCCTGAAAATTGTCGATGAACTTGTGCACTTAACAGAGACTCGTCACAATTTTTTAAACCGTGTGAAAAAGAAGGTGTTTGGAAAAAAATATCAGATTTTCAATAATATGTGAAATACGAAATGTGCTGCGAGGTGTTCCTACGAAATAATTGCTAATAGAGTATCTTACCCAACAGTCAATGATGTGTCCTATTTCCATCTTGCTCCAATCACATCTTGTGATGTGGAGCGAAGTTTTGCACAATATAAAGCCTGTTTACGTGCCAATCGGAGACGATTCACATTTGAGAAATTACCAATGTGCGTTGTGCATTGTAATCTATGTATCTTGAGAGAAAATGAAACGGTTAACGACTTTGATGACCTTGTTGCACAACAGCAATTTTATGCATGTAAATATTAGATTGTTAGTTCCCATAGTTCAGCGGTATTTATGTTTACCCCCAAAATCAATGGCCTTCCACTGCAACTGAAAACATCACGGTCTACTATGCAACCACTGTCCCATTTTCCATCTATTAGTACCACTTCGCACCTACTGTATTGTCAATACATCACATCTATGTATCATGCTGCGCTAACTTCAATTCTGTCCCTCTATCAGTCCTCAAGATGCTATTCTTACTCATCACAAAAAAAATAGATGAATGAATATATAATCTTCCTCCTCTAGTGGCCAGTGCACGACAACCACACGTTACAGTGCACGTGGTTGGAAATGAATAAGTGCAATTAATTAGATATTTAATGCATATTAGTTCGGTTGGCGAGGGGTAAATTGAGTAAAATTAAACAAAACCCTTCTTACCAAAAAAAAAAAAAAAAAAAAAAAAAAGGAAATAATAATGCTGTCCAAAATTAGATTAAAACAAAATAAATCATTGATTTACTGAACAATATTTTTAGTGCATTTTTATTCACTATGTATAACAATTATATATCTCATTTTGTTCTCCTACTAATAGCATTGTCATAAATGCATACATTTCAGGGTCTAATGTGTTTTGAAGGTTGCTAGGCTGTCTCTCTCCTGTGTTTACATAGTTTACGCAACGGTCAGTTCCTGTGTTTAGAGCTGTGACCTATATTCACTGTGACGTATAGTGAGGAAACCAGGGACCGTTTCGGTCGCAAACATTCATTTACACAAATTGTTTTGCATATGCTCAATTAGACAAAAAAAAAAAAAACAAAAGCATTCATTTAATTTACGCCACAAATGGGAAATCTTCCAATGCTGCGAGGGTCTGTATAATTGTCGATTTCTAAATCGTTTTATCCTCCCATAAGAGTAACGTTTTCTGAAGTGTATCAAATATCAGTGACATAGGTTGCCTTAATTTCGGATTATAAGTATTGAAGTTTGATTTTAAGTTCTTATCTTTGTAAGAGCAACGAGGGTGATTTTGTATTTTAAAGAACGGAAGTGCAAATGCTTACATGTTGGTTCAAGGTAAGTATTTGTTCCATAAAACCAAATGTAAATAAAGCATAATTACTTTGTGTTCAATATTTGAACCCTGAATACAAAAGCTTGTAGGATGTAAATTTTAATCAGACAATACTGTGTGAAAACAAACCCGTATGGTTACGTTATTGAAGTATCAGTGAGAACGATATTCTTCCCTCACATCACACCACTTATTCGGGCAGGAAAAAAGACAGAGGAAGGTCAGTCATGTGACTTTACACAAATAATGACCAAATGGCTTTGATAAAAATATAATAGTTATCCTAAAATATCGTTAATGTTTCCGCATCAATATACGTTTAGAAAATAAGGAAAAATACTTCAAATCCTAGATCATCATATCGTCCTCAAAATTTGATACAAATATCTGCAATTATTCATTTGCCACCCTGTATGTGCTACAATCGAGCGATAGGGAATATAGCATCTACACTCAAAGACATAAAACAATCGCCCGGAAATTCTCATCACAAGGCCTCTCCGTCATCACTCCGTCCATGTTTGCCACCTGTTTGACATGCTCTTAAAAGCGTATTAGATAGACCACATTACCGAATAGAAGCTAATAGGCAAACTTAGACAAATGAAGTTCTGAGTTTCGAACTGGTGATCCCCAAACACTTGGTTCGACCTCTGTGGTGATACAAAATGAGATACATTTTTTTTCTGCACTAGCTACTGAAGTTCTACTGCCAAGTGATTCGCTCACGTAGTGGATTAAATTAACACAATGCTTTTACCAGTCAACCTGTTCTGAGAGAGATTCAAGCGGATTTGAGGTATGAAGGGGTGGATTGCCCAATCGGTTTGTCTTTTCTTACTCACGTCGTGTGTTGTACTAGAACGGAGCCATTAAAATCGTGGCAAGACCCGAGTCCCCGTCAAAGGTTCACATTTTCAGAATTCATATCGCCATGCGTATTTTTATTGTCTTTGAGTGTACGATCTACTATTTACGACTACCATGCTACGAGTGCAGGCTGAATTCCCAACATTGGAGTGGTGACATTAATTCGGCCCTATCCAATCCTTCACGTCTGACGAGTTCATGCAAAACTATTTCAAAGTCCAGGTTTGAAGTCCAACGCATAATGTAGGTCTTATTCCATCGTCACCATAATTCTGTGTCATTAGAAATAACGGACACCGTCCAAGAGTGCTTCCAGCTGATAAACAGTTTCATCCATTCCTTGGTGGACTAAGGTTCACCCGAAGGTTGTAACAGAGGATATGCGGAGCCTAAAAGCATTCAATGAAACTTTAATGCAAAACTACTTTTGACAATAAATCTGAGAAGATTTAAGAAAATATATGTGTCTGCCCTGTAGACATATGTACACTCAATGACATTAAAATACGCCTGGAGCTATGATTTTGCTAAAGATATGAACGCTCGGCGGGGACTCGATTCTTACGATGATATTCATTGGTACTATTCTCGCACAACATAACCGACAAGTAAGAAAAGACAAATCCGATTTGGCAGCCTTCTCCTAATCCTTCCATCCGCTCAACGCTCCCTCATAACAAGTTGACTTCCCTAAGCAGTGTATTAATTTTATTCACCACGTACGCGAATTTCCTTGTCATTAGCACTTCAGTATGTATTACAGAGAAAAGATTAGCCTAATTTTGTACCACCCTGTAACAGAGGTCCAGTATTGTCTAACCAGAGAGTTTGGGGATCACCAGTTCCAACTAAGGATTTCGTTTGTCTTAAGTTGCATGAAACGTTTCATGTCAACACGCTTCTCTTCGGCATCATGGCCTGTCCAATACGTTTTAAGAGCATGGCAAATAGGTAAATAGCATGGCCGGAATCAACGAAAGAACTCGTCTTACGGCAAGTACTTCCAGGCGTATTTTTAATTTCTTTAAGTGTATAATAATAATTTTTACTTCCCAGCGTGAACATACAATACACATACTAATTAGAGAAGTTATTATACTGCACCTAAAAATTAGATACCAATATTTCTCCAGAAATATGTTTTATTGTTTCCTAAATAAAAAAAAAAACATTTTAGATAAAGGTCCCTGTGTATGTGTGTGAAATGCATAGCCCAATGTGCAACGCAAGTGACAGGAATGATTTATCATTATTTAAGTTCAAACACAAAACATTCCAGTTTGTTTTATGGTCACCACTCTTTCAGTTTCTATCAACAGTGATATAAGTTCCCCTAGAATAACTAATAATAACCTACGAAATCAATAATAGATTCAGAATGTAGGATACCCAGTGAGGAGTATGTTTCACCCCTACGCTGCGCAAACTAGGGTTGGTAACTTAGAGAGAGAGCTGTTCGCGCATGCGAGAGGGAAGCAAGGGACGTCAAGGCTTAAGGTAAGGAGGGTGTATTTTCGGTTAGAACGGTCAAGAGCCATAACTAAATACAAAGAGAGATAGGTATTTTACTGATAATAAAATTATGTATAGTTAGTATATGATAAAACCCATTCGACTCATCTAGTACATTGTGAATATTACAGTTTAACTTTAAAATAAAAACTATGCCTCGGTCATTATGTGGAACGTCAGCTGCTCAGATGAACAAGTCTGAACAAGGCTGGGCAAAAGACTAACGAGCTCAGTAGGGCTCTTCTGGCCTAGTTACATGCTTATGCCAATATTGGGATAAGAAGGCAGAGCCATTTCACATCTTGCCCCCAATATCGAGTGCTGAAACTGGTGCCACATTATCTTCTCACTAAAAGAAATATCATTTACTCATAATTAACTCATCAGGTACCCTACAATATCATTGTGGTTACTTTCCTATCAGATTTTTGTCATCGTTATTTTAAAGCATATGTAGCTATTCCCAGGAATATCATTTAAAAACAAATTCTGTGAACCTCTATTGCAAATTTCTTTGTACTAAAAATATCTCCACAGTTTGGAATGTATGATTATTTCTCACAGTGTTATTACCAATTCTATTTACGCAAAACAAATATTGATTGGTAAACATATGTTTAAACCCCTCGAGCTCTAGTTGTAAATGGGGTATTAATGTTTGCGAATATCGCGTAAAATTGTATATGGATATTTCTTCAAAGTTCAAGCTAAATAAAATCTTTTTTTAACAGTTATATTTACATTTAGAAATTTTCCTTAATGTTTGCTTTAGATTTGCACAGCTACAGTTTTTTACATCTTAAAACTTACACTGAAGATACAAATTAGATAAATTTATTTATATTTGCTTCACTCTCAAAAAAAGAACATATTTTTTAAAAGCAAAAGATATCATGAATGTCTACATTGCAAGATTTTTAGTTACCTTCGTTTTTCATGACACTGGGTTTAACACTGGGCTTTCTACACTGAACTGCGAATGTAAATGATCCTTTTTTCAGATATGAAGTAATCAGTTCAGCTTTTCAGTACTACCGCTGAGCAGCTTCCAATACATGCATCACTCTTAATTAAAAATACAAACGAATAACTTTAAAATAACTAAAGAAAGTAGCATATTAATAAACATTTTCGAAATAAATTACATTATTGTTTTAAAGATATCTCCAAGTTTAAAATAAAATAAACAATAATAATAACAATAATAATAATTAGATAATATAATTCCATTAGGTCGCTTAAGGGAGCAATGCTTTCAATTTCTTTCTGGCTTATATTTGTATACAATTTTTATATGTTTACAAGTATTTCTTCCTTACAGTAAATCGTTGCTTTATAAGTATTTTACTTTCGACCCATCAGAGTTTAATTTCCTTGCTCTAACTTAGAAGTATATATGAAGGGAAAAATTTACAGGGAACACGAGAACACATTGTAGCTAATTTCATTTAGATTGTCATTTATTCAACAATAGAATTTGGAACGTTTACAAATAACTTCAAACTGTCTTGGTCATATTGCTATGACTTCTTATTTTGTAATTATAGTATTAAAATATGACAACTGAACACAAAAATCTTCTCTTCTCGTTCGTTTATTATAATATATATTTGGTATACAATATTTCGCCAGTAGATTTAAATATTAGCAACAAATGTTATCCTTTGTACTTCTGACTAAAGGCACGGGATATTCAGAAATATCAACTGACTTAAGGCCAGCTAAAGCTAATTATTAAATTTGCCAAATCAGAAAGGTTGATCTTCGAAATCGGTCGGTACGTATGCACGTAAGAGTAGTTATCAGTAGTTACAGTGCACATCTTGTATAGAGAAGGTATTTTATACCACCGAAAACTTTGATACCCAGATTTCACCGGAAATACATGTTTTGAAACTCCTTAGATAAAAATAAACATAAAAATGTTACAATATGTGTGTGTGTGTGTGCAGCGTAGCTTAAAAACGAAAAGTCCGTTAAATACCATACTTGGTATTTAAGTTTAGTGTCTTCTAATGAAGTGATACGAAAATTTTCAAGAAAATACCTCCACCCCAACTACCCTTTACATGGAAAATATTAAAAAAATTTGATTTTCTCAAAAATGGCTGTAACGATTTCGATTGAAATATCATATATTAAAGATATATAAATGACAAATAAAATGTGTATCTTGAATTTTTGGAAATAGCGTCTCTTCATAATGGATGAATTTTGCATAACTGGTAAACCGTAAGAGATAGACAAAGACCTACTACACAAAATATGAAGATCTCATTAAAACACCTCATTTATGTCATGTACATCTTTTTCGTTCAGTTGGTTGTTTACGAGATTGGGCTCAATTTTAAAGTACTAAACTGTTCTCATACGGAAATTTGTCAACTTCTAACCAATCAAAGCAACGGATTTCAATCCTATAGCAACTGCATTTTAATTCATTTGACTCTCGGTTTAACGTAGTGTACTCACTTATTTCCTTTCGACTTATAAGAACTAACTAATAAGACCATTTCTGATAATGTGTATCTCGACTATCATGAAGGAGATCGAAGAATCAGGCTTATAACAATAATTTGTTACAGATATTTAGAAAAGTGATGTGATTGTTACACATTTTTGTTGTGTTGCACATCCTAACGTTCATAGTCAAGAGACTAAAACGAAGAAATATGATTTTCCTTCTTTCGTAACGATCATTGCACAACCATCGTAATGTCGGTAAAGTACACTTTGAAAAATGACGACAGCCATTGTTAGAGGGCACAAGACAAATTTGAAAGTTATACGAGCTCACACAAGGAAGTATTACCTCGCTGTATTCAACCATATGTCCCTCAGGACATCCTTAACGAAGTTTTTGTCATTTATCCTACGTCTGTTTTTGGCATTTGTGCCATTCGTCTGGCAGCTGAGGAGTCTCTAGGGAGCATTAATGTCGGTAGGGATATGTATATGTTCAACATCTGTCATCTAAAAGAGGGTCACTGTACGTGACACAAGAGCGGAGCGATTTTTATCGCGTATATTCCATACGCAAGATCGCAGGAGATGAGATCCTCCGTCAACATGAGAACGTTGTGCAGGTTTGCTAAACGCAAATTATTATAATCAAAGAATTGGCTTTCAAATCTAGTGTTATAAACAATAAACGCCGAAATAAGCATTGTTAACATAAATTACAAGTTTTATGTTCTTTATATACGTTTAACTTTCGGTTCTGATAATATAACAATGTCAAACATGAATTACGCATCAACGCCGTGAATTGTTTCTCTTTAAAAGGATGCTGTTTTTAAAATATTAATGGTTTATGAGTAAATAAGACGGTATCTAGGAAATGTTCTCTCAAAATGATAAGAAGTTGAGAATATTTAAGGGGAGGCATCGGTAAAATTTCGGCAAAAATGATGAAAAATCTGATTTTACGTTTCTTGCCTTAAGATTACGCTTATACCTGGTATCTACCATTGTTTACGCCGCAGCGCCATTTAAAAGGTTGTTACGTCGCGATTTAAATACCCTTGAGCAGGTGGACGTGGCTCCGAAATACATTCATCACATACATTCAATAAAATCGTGTACAATTTTGAAGACTTTTATCAATTTTCACAGATCCCACCGAAGCAAGATCTAGCAGTATGGAGCAATAGACATGTTTATTTCTTTTTTGTTTGTTTGTATCTTTGATAGCCTTCTTTATAAAAACGGTTGTTTTTTCGTCATTTTTATGTTTTTATGTTATTACTCCTTGGTTGCTTTTTGTGAAGATAGAATTTCGTTGCGGTTTTGTTTTCTCGTCATTCGAATTTTCATATGTTTATAAGTTGTATGTCAATAACCTGATTTAACAACGGGAAATTTTTGCAGTAACCAAGGAAAATTTTAAACCTTTTTACACTTCTCGTTCCGATTTTGTCGGGGAATGAGGTCCTGCGTTGATTCTCCTCCTGCCAATTGTGTAAGGGAAAGAGATTAAGTCAGAGATATTTCTCATCAGGCGAGAAGATCAATTGTATAATTTGTGCTTCGATTTGATATTGCGTCGGAGAATAGAACAGTTAAAATCAATACAGTATTTGAATTTGCAGGATCTATTGAAGTTATTGCCCGGCACATATTAGCTCAACGGAGAAAGCGAATATGTTAACAAACACAGATACATTTCGTCGGAAATACAACCGCTAAGTTATAGACGCTCAGTTTGTTTTAAAAAAAGAAGGCTATCATTCAAATTGAACTATTTTGATGTTGAAAAGTTCTTAATAGAGGTGAGTTTTGTTTCAAAGCAAAACAACATGTTATTCTTTTCTATACGCTGGTTTCTGCTCCATCTACAATGCCCGAATAAAAGAGATCTCAAGCAGAGCTCTAGTTACTGATCTGGACCCAAGCAGACAGAGTTTATACCACTCCTGTTGCAGCAGCTTGGCTTTCTGGATAATATTAGTTAACATTTGTATAATAATATAATTCTATGTAAAAATAAATATTAAATAATGGAGTGAATATCTCGAATGTATTGCATCGATTAATATGATTTTGACATATGTACTACAACTTTCTATTTTTTATTTTAACTTTCATGTCTGGCGTGTATTTGAATATTGCTCACTTTATTGGTTTAATTAATTTCACAATCATTCGATGAGAAAATTCATGTTATAGGATTCGGTCTTTAACTTCCGCTCCTTCTGATTTTGATTGCAAATAGGTCGAAAAGAATGACTAGTTGCAAATTACTACATACCGAGAAACTCGCTCCGGAAGTCTGACTCATTCGGTCACCTACGGTGAACTGTGTCCGCTAAGCGCAGAGCTGCCCCGGGAGGGATTCCTGCTTCATAGAGTCTTTCGCTGCTAGTCGCACTCTATCGATGGGGAACCAATCAGGATCATCTTCAAGGGTATACTCCACTGTCAAGTTTGTTGGGGGAAATATGATATAATTTACCCTAGTTTGATCCATGGAACGTATCTGAAATTGGTTTATGAGGGAAATGTTACAAAATTATCTCATCTATTTCATGCTAATTGATATAAACACTAGCAGATAGGGTCTTTTACTTGCTTCCTTTTAGGTATAAAGAAAATAAGGAAAATACATAGACTAAAGCGATAGTCAAATGTTTTAAAAGCTGTCGCTATGTGACAAACTGAAATTCCGTTTTCTTTTCACGGCCAGAAATAAAACAAAAAGGACATATAAAACAGACGAGGACTTACCGTTTGAGAAAAGTATTTTAAAATTGACATTAATAACAAGGATTATCTCGAAAATTATTAACTCTAGAAGAACAAGTATAAGCCATAAATGGTGTGTTTTAATGAGATCTCATTCTTTGTGTAGTAAGTTTTTATCTATCTCTTACGATTTACCGCTTAGGCAAAACTCGCACAGAGTTTCTGCTGCGGATTCCTATAAAAGGTTTCTAAATTACAGCCGAGTGGTGTTTTGCACTCACAAGACTTTCTCTAAATCTCTTTGTTAAATCATTCTTAAAAAGCTTTATCTTCTATTTACTTCATGTTAATCGAGATAAACATTAGCAGAATTCGTCTTATTACTTGTTTCCTCGTAAGTAGAAGGGAAATAAGGAATTAGGCAAAAGCAACAGATAAATCTTTATAAAGCTGGTTGCAACGAGATTGAAATTCGTTTCTTTGCACTGTCAGGAGTTGACAAATCCCCATACGAGAAGATCTTTAAAAACCTTAAAAATGAAACCAATGACAAGAAATTTTCCGAAATGGTCAACTTCACGAAAATAAATGTATATGAAATAAATGATGTGCATATTACGCCTAACAAGTGGAGAGTTTCTTCAGCGCATATACCACATGTATGGGGAGTTCCAATATCCACCCAGCCAGTGCACTTTGGCAGCGCATTAAAAGCAATAATGCATTTTTGTCCACGGATTAGTGGTAGGTGGTTTAATAACTAAACTCTTTTGTAGTTGTTATAACCTTATTGTTAGAGTGGATATCATCATTATTTAGAAGCGTAATTCTTTGCAACGGAAAAATAACTGCGCCATCTGACCGAAAACGAAGACAATTTACAGTTGAAACTACTCCAGGATTTGCCTTTTCATCCACGAAGACCATGAAAATCCATGTGAAAGCGTCAGTTCCAGAAACTGAACCTATGGCCTCCCGAATGCAAACCTTGCACAATACCACAATCCATCTCGCTTTGTACACTCACAATGAGATTAAAACACTCCAGAAAAAGAACAAAAGAATGTAAAAAAGATTAGTTATTTAATATACTGAAAACAAGTTTAGCAATAAACTTAAACTGAAAAAAAAAGGAAATCCAGAGAAACGTGCAAATAAAAAGTCAGCTAAATAACACAACCTAAGGAAAAAAAAAAAACCAAGCAGACAATGAAACACACAAAGCAAAATAAACTTTGAAGAAAAAAATTAATATTGAGAGCCTTTACTTTATGGCAGATAATGAGAAATGTGTACTCAAGAGACCAAGCAACTGAACAAAACAATAACAAGCGCCGCAAACTGTAGTTAAAAGAACGGAAGAATATAACAAGGATATTAATTATTAACTGCGGTAAGAAAATTAGTAAAGAAATTATAAGGACTGTACCAAGCACCAACCAGAAAAGCATAATTCAAAAAGGAGTTTTCCACTTTACCTAATAAACCAATGTATATTCTAAACAACTAAATTAGGCCAAAGTTTCTATTGTTTTTCTGCTACTAATGATTTCCTTATACTAGGTGAAGAAAGAACTGCATTTAATCCAAACTTTCGATATCATCATCTTACCAGAAATACACGTTTTCAGACCTATAGACTCAAAAAACACACTAATATAGGCCCTGTATGTATCATATGCCTAAGTGCAATACCACATTTCATGTCTGAATATCACGTAATTTAAGAATGCTTGAAGAAGGTTTTTAGTAATACTCTACATAAAATTACAATTTGCAAGCAAAGCAGTTCAATAGGCTAAGTTATTAAGAACTGGGTATGCAGACCAATAAAATGCAATATAGGAGGAATAATTGGAAACTAAGGTGACAATGTCCACAATCTTAAGTTTCGTCTTTTACAATGAACTTAGTAGCGTGTGGTAATTCTAAAACATGCGGCTGGCCATTGTGCCATCTATAGCGCTACTGCAAGGTAAATACAAAAGGCGTTGTGTTAAAATCTGGACATCTATTTCCAACACGTGCTTCACTTGGTCATGGTGTAGATGGAGTACCCTAGACGCGCGTTTCAATAACTTTCGTTGCCATCCTCTTGCAGGTTAGCTGTTGGACAACATCGGCATCTAATATAGGCGTCTGACCGACAGTAGTGGACTCTGGTGGTAGAAGTCAGACATCATTGACAACTGTCTTCTTCTTTCTAGTCCTTGGTGACCTCTGGTGGGACATCTTGGTACTGTTTGCTAGTTTTGGGTCTATAGCTTGACTTTCAATTGTTTTTTGTACAAATTTTAAAATTACATTTGTTGGTGGCATTTCAAAATTAATCACTTTACTGCTATGAGTGATACAATTTTCCAAATATCCAACTCTGAAGGAGAATTAATAGCTTTCAGTAATTCTATTTCTTGCCCAATTTCATGGTTGGTACTCCAAAAGTGCTACTACTACTTATTCAACTGATTTAATTTGATATTTCTCTGATGTTCTTTTTAAGGCGAACTTTTAAGCTTTTTTTGTTCTACCAATGTCAACTTTTTCACAATCACTGCAGTTTATTTGATAGATACCAGATTTGTTTAACTTATTCACTGTTTTATCAAGTGGTCTATTTAACATCTTCTTCAAATTAAATCTGCTGCAAGGGGCAAGTGTTATATTGTATTTATCAAATAATTTTTTAAATTATGGAAACAATTTTGGATGATAATTAAATATTTTATACTTCACATAATATTTTATTGGTTTTACTAAGCTAACTTCTTTCTTCTTATTTTGTTTTTCTTGTTTATTGAACATTTTATAAAATATTATAAATCAACTGTATATTAAATCCATTAAGGTTACACAAAATAATGCATTTGATAGACAGTTGAATTATAATATTTTGAATACATTTCTTAATTTATTTTATGACTTAGTTTCACATGTAAAAAGCAAGACTGACAAAACTCGCTACATGAACAATGTAGAGCTCATTGAAATGTTTAACTTATGTCTACGAATTACTTTTCAAGCATTACAGTTTTCGAAATACTTCAAGGTATTTTACGGTTTACAACTTTAAGCTGTAATTACATCTGTAAAGGTTAAGACCTAAAAGTGTTTTTTACCTGAATGAGTTAGTAACCTATAAAAATGAGAAAATATACAGATTACATTATAAATAAAGATTGACACATTCTGATCATTTTATAACTTACAATAAGTCATTGATTACAAATACATATTTTAAATTAAAGAGCATCTAAACGTATGCCTGGAGGGAGGAAAGTATACAGAGGAGGAAAATAAATAATGGATTCCGTAATTTCTAAACCAAAAATAAAAATTCCACGTGAAAACACATGAGTTTATACAGGGAATGAAATATTTACAGACTACTGCTGTTGTACTTATGGATAAAGAATAAAAAGAGAACCTTATTCATGAGATCAGGTAAATTACAAAACCCATGTATGGCAGTTGATAATGGCTGTATCAGAAAGGGATTGATGAACTTTTGCATAACTGATGAAAACTCGGAGTAAGATAAAAACTTATACAAACACAATAGGTATCGTCAAAACTAACTTGTGTATAATACATTTTTTTTCTGGAGCTAAGAATTTCTGAGAAATTCCATCTTATTGTTTTCATTCCTTAAATCTTTTCTTAAATGAAAAGTCGTTATTCCTTTTTCTTTCTGCTGCTACAATAAAGGGAATGGAATTTCCAAGTCCTCGCACGGCGACCAGCTCATTAAAGGCTTCACCATCGCTTAGCCTACTTTATTTCCTCAATTTCATTGTGTCCATAACTAAATATGTAATAAAAGTATTTCTGTGGATGTTTATCTTGACTAAGATGAAGTACCTAGCAGAATGATCTTATTTTATTGCCAAATTAATGGGTAGAAAAAGTCATGTTAATGTACTGCATCTGATTTTTATCCTGATATTTATATGGATGTTTACAAGATGCTTTTGGATACCGAAAGTACGTGCGGAAGATTTTGAAAATGGGAAACAGGTAATAAATGGAAATCAGAGGAAAAGAGGGTTTAAAAATATCATCGCTGTTACTTCCTTAATACTATTTTAAAATCTGATGCAATTCTCTACCTGTTCCACTAACAAACTCTCACAATGATTCTTCTTTCTATTTTGTACTAATCAAGATAAACATTCAGAATCTTATTATTTAGTTCTTATAGGTTTTGAGGGTATATACTATGCTAAGGCAACAGACCAATATTTCAAAACCTATTTTTACGCGATAAACACTGAAATTCACTTCTTTGAATACCCAGACTAAAACAGAATAAATACGGATGACTTCATGTTTGAGAAAGTTGTAAGTATTTTAATGTTGAAACCAAGAACAATGAACATCTGGGAAACAGCTCTACAACAAAAATGTAAATGACATAAATTATGTGTTTTACCGAGATACACAAAATCTTACCACTCAAAAAGTATATATTTTACGGTTTACTAATTAAAATAAACAGTACTTCATGCGTAATTCCCAGAAATTTCAAGATATACATTTGATCTATCATTTAAATATCTTTAATGGACGGTATTAAATCAAAATCTTTAGATCTATTTTTGATAAAATCAAAAGTTGGAAACTTTTTCCGTGTAAAAGCAAGTTTGAGAAAGGGGAATTTTCTTCAAAATCTTCGTGTCATATACTTTCGAGATACTAATCTTCAACACCAAGTTTAGTATTGAGTGGACTTTTCGTTTTTGAGCTTTTCTGTCCACAGACACAAACATACATACATTACATACATACACGCACAAATACAACATCTTTGAGCAAATATCTGGGTGGAATGCAACGCCCTCTCTGCCTATGTACCTTGAAATTAAAAGGTATTTAGTGATATTGCATTATTTTTTATCTCTTTCGACTACTATGCAAACTAATTTACTATTTTAAGATTTCTTAGGTCCCTCCTGACAGGCTGGTTCATATTTTTAACAAGTATTTTTTTTTTTTTTACAAAAAATATATATAAATCCCTCAACATATTTAAATCCTTACCTGAGGGTGTTTAAAATGTCCTTGGAACTATGAAATCTATATACAAAATAATATGTTTGATAGCACCAAAATACATTACTTTAATTTTTTTCAGAAATATTACAAAAATATGTAGCATACAAAGCAAATATTACAAATATATGTAATGAATTTAGTGAAGCACCGATGTTCATTTATGGCTGTTAATAGACTACCAACCACTTCTAATGGCCTATAATCATGGCAGTGGTTGTAACATTGCATGCTGGATGCATCGCATGCTCAATTATACCCAAGCGTGTAGATTCCTCTACAACCCCTATTGATGGTTCACGTTAAGTCCTTTCGTGTTCTTTTTTGACATATCCCATCTAGAAGGCTCTAGAGTTGTTACATAACACAATTAAGTAAGAGGTCAAGGGTTGTTGGCAGTGATTGATGCTGTTTCTGGAAGCATGCTAGACTGCCGCAGACATGCCATCCCACGCTCCTCCTATTGGTTTGCCATCTGCTTTAGAAGTAAATTAGTCTTGTTCGTGCTTCTTTTTTTTTTGGGTGGTAGAACATTTTCAAACAGGTTCCCCTAGAGTGATTATCCAGAACATTCCTCTGGGTATCGACAGAAACCTTTTAGGAACTTGAAACTTCTCTGAGCCTGCTGGCGATTCGTATTCTCTCAAATAGAATAAAACAAAACGTATGCTTGACTGCCGCCGTGATCGAGTGGTCAGCGAGCTGACTTCTCACCCGGAGGTCCCGGGTTCGATTACTGGCAGGGGCGGGGAAATTTTCTTCCAAAAGTATTACTCCCTATCCCCCACAGAGTCTGGAAATACGTATACATGCGAGAGTAAATGTATGTGTGTGTGTGTTTGAGGAAATCCAACCTAATGAACCTATAGACAACGTGTTGTTTCTAATGTAAATCCGCCGATATAACCCTAGATGTTAAATAGGGCTATATAAGTAGAATAAAAAAAAACATATTTTATAGTGTGACGATAATTTGAACTATTAATAATCATTTCCATAAATTACGCTGAAAATGTACCTACTTAAGAGAATAAAACCTGATCTAAATAGTTATCTTCATAAAAAATGTTTATATCCGTGAAAAAAATTATTGCAGAATTAATTCATTAAGTGTTCACTAATTTAAAAGTATTAACAAGATTTCACTGAAATTAAAATGAAGGAATATGATTTATGGTAAAAATAGTATACCAGGCATTCTGTTTCAGAAATTAATATAAAACTATTTTATAAACTCTGACCAAAGGGTCATCCATATCATATTCTTTTTGTTACTATCATATTTCTCAACATTCGATGTTGATATTTAATACCAATATTTCTATAGAAGTATAGTAGATTATGGAAGTACAGTAGATTTAAATCAAAATTTTGTGACAATATTCTTAGTTTGTTATATAAATTTTGGAACCAATTTTGTAAAATATTCGGTAAGAAATGGGTATTACATTATCAAATGGGAAATCGTTTTCCCCGTTTATACACTAAAGATTTTATATTTTAGTATTATATGTTGTAGAAAATTTAGTTTCGAGATATTTTCATTTAAATAATGCAATGTTACTGTATATTTTTACTCCAACTTTGAAAACTTTTGAAAATGTGATATTTGATTAATCTGCAGAATGTTAATTTCAATCTATATAGATAGAACATATTTGAGGCATTTATATTAGTATTATTGTGCGATAATGCTTTCCTGCAATTCTCCTCACTGATTTGGTTTAAGATTAGAATAGGAGGAGGACACCTAGTGCACTGCGAAACAATAGTAGACCTACAGTGAGCATTCCCGTAAGATACAGATGAAGTAAAGGAGCCAGATAGGTCCACTGGCAGAATGTCACAGAGACGTGCAGAGGTCCCTAATATTTCTGAAAGTGAACAGGAGGGAACAATACAGGAGGGCAGCGAAGCGAACCTATCTCTCTCTCTCTCTCTCTCTCTCTCTCTCTCTCTCTCTCTCTCTCTCTCTCTCTCTCTCTCTCTGGCTTTTACTGGGGAAAATATGTCCTGTCACATTTGTGCTCACTCCCCTGGCTTTTACTTACTTGGCGAATAACATGACGAATAACAACAGACAGCGGTGTTTCACTGAGGATAGCAAACGAGAATGCTAGATACAAATGTCACTAAAATGGAAAATAGATTACTCCTGCATTCAGAATGGTAACGGCTGAATCTTAATTGTGTTCTAAAAGTTGTATTACAGGTGCAAAAATTGCTGTTTCACAAATAGTTGTGGAGAATTATAATACCAGCGGAAAAGTCGTAAATTCGATTTTTAACTGTTCAAATAATCGGTTGTTAGACGATATGTGTGAGCACTCGCATTGTCTTGAACAACGACCCCACGACACTTGTTTGTTTTCCTTATTTCACCGAAGACTTCCGGCAAACAAAAGGTTGTGTACCTTTCAGAACCGACCATTCATATATTTTGTGTAAAAAACAGGTGACCATTAGTTTTGAGGTGTTTCGATTGCGAACAACTTGGTAAGTGAGGGATGAATTGGATTGGTAAGTGAGAGATGAATTGGATTGGTAAGTGTGGGATGAATTGAGTAAAATTAAACAAAGTTCCTTCTTCCTAAAAAAAGAATTTTTGCCCAAAATTCAAACCTTTAAGAACAACCAAAAACATTGGTTCCATTTAAATACTTTTTAGTTTATTTTTATAATCATAGATTCCATTTGGTTCATCTTGAAACAACCACACAGTCGACTGCTGTTTATATCATAGTTCACGATTCGTCGCCCGTCTTTATATACGTCTTTTGAAGCCTCACCGTTATTTCTTGAGCATGTACGCACCAATCGGCGAGCATCCGTTAGAGATTGTGTCAAATTATGTGGGATTCAAGGACAAGAAACCTTTTTCACGGCTAAATGAGTACGCAATATTATATATATGCTGATCTAACGAATTTACAAGTTGCCTCTATCTCACAATGTGTGGCATGACGATCTTACACTAGCAGTTTTTGCACATCATCAATGTCTTGATAATCCATGTCGAAAAACATAATACATCATCGCAAGAACATTTTCACAAGTTAATTCCATATTTTTAATGTGACACAACTTTAAAGTCACTGTAAACATCACAAATAACGCGCTATTGACCTAATATCCGAAGTTAAGGCCAACAGTGTCAAACTTTCCAATGGAAACACCAGATGCGGCCTACAGCAGTCAGTGTTGCCAAGGTTAAAAATATAATAGCGGCCCTCTAACGCCCAAAGATGGAGAAAAAACACTGCAACCCAAACTTTGGAACCTGGCAATTCACCTGTAACATTGGTTAGCTCCACCACTGCTATACTTTACATGCTGAACAACACTCTTAATAACTCCATTTGGAATGGGGACCCGTCACATTCCCCCTCAGTTTACCAGCTCCCCAGGGCTGGTCTAGGTACTTGAAGCACGCCATAGTTAAGTTTGAAATGTCCCTAGGATGCTGCTGGATGATTGACGCTTACAATGTACGACCCTCTTCAACGCTCAGCAGTCTCTAGAGGGCAACACAGAAGGTCGACTTGGGACGCTTCTGGCCTTTCCATTTCACTATAAAGTCTATAACAGCTGATTGCGAAACTGAGCAGTGCGGAAATCTCCAGCACAGACTTCTGAAGACCGAATGCCACCAGCTGACCTCGTTAGATGCTCACGAGTTCCACAAAATGCAACATTCTCTATCAAAGATCTTTTTAGTGTTATTCAGGCATCTTTACTATCGCTTCTAAAGATGGCAGTCCTTATAATGATTGTTGTGCAAAATATTGTTATACAGCAGTAGCTATTAAACCACAACTCTCTTGGTTTTGGGTTAAATAAACGGCGGAACAACACATCTGAATAAGAATGGTTGATGAAGAGCATTAACATCAGTTTTGCTAATAGTATAAGTATATCATTCTATTATATTTAAAATATATTTAAGTTTTAATCATAAATGCTTATTGTTTTTACACTTTCACGTAGCCAATTTAATGTATGAACCATTATACTCCTTTTCATAAATTGTATTTATTATTATGTAATAATATATGCTTTTAGTTTTTGTATTACCCCTCATTGCGTTTTGATATTATTTTAATCTCAATTTTAGGCTATTTTGGGGTTCCGTTTCTAAATAAAAGATGGCAGAGAGGAATAGACAAAAAAACCTTTATGTCTAACATAATATTACTACCTTTATATATATATATATATATATATATATATATATATATATATAAATTTCCATATGGTATCTAGGGGACAATTCCCCAGCCACTTAAATCTTGGTAACGGTAATTAAAAATAAAAAAGTAGAAAATAGCCTGGAAAGAATACGCGTTTTCTAAATGTTATTTTATTATACCCTAGTGATACAAGATATTTACTTGAAACTAATGCACGATATCAGTTGGTACCTAGGGATTACTGCTCAAAATTAAAATAATGTATTTATAAATAGTTCCCGAGTATTTACAAATGAAAAATCCTGCAAATGTGTACTCTTTGACAGCCTACGGTGAAATAATACCCTACCACAAAGTACTCAAGTGCTCAAAGGCACTAAAAATACGCCTGGAAATACCTACCTGGATCTTATTTATTGACCCCGTCCCCCTGTTTCGCCTGTTTGCTATGTTTTTAAACGCATATTGGACAGGCCACGCTACCGAGGTGGGACATTAAACGTAACTTGCAACAAATGATTTTCTGCGTTGCGAACGGTGAACCATAAACTTTCTGGTTGGACAATAATTCAGCCCTGACACCCGACACCGAGTGATACTAAATTAGGTTAATTTTTTCTCTGCATTTCTAACTGAAGGTAATTCGCGTACGCAGTGAACAAAATTAATACACTGTTTGTACTGCTCTGATGGAGCGTCGAGCGGGGTGAGGGATGAATGCCTTTTCTAATTCGCCTGGTATGTTGTACCAGAATAACACTACTAAAAATCGTATTAGTAGAAGAGTCCTCGTCAAACATTCACATTTTCAGCAAAATTACGGGGTCAGGCGTATTTTTATTGTCTTTGAGTGTACAAGAATATGCATCCCAAAATGTTTCCTGATATAAATGAATCTTCCTAACGAATTGCACAAACTTGATACGAATGGAATATTCATTGTTTTGAAATGAACATTGCGATCAAATAAAGAACAATTAACTTAGGACAACTCACGGCTCCTATAAGAAGTACAATGCTAATAACAGGAATTATTGAACTGAACACACATTGTCCAATTTACTTCTGAAGGATCGCGTATTTCTCTCCACTAAATGGCAAAGTGATTTCAGTTATCTTAACTGTTACCATTAGCAACATTTTCTTTCGTTTGTAGTCCTCATTTTTTGATTACCTATTCCTCTCCTGAAGCTTTTTTAAACAGCAAATTTTGTTAAAATTTGAGGTCGCTGCCCTTTGGGTTTCCTTTCCGCTCCAGTTTACTGTAGATGGAAGAAAATGAATGTCCATTTGGGACAAGTGGAAAAGTCTTGGTTTGATTTTGAGGGAATTATCAAAATAGATACTACCTCATGTGACAGTCTCCAGGTAGACATTTTTTGGAAGTGACATAAGCTGTAATATGGTTAGGATGCAGAAAATAAGAATCATAAGACTGGATCCGTATCTCAGTCGACAGAGCACCTGTCTGCTGTGCGTGTGGTCCCAGTTTCGATTCCCGTTCGTGTTAGTTTTCTCTATTCCAGAATATTCCCTATCATCCGAGTCTGGAAGTGTGTAATGAGTATGAGTGTGAATGTGTGCCTGTCAATCTAACGATAAACCGAAGAGAAATATGAACGAATTTATTAGGAATCAGTTGCATATTTACAATATTAGTGAAAGGTTAAATAAAATAAAACAGTACCTACAAAGTATGAATCAGGGAGAATCCCACATCAGGCTATGCTTTACCAACCAAGAGGACGAAGGGACACAAGAAGGCCCAGAATGAGGTGATAGTGAAAAGTGAAGATCAAACAGGCACAAGTGCCTAAACCTTGCAGTGCAGAAGAAGAAAATAGGTGCAGGAGCAGAATATCGGTTTTCTTTATTTCCTTCTTCAGTTGCTATTTTGAGGCAGAACGTTTCTCGACAATAGCAGTGGCAAAATCCTTATTACTGAAAACATTCTTCTAGAATGGTCATGTCTCACAGTAACCTTAAAGGCCGCGCCCTAGCCGAGTGGTTAGACTACTTGCCTCTCACCTAGACGGCCGGGGTTCGACCCCAAGCGAACGCATGTGAGATTTGTGGTGGACAAAGCGGCGCTGGGGCGGGTTTTCTCCGAGTACTCCGGTTTCCCCCGCCATCGCATTCCACCGGTGCTCCATCATCACTCATGTATCACCAGTGTCACCGCCTGCGGCGCCAGCATTTTCAATTGAAACCAGCCTGTTGTAAGCAATCCCAAGATTTTGTGTAAAACTTGCCATTTATCACACTCTTGAAAAAATACCGCGTTTAAAGGTCCAAGAAACCCTCTGTCAATCAGTTGCATCTTAAAATAAACTAGCCTATAGCTTGAAACATTTAAAGATGGTAATTCACACGAGGTGGCAGAGGTGCTTGAGTGCTGTCCGCATACGAACAGTTGGACCCGCCAAGAGTGTAAAGTTGGTAGCACTGAACGTGCTTCGAAACTCGTGTTGACGACGGTTATGGTACAGTGAAGAAGAACATTTTGTCTTTATAGTGTATTTCCGGTTTTCCTTTTTCAGCACACAGAAAACGTGTTAACATACTCTTATCAGGTTTGTCCATTCAAATTCTTGTCTATTGCATTAAAAAACTTCCTCGACTTTCCAATCCATAATTTGTTCCTCTAATTCCTTAAAACCACGTTCTATTCTTCATCAAGTCCATCCATTCTAATTGCTTCTGTTGAATAAAATCAATAATTCATATTTTCTTTTAAAATCTAATTTATAAATGTTTCCTCTTCTGAATACGCCAGCAGATTTCCAATAATCCATTTCTGTTGGCAATAATGTTATTTTAACCAATAGTTTAGGGTCCACAGAGTCTTTCTAGTTTATACAAACACATATCATTTCGTCATATTCATATTATAATCACAAGTATATGAGGAGGTCTTTTCAATAGCTACCTTAATACATAAAGAGGGCTTCTTACCTAGAAGTTAAATATCTTGACCATCATTATGTATTCCTACCCTTTAACACCTTTCATTGCGACGTTATTTAGAGAAGATAAAAATTCAATGCATATCATAAGGAGATTTAAACTATATTGGATTTATACTTACATGTTATCTGAAAACCCAGTTTTTGAACAAATAGATTGTTTTTACTATGCAATAAAATTAAGTAATCAACGTCCTGTTTCTGAGCCAAATTATTGTAACCATCTGTAGATTGCTTCTGTTCCACACAATTTATCAAAAGGTTCACACTTACCGATATCTGGGATGCCTATGTCACGATCCGTCCATTCTGAGAACTGCAAAGAAAAGAAATATAGTGTATTAGTTATAGCACTACAGCTGTGTAACACACATATATGTATAGTTTGCATGATTGATTAAAACTCTGTACTATGTAATGCTAAGAAATGTCAAATGCATTTAATGTAATTTAATTATTCATTGCCGCAAAACGAATCATTTAATTACTTAAAAAGCTTCACATAGTTGAACTATCTATATTTCAACACACAATATGGCCTTCTGATTCCAAGGTTGTAGGTTTAAATCCGGTCCATATCGATGCTTTTTAAACGTGTGCAAAATGCCAGCCTCATGTAAATGATTTACTGGTATTAAAATAACTGCGGGACGAAATTCCGGCACAGCGGCGGTAATGATATATTCCTGATAGCGTCGCTAATAAACAACATATTTTATATTCAAAATCAAAGAGTCAAATAAATACCAAACTTGGAGTCTAAGTTCTGCATTTGCATGAGATGCAACAAAAAGATATAGTAGAGTCTCAACTAAAAATATCCCTTGTATGGCAAATGCTTCTTTACTTTTTATTTTTTAAAAATAGTCAATAATTTGTGAAAGGTGGTCTGTGAAGTTTAACAAAAATTGTGAAAAATTAAAAGTTACAGTGCTTCATAATAAAGTCATAAAAATGTTAAACTTTAATATATATATATATATATAAGATGTTACCATTTGGCGCACTTTAACTAAAAATTAATTGTGACCACAGATGGGTAGGCGCATGTTTATTAATAGGTACTCCAAACTTTCTCTCAAACACTTTTTCCAACACTTTTTCATACTCAAAATATTCCACATAATGTAATTATGATTAATTTTTTTAAAAATGCCATACATCCCCTCAAAATCACATTAAAATAGTCATATTAATATTTAAAAATAACGCTCCAGTTTTGATAGCTGAATGTTTGGTATGTCGGTATGTATTTAAATAATGAACCTGAATCATGTAGAAAATTAACTTTTGTAAAGATTGTTTTCAGCGAAGTACGTAGAGAGTATAATGTGAATGCAACATATTGTGTATTTTACTAAACGCAACGTGCAATTTCAATACAAAATACTGTATTAAAGCCTGCCTATTGACGAATACTTCCGCAAGAATGTAGGCTATATAGTTTTTACCGATGAGTGTACACAAAGGGGTATGAAATGAAGTTATCTGTCAGCCATATAATGCTTGATGCAGATGAATCCGCAGTTGCCAGAGCTTAATAAGATCGCAATCACAAACTGCCGTTGCAAGTTTCACAACACTGATCGGATTAAATGGAAGGGATATTCCATCCTCGCGCTAGGCGTTCTTCAAAAGTAATGTCAGTATTTTAATGCACAAAAAGGTTTCCATAAAGTAATCACTGTTCTAGAGATGTGCACAAGTCTTAATCGGAGATATTATTACAAACGATATCTGTGAAACAGGTTATAAAGATGAAGGGGTTACAGAAAGACAATATAGGTAGAGTAAACAGCTTTAAAGCTACGCGTCTGACTTGCTGTACTGCGCTGTGCTGTGCTGTGTTGTGAAATACCCGAATCGTACATGCTCCGTATAAAATAAAATTACTCAGTTTTCAAATCACCATTAGGTGTTTTAACTCTCACATTTAATTAGTACCTACGCTCAAATATGATGCACTTTTCATCCCAGGGTTAAGTATTGTATTTCACCCAAAAGTTTTACCAAAATACAGGTTTGACACTACCTGAATCAAAAGAAGAGCATTTTAGAAAAAAAAAATCCGTATGTACGTACGTATGTATGTATGTATGTATGTATGTATGTATATATGTATGTATGCATGTATGTATGCATGTATGTATGTATGTATGTATGCATGTATGTATGTGAGCAGCAAGGCTGAAAAACCGAAAAAATGTATATGATACAAAACTTGTACGGAAGTTCAATATCTTTCAAAAATGCGACATGAAGACTTTTGAAGAAAATTCTCCAACACAAACTACCCTTTATATGGATCATCTTTAGAATTTTTTATTTGATCAAAATCGCTCTAACTATTAAACTAACAGCATATATTGCACACATTATTAAAAAATGAAATGTATTACATGTATTTATATTAAATATTATCCCTTAACAATACTTCAAACAGTTCAATACTTGGTTCATTCATACAACTCCTTTCGACGGTTCATTTGTTTCTTAATTTGCATCGAAAGGGTACGACTTTTTAAGGCCAGTATAAAAAGCGCCCTATTCTGAGGCATTTCAATATCGCTATTCTCTTTAACATAGCCATTTCTGTAAACGGTTTTCTTGATTAAATGAAGTACCTAAGACACCATAACTTTCGTAACAAAACTGGTACTAGTAGTAGTATTAATAATTTTAACAACTGCAATTAAAGTTAAAAATAGATAGGATGCAATTAAAATATTAATTATAATTATATTAATGGGTTAAGCGCAGTAGTAGTAGTATTTGGATATTTGCAGTAATATTTTTATAAGAAAGTAAATATATGCATTTAGATATTGCATAAAAGCAATAGAAAATTACAAATACATTAAAAATAATAAAACAAATATGTATACTCACTAATAACCGAGAGGATCTAGAGCAAGTCATATGAATGTAAGATATTAGATTTTTAATTTAGCGATTCCACATTAGTTGAATTCCAGTATTTTTAATGCTTATTAAAAGTATAAATGTGTTGTGCTGGTGTCGACTGTGTTGCGCTGGTGTCGACATTGTAGACCTATGTGTAGGTTTATTCACGTATGTGTGTGTTTGCACCAAATGAGATCGCTTCGTGATTAACGCGTGGGGCTTAAATTTAGCAGTCCCAGGGTTCGATATTTATTGACCGCCCTAGCCTTGGGTTTTTCATGTTTTTCTTTGGTCGGTAAGCCAAGTAGTCATTCCGCTTTTATTCAATTTCCTCTCATCTTTCAGGTGTATGCAGGTTTTCGTGATCTGTGATGGGGCCGCAGAAATGGAGAGGATGTTTGTATGGGGGTCTCCCTAGGTAGCTCGAGCATGTGGGACAAGGATTTGTTAGGGATTTCCGCTTATGTTTGTGGTTTGTCGGTGGTTCCTTCACTTCATCTCTTATTCCTGTGCGTGATAATCACTATAATTCTATATAAAGCTATAGAGGTAAAAATTCGCGAGGTGTAACCTATATCTATGTGTTGGTACATTTATTAGTTTACATATATATTTTTCGTTTTAAAGATGTGCAGTTTTTGCTCACCAAAGTTATTTCTTATATTACTCACATCCAACTACTTCGCTGCAAATTGTAAGGTTTGGGAAGGGCATACTTTAGCCTTTTTGGGAACCATAGTGGGAATTTCACAGCAGAATGGTAAAGTCTCTGTAAAGAAAAATAATAAAATAAAACGAAATAAAAATAGCTCGCAACTGAATTATTTTAAAATGGAACACGCTAGCTTAGATATTCCAGCGTTTTGAATTATTTTTGAGAGATTATTTAGAATTGATGACCCAAAAGGCTCAAATTTGTTTTAGTAGTTTCAATATACAGTTTTTTAAGGTATAAGCAAGATATTTGTATTGGTAGTTTGTAATGAACAACATACATATATATTTTCTTGATTTACTGACTAATAAATTTACTTAATAAGAGCATTATGTTTCCACTTTGGTTAGTAACACAAATCGGCGGGCACGAGAGCGTGGGCCCAAAGGCGTAAAATTGAGTAGGCAAATCTGGCGGTAACGAATATTGTATAGAAACTGAGTTCGAATGCTTTTTGGAAGTCCAATGACCCCACTCTACTTAGAACTGCAAGTCACGTATTCACGTATTGAGGTAAAAAAACGTGGAAGGAAAGCAGGTCTTTTTCATTTTGCGGCGCAGTTATGATCAAACTAAAAATATCAGGTAGTACATTATATGACTGGTTTGTAGGAGAACTATCAGACAAAGAGAAGAAAGCCAGTTAAGATATCGAAGTGAACACATGTTAAGATACCATTATGAAAATATATCATATTTAAACTAAAATTATGTTACGTTGTGTCGTAACAGTTGTGTAGTTGGAAAATAACGACTCCACTTTCCTTTCACATTATCTCTGGGAGGTTGTATTTGCAAGCGGTGAGAATTGCTTGTGTAATAGCATTATGCATGTGAAAAGAAAGGATTGGACTAACAATGTTATGGAAATTCTGGTCGGTACACTCAGGATATTCATTCCTTATTTTCCATTTTTAGGCAGAATTGGGGAGGTGTTCGCTAGTGGATGCCATAAAAATCTTGCAGTTTTACGAATTACGAGAATTTTAAAACTTTTAGTTTAGCTCTTTAATAGTTAATTGGTCCATATTTGTTTATCAATATTAATTAATGTGTTTACATTTGTAATTAAGCTATATGCTTCAGGTCTTGTGCTAGTTCATTTGCTTGCCTTCCTCACTTCTTAAAAAACTGTTTAAAAGGGAACAGAAAAAATATATGTGGGTAATCAAAAGAATGCGGGCAGCTTTCACGATTCAATTTCGGTTTCAGTATTTGCACCGATTTTACTTGTTATACTACGAGTAGTAGGCGAATAGGGGAAGTATTATTTTCAACCCCAAAATTCTAATTTTGAGATTTCATCCTTAGTAGATGTATTGAATTCTCCTGAAATTAAGATCAAATAATTTTTTAAAATGATCCATGTGAGTGTGCATGTGTGTGTGTGAGAGAGAGATTGAATGTGGACAGCATAACCTAAAAAACACCATTCAACACCAAACTTGTAAGTTTAGCATCTTCCAAGGGATAGGCAGATCACGGAACCTAAATTAGTCTATTACCAAGTCTGCTAACTACTTCGTATTTCACTGTACAGATATCCCTTCGTGTGTTAAAAGAGCTGTAAAACTCAAAGGGCTATTTAAACTTAAAGCTATAATGCGGAATGAGCTGAGAGACATATTCGTTTTATCGCTCTTGCTTACCAGAGGAGACGACGAGCGGATTGCGCTCATTTAAAGGAATAAAACAAATGTTACGGTGCCCGGTTCTCAGTTGGGAGGTTATAACTTGAAGTAGCCCCTTTGAGTTCTGCAACTATTCTAACAGACAAAGGGATATCTGCAAACATAAAATGACCTTGTATGGAGTATGTCACAAAAAATTTTAAATTTTTCAAAAGTTGCTCTAATAATCCAAAACAACATATTTTGAGATACTTGTTAAGCATAAGAGATACAAAAAAATCTGATGTGTTACACTCACATGACTTTCTCTTACTGCTCTACAAACCTCCTACAAAAGATTATTCGTCTTTGTTCACAATCCTAATGAACATAAATATTAGCAGAATGTTATTACTTAGTCCCTAATAATTAGAAGAGAATAAGGGAATGCGCTACGCTAAAATGATTGTCAAATGTTTTAAAAGCTGTCATTATGCGATTCTCATTGCAAATCCCTTCTTTGCTTGGCCAGGAGTAGAACAAAAGAAAAGCGGACACTTCCTGTCTGAGAAAAGCTTAAGTACTTCACAATTGAAACCAATAATAAGGAATATCTCAGAAACGGTAACTTCCACAACAAAAATTAAAGGACATATACTGTGTGTTTTGTCGTAATGTACATTTTTATGTATAGTGAATTTTTTTTTCTATCTCTTACGGTTTAGCAGTTAAGCAAAGTTCATCCAGAATAAAGAGTTCTTAAGAGGCTATTGCCGAAAAATTCTAGATATACATTTTATTTCGGACATAAATAGCTTTAACATACGGGATTTTAATCAAAATTGTAAGAGCCATTTTTAAGAAAATCAAAATTTTCGAAATTTGTTCCATGTAAATGGTAGTTTTTAGTAGGGGGATTTTTTTGAAAATCTTCGTGTCGCATCTTTGGAAGATAGTAAACCTAAATCCCAAGTTTGGTATTTAATGGTCTTTTCGCTTTGGGGCTATGCTGTCCACAGGTACACACACACGGAACTTTTTTTAAAAATGCTTTTTTAGGACTCAGGGAACCCCAAAACATATATTTCCGGTGAAATCTTGGTATCGAATTTTTGGGTGCATTACAATACCTTCTCTATCCCTATGTACATTGTACATATGGGGCTAGAGAAAGTAAAAAGCTTACTACACGAAAATTGTAATCCCGTTAAAGCAAACATTTTAAGCAAAAACTATTTGTGTGTAGTTGAAAATTAACCTGTCCATACAGAGAGAACCCAATTTCATATCCTTCACATAGCGACCAGCTCTTCAAAAATATAACTCATTTACTTCCCTTGTATCTATAAGAGAATATGTAATAAAACGATTCCTACTAAACCTTCTGTCATTTAACATGCGGTAGATACAATAACTTTTTTTTTACTTTCTCTAGCCCATATGTACAATGTAGATAGTGAATAGAGAAGGTATTGTATTTCTCCCAAAATTGTACTATAGATTTCTCCGTAGATATGTATTTTGTGATGCCCTAAGTCCGAAAAAGGCATTTGTACTTTCTTGTGAGTACTAGCTGCATACTGTATAAAGAAGGTATTGCATTGCATCCAAAAATCAATACTGAGATATCACCAGAAATACACGTTTTAGGGTCACCTGTATAAAAAAAGTCATTTTAGAAAAAAGTCCGTGATTTTCCCTGTATCCAAACAGAATAACTCAAAGTAAAATGAGAACTGAAGCTTTCCTGGCGACGTGTTAATTCAAAATCTTCTCGGGCTTCTAGCCAGGTAAAAACTTGGCTTGACACCAACGTTTCGAAGAAGTGCATCTTCCTCGTCAGTTCACCCTGAAGACGAGGAAGATGCACTTCTTCGAAAGGTTGGTGTCAAGCCAAGTTTTTACTTGGCTAGAAGCCGGAGAAGATTTTGAATTAACACAAAGTAGTTAAAATACCAAACGTGATATTTAAGTTTAGTATATTCCACGGATACGACCCGATTTTGATTAAAATTTCGTATATTAAAGATATTTACATCACAAAATGTATGTCTTGAATTTCCTAATAACAGTCTGTAAAGCTTATAACTTTAGAATAGTTTTGCAGAATTTTGCATAACAGTTAAACTATAAGTGCTAGGCAAATACTTACTATGCAAAAATCTCATTAAAATTCATATTTATGACATTTATGTAGAGTTAACCGTTTCTGAGATATTATTTGTTATTAGTTTCAACGACATAAACTTCTCTCAAACGGGAAGTAACGTTTCGTTTCAGTGTAGTGTATTCCCTTATGTTCCTACTAATTACAAGGAAGTAAGTAATAAGGCTGTTAATACTAACGTTTACCGTAGTTAGCATGACGTGGATAGAAGAATAATCTTTTGCAAGAAAAGTTGTTTGTGTAACAACTAGAGAAAAGTATGTGAATGGAACGCATCAGATTTTTATAAAAATTGGTTGTTGCAGAATTGGGAAAGTCATGTGAATGTAGCACACATTATTTTTCTTTTATATGTTAGGATGTTGTTTTGATAGGTCAGAATTGTGTCCTGGAATAAAAAGCTTGTATTTTAAGTGCATTACATTTATTTCTGTGTATATTTTGGTCCAGACAGTCGAATATACTTAACAATTGCATGCTGAATATGTTTTCCATTCCGTTACGAGTATTTTATGCTGCTGTGTTTCTAATGTGAATGTCACTGCTGTTCTTGAAGCTCTATTGTAAGGTTTATTGGTAATTTTATTCAGTTTATGTTTACATTTTATTTAATGGTTTAAGCTTTGTTTACTGCAATTATTCAACAGATTTAAACGAAAAACCCATTAACAAAAGCAGTATGTTTACACAGAAACGTTTTTTCACCCATGTTTACATTCTCTACACGTACTACGTACATAGTGTAACTCTGAATAAAAAAAAAAGCATTTCTGGAAAAAGTTCCATGTGTGTGTGTGTGTGTGTTTGTGTGGACAGCATAGCAACAAAACGAAAAGACCATTAAATACCAAACTTGGTATTATTTAAGTTTGATATCCTGCAAGGATGTGACACAAAGATTTTCAAGAAAATCTCCCCACACCCAGCTACCCTTTACATGGAACTTTTTTGAAAATTGCTCAATGGCTCAAACGATTTTGATTAAAATACAGTATATTAAAGATATTTGCCTGACAAATAAAATGTATACCTTGAATTTTCTGGGAATAGCCTCTGAAGACTTACTTTATGCTGGATGAATTTTACGGAATTTTGCATTATTGCTAAATCGTAAGAGAGAGCACATTAAAATACAAAATTTATGTTATCTTTTTTTCGTGGAATTCATCGCTTTGGATATTCCTTGATCTTGGTTTTAGCTTTAAAAACTTATACTTTTCTCATACAGTAATTTGTCAACTGTCCATACCAACTAAGGAACTTCGGTGACATAGCAACCAGTTATTGGCTATCACTTTAACCTATGGTACTCCCTTATTTCGCTTCTACTTACAAGGAAGCAAGTAATAAGACTATTTCTGCTAATTGTTTGTTGATTAGCATCAAGTAAATATAAGCATTGGCTATTTAACAATAATTTGTTGCAGAGATGTAAAGAAAGTCATGTGAATGGTACACATATTTTTAGGGTAAACTATGGCAAAATCTCTTATTAGGCTACAGAGTTAGTGTTGAAATGTAGCACTTTCTGTTTCTAATCAAGGTGGTGAGGAGAACAAACATATTTTTTATTCTTCCAGTTTCCTCAACAACGTTTTTTGAAGTAAAATATCACTCTAAACAAGCTTTTCTCCATCTCTTATAAAAATCTGAATATAAATGATGATATATAATTTCTGTAACATTTAGGATTATTTTGCATATTTACAAATATAATAATACCCTTATATATAACAATATTATATATTTATTGAAATCTTTGATGTTACTCTAGAGAATTTGATAAACAGAAAAATATTCTATGAAAGGATGAGCTGATTCCATGAATTGAAAGTGGCATTAATATTTCTTCTTCCTTTTCCTTTCTTAACAATCAAATTTTGTTTAAAAATGACTACAAGTTATTCCATTATTCCACAAAAAGGTATCATACAGTGGGATACCCACAATATCAATTTATTCACATTTTAGAAATGTTAATTTCTTAATCAGAGATCTGGACACAACAGTTTAATGTGCCAAAAATGATCGATAACTATTTGTCAGAGCTGTAACCTATATCATTATGTATTTTAGTTATTAACCAGCAATTAATGGACTAAGCCTTTTGTTTCGTTGTTTCATATGGACTGTGTCCTTTCTTTATCTGTGCAATTTTTACTTTCTCTATACGCACTATATACATAGTGTATAGAGAAGGTATTGCACTCCAACCAAAAATTCAATACAGAGATTTCACCGGAAATATATGTTTTAGGGTCCCCTTTATCTAAAAGAAAGCATTTGCGGAAAAAGGTCCGTGTGTGTGTGAACACGATAACTCAAAAACGAAAAGTCGGTAAAATACTAAAAGATTTTGAGAAAACTCCCCCTCACCCCCAACTACCCTTTACATAGAACTTCTTTCGAAAATTTTGATTTTCTCAAAAATGGCTCTAACAATTTTGATTAAAATTTCGTACATCAAAGCTATTTACCTGACAAACAAAATGTATATCTTGAATTTTCTGGGAATAGCCTCTGAAGAGTAGTTTATTCTGGATGAATTTTACTGAATTTTGAATAACTGCTAAACTGTAAGAGATGGACAAAAACTTACTACAAAAAACGTAGAGCACATTAAAACAGACAATTATATATATATATATATATATATATATATATATATATATATATATATATTTGTTCGTGGAGTTCGTTGTTTTTGAGACATTCCTTATTTCTGCTACGAAAAACTTATACTTTTCTCGTACATGAATCTGTCAACTGCTGTCCATACAAACAAAGGAATTTTAGTGACATAGCAACCAGCTTTTGATTATCACTTTAACCTATGGTACTCAATTATTTCGCTTCTATTTACAAGTAAGCAAGTAATATGGCTATTTCTGCTAATTTTTTACTGATTAGCATGAAGTAATTATAAGTATAAGCTTTTTAAGAATAATTTGTTGCAGAGACGTAGAGAAAGTCATGTGAATTGTACACATCAGAGTTTTAATTTATGGTCGTTTATAGTAAGACTAGTTTATATTTTTCCCACTTACTATAGTAGAAAATATTGGGTTTGTTTCATTGTATTGGTGAAAACTCATTTTTCTGCACCCTTTGTAAATACATATATTGTAACTTTGAAACTAGTTTTATTCTCCTGTCAACAGACAACGTGATAAACATACTTATGTTCAGAAACTGTTTAAAAACTGAAAATTCCAAGCCTTATGACATTTTGCGGTGGTTTCTTGGAGAAGAATATTTCCTATACGCATTGAAACAAATGTTAAATGAATCCATTCACTGCTGCAAACAATTTACTAGACGCTTCGATGCATAGACCGTTGACGACTTTCTCACACCACTGCTCGCTAACACTTCAGTGCAAATCCGACTCACGACTCATAGCATAGTGAAACTCTTTCTGCCTTTTTATAGCTAAAAATTACGTTAGGGATCTTTCTGGAACATTGTAGAATCCGATGTTTTGTCGAGTGCGTTTTCCAAGTCTTTGGATTACCGGATCACCGCCCTTCATGTATTTATGCATTCGAAGGTCTCCAACTGTGCCGCACTGCATCCGAGGCGAATGTGAGTACGGCCGCATACGAGACTGTGTCATATCATAAAGCAAAACAAAATAGTGTGAGTATTCAAACACAATTAAACACTAATTAGCAAGACTCAACACAATTTTAGCTTATCTGGTGTAGGAGTAGCATATCTACCACACATTCAAAACAATTCATGTTCCAATCTATGTATTTTAGGGTGACTTACCCGGATACGATATTTTTCTAAGCTTTCCCTTATTTAGAGAAGATAAATAACAGGTTACTAAGTTCTAGGGACTTCGGGATTGTTTGAGCATCTTCCAACATAATCTGTCAGGTTAAAGCATGGTAAAAATCTACAGAAGCACTAACTACAACCTTATTCTGCATGAGTGGGAAACTTAAAACTGCCACATCTCAATTTATAAACGCACGCGCCATTTCCGTGAGCTTGGGAAAGCAACTAGCTCTGACTTACTCGTTCACTCTGTATATAAAAATTAAAAATAGGGACGGGACACTTCATGAAAGTCGTGATTGACCTAGAATGTAAATGCGCATATTTGTACCCCTGGATGTAAATAGTACTAGACAAGGGTTTTTGTCTCCTAAATTGGTTTCCAAAATCTTTTTACTTACCTGCCTTTGTCCTAAGAATTTTTAGACGTTTTCAAAGTAAAGGTGCATTATAAATAAATCACCCAATAAATAAATGGAATTCTAAAGAAATACTATAACCGTCAAATTACCACTTTGGTTTTGAAGCAGCCACTAATACTGAAAATTAGTTTAGGTAGTATAATATATTTCCTTATGCATCTATTTGCTGATATGCTGAACAAATCCACAGAGAAGTGCGGGTAGCAAGAGTTTTTTTTTTTAGAGCTTGCCAGCGATAAGTTTGAGAGCGAAGGCACCCTGACAAATGCCAACAGCGCCTCCGAGACGCGATCAGATAGTTCTAGATGCTTCTGTTCTCCCCGTCTCCCGCGAACATTGAAACACTCCAAAACACACACACCCACCCATACACAAGCACACACACACACACAGGCTGGACCATTTAACTGGAGACTGTAGAATATCTCCAAAATTAAGCGTTGTAGAAAGAAATGTCTGGAATAAAATTTGCTTGATATAATGGAGAAAAGTAAATGCCATGTGCTGTGTTTTAATTGGAGAAGCTTTGAATGGTAATTTAAGGGTCAGGGTACGTTTTTTAAATACGCCTATACACCTTTATGCGCATATATGTATGTTTTGCATGTACTGTATTCCTTTTTGGGCAAAACAAAATGTGAAATGATAGGAAGGCTTAAATAAGTCACATTAATAGTCATAAAGTCAAGTGACTTTAAAAGCTGCATAAACTAATAATATTTTAAAATAAACTGTTGGATAATAAATTTAAAGCTTCTTTCACAAGATTTTCTTCTGACTCAGTGACTCAGCAAATTATTCAAATGTTAACAGCAGAAGTATGGTGGTGACAGGCTTTGAAATGTAACGAAATGTGTGCAGCTGAAATATGCGAATCTAGCATAGCGATAAGAAGAAAAATCAGATATTCAAAGAAGCACCAGACTTTTGATGCGGGATTGAAAACAATCTTATCTCATACCCACATGACAATGTACTGAGACTGAAAGAAATGCACATCGTTGGGAACGAGTCTTGCTGACTTGAATTAAGATTAAAGGATAATCCGTAACACAAGAAAAACTTTATCATTCTGGAATTGATGCGGAGGTTTGTCTGTTATAATGGTGACATGCCACATTCACATACCTTTCATTGCCTATTCTTACGAAAACTTTTCTTCTCTCTGCTTCTTGCTAGCAGAACAAAAAACGTTTTTATTACGCATTTCCTTAAAACTCAAGGGGAATGAGACTAAATCCATAGGGGAAATCTTTTTAACGCTGGTGTCTATGTGATGGACCTCAAATTTCACTTTATTTACAGGACAGGATGAAAAAATTACGTACCTAAAAGTATAAGTATTGGTAATTCTAACAAAAAAACAACGAATATTTCGGAAACGGTTATCTGCATAAAATATGTTTTTGGCATAAATTGTATACTTTGACAAGATCTAGATTTTCGTGTGCTAATATACTGTCTGTCACATTTACCAGGTGTGTAGTTATCCAGAATGAAGAGGACTTCAGACGCCATTGTCAGAATATTAAAATATATCTACATTTTATTTTTCATGTTAAAAGGATTGTTTCGGACAGGGAGGTGTTCTTGATAGTCTGGCTTTTATTTCTCACAACTTCTATACAAAGAAGGAGTTCTTTCAATCAAAAAATACATAGTGTACAAATTCTTTTTACAAACAGATATATACATGTAAATTATGCACATTAATATCTCTGAAAAATGCAATATAAGAACTAAATTTTGGAATTATATGTGTTAATTATTACCAAGAATAACCAAAAAGTGTAATTTCTGACTTGATCTAAATCCTGGAGTTTGACTTTGTGTTTAATCTCAAACCAGACTCCACAGATTGCATGTAATGTAATTTTGTTTTTGCGTTATCCTATTCACAGTCAGATGCGCGCGAGCGCGCACACGCACACGCACACATACACACAAACTTTTACATACTTACCGCCCTTTTTCTAAAAATACTCTTGTTTTCTTCTGGATCCAGGATTCTCTCTAAACCGGTATTTTCAGCGAAATCTTTGAGTGGATTTTTTTTCTTATTTGATTTTAGTACAACAAACTTGTTAACATTTTTTTAGAAATTAACAGAGTATTAGAGAAAATCACTCCATTTGTTAAATCCCCAAGTTAATGATGTCAACCTCACTTTGTATTGCTCATGCGGCAAGTTATCAGTCATTTAGTATTATTTTTCTTTCTGCATAAATTACAGCACAAGAGCTTGAATAAGTAAGTTTGATCTCTAAAATCATAGCGTAGTTCATCATATTAAAGATTAAGAGCCGCCACTGATATATTGACAGACAGCAAATAATTGCGCAATGCACGGGTAAGGTTTCATTGGAAGTACAGTCTGAGTTAAAATCGGAGTGGGGTATGGAGCAATATACAAAACAGGCACTGTCATGGAAAAAAATGAGTGAGCGCACTCTGAGAGCAGAATATTTCCAAGTCCCACTGCGTATCGCAGCGAGGGTGCTATTTCCAATATACAGCTCATACCGAACAACTTACGTCACTGTTACAGTACAATCAAGCTCACCATGCAACGAAAGTAATATGCAACTATGCTGAAACTTAGAGGGGAAAAAACAGAATATGTCAATCTCCGCTGCCTTTAGCAAACCATCGTGGGAAAGAAAGTCAGTTCAGCTCGAAATCGCCGAGGGACGGTCTTCTATTAAATAGGCCCAGCGAAGCTCGGGGCTAAGCCGCCTAGGGTAGTCAAAAGTGGTGTTTCCTTCGGCTTGGGTAAATTTGGGGACATTATATGTTTCTAAAGTAAAAATGTTTTAATTCTGAAAACCCACTTTTGCTCGGGATAGTTAGACGTTACCAGAATTTGTTTCATTGCCTGCAACTTGTCTATTACAGCTATAACATGTATAAACCATGAGCCGGTCTCACAAATTTCAATCTAAAATGTAAAAATGCAATCAATGTTTAAAAACATATATCAGTAATCCCCTGTTTCACAAAGAAAGAGTAGGTAAAATAAATATTCTAAAACTCTACCAGTGTTTTTACAGTTTTTTATAAGTTTTCCCCGAGACCTATGGGAAACTTGTTTATATAAAGATTCCCTCTGGAGTTTTTGTAAAAAGTATTACCCAGGATTACTTCTGTACAAATGGAGACCCTAAAATATGTTCCTCCAGTGAAATCCCGGTGTGGATTTTTTGGGGGGAGAGCAGTTCCTACTCTACCTATACACTATGTACTTAGAATAGAAATTAAAAAAAAAAAATCTGATGTGTTCCATTCACATGACTTTCTCTACATCTCTGCAACAAATTATTGTTAAAAAGCTTATGCTTCTATTTACTTCATGCTAATCGAGAAAATATTAGTATAAATAGTCCTATTACTTGCTTCCTTGTAAGTAGAAGCGAAATAAGGGAGTGCCATAGGTTGAAAGGATAGTCAAAGGCTGGTTGCTGTGTGATTGAAGTTCTTTTCTTTGTATGGATAGGAATTGACAAATCCGTGTATGAGAAAAAGCTCAAACCAAAAACAAGGAATATATAAAAAACGATGAACTCCACGAAACAAATGCATATAACATAAATATATTTTAACGTACTCTACATTTTATTGTGGTAACTTTTTCTCCATTTCTTACGGTTTAGCAGTTATGCAAAATTCTGTAAAATTCATCCAGAATAAAGTAGTCTTCAGATGGTATTCCTAGAAAATTTAAGATATACATTTTATTTGTCAGGTAAATATCTTTAATATATGCTATTTTAATCAAAATCGTTAGAGCCATTTTTGAGAAAAACAAAATTTTCCAAATAATTTCGTTGTAAAAGGTAGTTTGGGGTGGGACGATTTTTCTCAAAATCTTCGTGTCGCATTCCTGGAAGATACTAAACTTAAAACAAAGTTTGGTACTTTACCAAATTTTCGTTTTTGAGTTATCGGTTCACAGACACACGGACACATACACACACGGACCTTTTTCTGAAAATGCTTTTTTTTTTTTGATACAGGGGACCCTAAAATATAATATATTTCCGGTGAAATCTCGGTATCGAATTTTTGGATGGAGTGCAATATCTTCTCTATACATTATGTACATAGTACGTATAGAGAAAGTAATTAGTATATTGAAGTGGCACTCCTTTATATCAAAAATTAAGTATAAGAACAACTGAATCACTTGAAAAACATTGTATTTTAAATATCGGCCTACAGATACATTTCCTGAACACCTATATAACCTTTCATTCAGATTAAAGTAGTTACTTAGATAAATTTACATATAAAACCCTGGAAAGAATGCCATCAACCTACTGACTCAAGCTCAAAATAGACTGGACACCCCTGTATACGATGAAAGCAGCGAAGATGGAATCGAAGGGGTCGAAGATCCAATCCGTACTTCATTATCTTTTTGTCGTCAAACGTTATACTCCCTTTTGGCATGAACCCCAAGCCACTGGTGACTCTGGTTCCCTTTTGCTTTTCCTTTCTGTAAAATAAGTGAATGCTGCGGAAACATCCATCAAAACAGTAAATATTTACATTCCAAGTATCTTCAATTGATTCCCCTAGAGTATTTGCACCGAATACTCGGACAAAAAACTGTCTAACGTTTTGCGTATTCCAGTTAAATTTCTAAGCTCTGTCAATTGTTAATTTGGTCATATATTTTCAGGTTCTAAACCCTCATCCAATTCTCGTCTGTACAGATGAAGGAAAAGTTGGTTACTAATCTTATATTTATTTAGAGGACTAACGTCTAAAATATTTTATCTACATTGAATGTTTTAATAAATGTTGTATATTTATTATATTTAATGACATTTATCTATAGCAGAAAGCATATGTTTAGAGGAAAAGTAAATCAACACACATTGTTGTTATATTCTCCAATTTTGGATGCTAGTTTCATATGCGAATTTACAGTATTACAACTTTTAATGTTTATTACTTAGGGCAGAAAGTTTTATTTATTCACAAATATTATCATGAACAATCAGATATAGATGATTGTTAAACCGTAACATTAAAACTGCATATTATAACGGCATAAATCGTGCAAAATTACCCTATTTCTGTCACCGTGCCAGAAAATTAATGTGAGAACTATTATGGCAACAAGACAGAAATGGTGTAATCGCCGCCACAATATAATTTCCTTCAATATGACTGCAAGAAAGCCTGCAATCGTCACTTTAAATTACTTACCATATTAATAAGTATACACGTTTGCTCTGAAAAGTATTCCAGTAAGGTGGTGTTATTAGTCAAAGTAACGCATATTTCGTCTATCCATCCACAAAACCTTTCATATTCTTTTACATAAACATATTTATATTTTTCTGGAACTAATAAACTCTCAGCATTCTTGGCTTCATTCAAAATTTCAAATATACAATTCATATTTACCTTCCAATTTCCTGTATAAGTGTTTAAACAAATGACACAATATCTGCCTAGCAACCATTTTACATCATCCATCTGTGATCCCTGATATATTGCAATTTTTCACTTAGCTAATTTATTAATTATTTTACGTATTTTAATGCTTAAATTGCATAAAATTTTGTATGTACCATGTGTATAATTTCATTCTAACTCGTAAACATTACAGCTCATACGCTAAACATAACTTATTAGTGTCACAATCGGTCAGGCTATACACTAGTTACGTAAATATTACGTTCAGTTGAACCTGTAATGTATGTTTTGTTAGAATATAAAGCATAGGTTTTGTTGCCTAGTAAGTACGAACTAAAACATCAGAGGTTATTGTAATACTAGACAAAATATAATTTCCTTAGACTGTTTCTTAGTACACGTGTTCACATTATATTAATGCATCCAACAGTAGCAATGCCCAAAACAATTTGGATAATAGAGATCGTTGTTTAATAATTTTCAGGTTTAAAACATGTTTTACTTTCTCTAGAACGTTTGGTAAGTAGAAGTAGTATATTCTATACAAACATTATATGTCGAGATTTCCCCGGAAATATAAGTTTTCGTGTTCCCTGAATGCGTTTTAGCATGATTAGAATAAGATCGGTGTGTATGTGTGAGTAGACATTTGAGCCCAAAAAACTAAATTTGATATTTAAGTTTAGTATCTTCCAAGGGTGCGACACGAACTTTCTCAAGAAAATCTCCCCACACAAAACTACCTTTTACATGGACATTGTATTTTTTAAATTTGTGTTTTCCTCAAAAACTGCTGCAACTATTTTAATTAAAATACCACATATTAAAGATATTTACATGAAAAACAAATGCATATATTGAATTTCTTGGGAACAGCTTCTGAAGTACTCTTCATTTTGGTTAAATAATGCATTACTGGTAAAGGTAATTTACGAAACAAAAGATGTAGATCCCCTTAAAACACACAATTTATGCCATATGCTTTCTTCTGGGGTTAACCACTTCCTTGTTATTCGTTTTAATTTAAGCTACTTAAAATTGTCACAATAGGAGATCATCTTTCGTATCATTGTTCTTTATTTTTACTGCTAGCTATGCAAAGGGAATTGTTTTACATAGTGATCGGCTCTTTGAAAGATTTCACCTAATGTATTACGTTATGTCCCTTCTACTGGGAACTAAATAACTTCTGCTAATGTTTATCTCGATTATCACGATGGCATAATCTTTAGTAGCATGAGTTTGTAGAGAAAGCCAATCGCGTATAAAGACATAAATTCAACAAACTGGTAGATTATTACTTTTCTTGATGCACACTACCTAAGCTGTCTTGAATTCAAATTTATTACTCCTGTGGTACTGTATCATTTTCTCAAACGGAACGCTCCCTTGTAGTTTTTATTCATTGATTGTAATGTAGTTGGAAAACACATCGATTTCCTAAAGACAACCGCTTAAGTAATAACATAAAGCGGTTAACTGTTTCGGGGTGTAGAACTTTTCAGCTAATCAATATTCAGCTACAAGAGTGGCATTTTTGGTGTGCTTAATCACACATCATCGAACCATTTTGTTGTGTTTTATTTATTTATTTATATGTTATTTATTCTGTTTTATCTGCTGTCTAAAATGTAATTTTCAAATAGGGATATTTGGCCTTCTGACCACATAAGCATTCATTTTGTAATTTTGTGTCCTCCAAGTGAAATTGGCTATATTTTGAAAGTTTTTTTTTATATTTGTAATTCTTCTGTATTAAAGGGGTTAATATAATCGGTATCTTATAATTATGGTAAACCAAACATTTTTATTTTCTCCACTACGTGCTACCTGGCCATTAGAAGCATAAGTATTTTTTGCCTTGGCGATAAAGTTCTTGCGCGCTCTCACCGGTAAGTATAAACTTCGTACACGTTAGCTACCGCAAGTGCAAGTGAAGACCCGGAAATACGGAATTTAATCTGTCGCAGAAATTATAGATGTAACATCTTCGGTGACTAACATGCACACAAACATATATATATATATATATATATATATATATATATATATATATATATATATATATCGTAGTAATCAAATCCAATACGTTGAGCAGATACGTATATCCCTTCTCATATATCATATCCCTGTAGCCTCCTTCTGGTGATTCAACATTACACACTATGTAAGGGAGAGAGGTTGGTAATGCATTCCACTCAAGAGTTTTATACCGATATTTCAGCGGAAACCATGCTCTTAGAAAATATTTCGAATAGGTGTGTGTGTGTGTGTGTGTGTGTGTGTGTGTGTGTGTGTGTGTGTGTGTGTGTGTGAATAGCATAACTAAAAAGTTGGATAAAGTCTGGTGCTGACGTTGAATATCTTCCAAATGTTATAATATTGAAGATATTCTCAAAAATATCTAATCTCGAACCACCATTTATCTGAATTTTGTTTTAAAAAAAGTTTATTTTCCAAAAAAAAAAAAGGTTATTTTGATTAAAATACTCATGTATATGATTTTAAAGCCAATAATAGGTATAGCTTTTTTGGGGGGGAGATTGCTTTCTAACTCCTCTTTAATCGGTGACGATCTTGTATAATTGCTTCAACGTTAAGCAGTAGAGGAAAATTAAACAAAAACGCTCTTAGCACATTATGAAAGAAAAAAGAATAGCTTTTTTGTGGTATAAATCATATCTGTAATTAATGTTTCGAGTTCATCAATACTTCTCATTTGTTTCATAGTCCTGTTGATGTTCTGTTGTTTCTTCGGATTGTGTGAATGCAACATAAAATTTTAAGCCCAGCAAACTGCTTCAAAAATTACAATTTTTAACCATCATTATCACGGACTTCAAAGATTGGACCACAAATTAAAATTAGTATAAAAACATATGGATTGAGAAAACAAATGTAATGACATGCTGAGGGATGCGTGATACTGGCCACATCAGCTCCCCGTATCGGCTGGATCATCTACCTCTGCCGTGAGCGTCAGGCCGGCATCCAGTTGGTAGAGCCAGGCTCATAAGGGATCTAACGCCACGGGATTAATCCTTCTAAAGCAATAGACCAAACATTAGAACAAGTCTCACACTTTGAGAATTTAGAATGTAATATAAGCTGGAATGTTGATAGAGATTTAGAGATAAAGCTTAATAAAGTTCAATCAATAAGTCGAACAATTAACAGAACGCTGCAAAATAAAACAAAAGAAATAAACATTAAGTTCTATAAGACAATGGCGGCTCCAGTACTGATGTTTGGTAATGCATCATGGATCACGCGGGGAGATAAAATAAAAATACAATCAGCAGAAGTGAGGCTCCTCCATAGAGTTGAAAGGTGTACAAAGCGAGATCATTTGAGAAACGAGAAAATAAGTGGAGAACTGGAAATGTACAATATAAATCATAAAATAGAAGAATATAAACAAAGCAAAGAATCCACACAGCCGAAATGAATTTCCTCGTATCTATAGCAGGATACAAAATAATTTAAAAATAATCAATTAAGTAACACTTAAATATAGAGTAACTAAATACAACAATAAAATAATATAGAAGCAACTTAGAAACGATGACAGAAAACACAATACACAAGCAGCATGCAGTTACATACTCCAAGGCCATATAAACACAAAATGACCCAAAAAAAAAAGAGGGACGTAAACACATTTTGCAGCCGGAACTGTCTAAAACAGGTTAACCCTTAAAAGAAAAGTTGAATACAATAGACTCTGTGTTATTTTAATTTAATTAATTGTAAGAAATCATTTTATTATTTGAAAAAAGTGCTTCATTTAATAGAGATAACTCTAATATGTTTATTTAGAGCTACGATAACAAAAATGATTTTACCTAACAGTCCTAAGACTCATAATTCACACTTTTAATTATTAAAGGACAACCATTAGGTGGTACGTATGCAGGAGCGAAAATATGAGCATGTGAACAATTTTTCCTAAAATAAAATTACACTGGGAAAGAGAGAATGAATGTATTTGGAGGGGATAGAGATCAATCGATTTTAAATTTCCATGGAATCTGTACCGTATGCAATGTCCGTTTATAATTAAAACAGAATTTTAAATGCTTTCATTATTTCGTCTTCCGTTATTGATATGCCATTAAGACCACTGAAACATTGCCATAATTTTCGGCTCGCTCCATTCCACTCAGGTTATGATTTGTTTAGGATCCAGTTATCTGTTTCTGATTTAATATTTACAAATTAGATAACATCCAGTTTAGCGGATGCTAAACTTTTTATTACTAAAACTATATTTAGATTATAGTTTTCAAAGTTGTTATTACAGTGAGCTAATTTATTGATATACAGATTTACTTGCATATTCTGCAATCTCCATTGTTTATTAGCTACGCCCATTGTAGTTCCAGCATCAGGCATATAATCACAGTTTGGCAATGCAAGATTAAATATTGTTGGGCAGAATGCCGCAAATATACTAAAATAGGAGTACAACGGAGGAAAAAATGTCAATCTGCGCAGGCGCGCGCACTATTTCTTTCACCATTATAGGCGCGGATACATGAATAGTGAGCACGTTTCCTTTACAGTGATGATGAGAAATTGAGATTGACTGGCAAGCAACACGTATGGAGATAAAGGCCGGGAGGGAGGGCGAGAAATCCAAGAGTGGGGGAATGGACACTTCCCCTCTCAACATTATTTTTTAAGCTGTAAACCTATAATAATGTTATCTGTTGGGAGAAGGGGGCAACAAGTACTTAAAAGCGGAGACTAAATCTTTTTGAATCTACTGTGGGACTATAAGAAAGCCACCAGAGCCTGAAGAGAGGGGGAGGCTTGCTACGCACATAATTTATTTTTACTACGAAACCTAAGTATGTATGTGTGTATTTGTCCCTCTGTATGCATATATAATACATACATATATAATGAAAATGATAATGGTATTTAGATAACCTAAATAATAAATATTAGGATATTTAAGATTTGTGAGTGTTTCCTTTATTTTTATTACTTTTGTAAAGATGACCTGGACATTCGTTATCGCGAAGCCTGCTCAAACTGCTTTGCGCCTCCCAAAATTCAGGGAATATAATACTCATAGGCTATGCCTGCTACACCTACTTGGAAGAACTAACCAACCTGAAATCATACCATCTTTAGTAGCTAATTTTTGCTTTACGCCTTCCAACACTCCCAATCTACACTCTAGAAGAATGTTAAGAGGCACTGGGAATGAAATTTTGATTATAATAAATTTAAACATTCTTTTTCCTCGAAATTTTGAACTTCTATAGAGAATAAAAATCTTTTATCTTCCTGGCAGTTAAAGATCGTAAAACCATGTTTCTTAGCATGTTATTTCATTAAACAGTATCATCCTCAATGTAAACTGTTCCAGATGTCTCAGTTTTTGTTTTAATACAATTAAAGTTTCTCAGTATGTACAAAGAAGCAGAACTTACAATATTTAAATAATAAAATTACCCTAACGGGAATAGTAATTTTTCAAACAGTATAGAGACTTCCATCTTGGAATACGAAGCGTCAGTAAGAAGCTGATATCGTAAACCAACATAAACGATAAAGCATATATAAATTAGTTGTACGTATATAAAGTAAACTCTTAGATTTTTAATAGATACAAAACTATAAAAGAGGATTGCAAAGCTGTATATTAAGGAATATATTTTGTTTATTTGTATTACATAAATTGCGTTCTACTTAGGTATATATATAAACATTTTCGCAAATAGATAGACGTACATTTATAAATTGTATATCTCTATCACCCAAGAAATTATAAGAATCTCTGGCACATATGAAAATTAGACCAACTTTTAATCATCTTATTCTACGAATAACCTATATATATATATAGGCTATCAAGCTGCTGAACATACATTAATGTTCCACTAGCATACAATAACAAACAAACTGATCTAACCAACACCTACAAAAACCCACTCATTGTATGCGATCCATCCAGCTAAAATGAACATATAGAAGGAGGAGACCTGGAACCCAAAATGAAGCAAATGATGTTGCTCGCTACACCGTTCGTGATTACCAATAGAAATACCTGATCGTATAACTAACAGCCTGTATTTTCATTAATATGCATGATCCTGATAGCCAAGAAGAACAACTCTCTGTGTTCAGATTTTCCTATCAATTTGGTTGAATGAGCATTTCCATCCCTTCAGCGCTCAAAGATTGGCTGAGTGCTTTGCCCTCAACTACCTTCATGTAATGTCGTAGGTCGTGTGCAACCAACCGGTGGACCGTGGGTAACTTTTTGTTGGATAACAAAGGATACAGTAAAGTCATAACATGGGACATGAGAGTTTGATATTTGTTGTTAGCAAAGTTAGGCGAAACTTTGTTGTGCTGCTTCGAGTTTTCCATCCAGCAGCAAGAAGGCAGACAATAACCAGGATAATACGACATCTGCTGTACAGCTGAAGTCATTAACCTCAAGCCAAGTTTTCATAGTCAGTATGAAGCAACTGGAAATAGTTTCAAGACGCTTATTGGCTCTGCAAATGTATTTTTAAATCCTTGAGGTCTGTTTATCAACAGCAACATTATGGTGTTATCATCATTACTATTATGATTATTATTATCATTAGTAGAATCAATTTAGGATGTCATTATTGACCTGACCATATATGAATATTTTTCAATCTGCGTTATTCAAACTTTCGGTATATAGCTTTTTAACAAATAGGTTCTCTGCTTTTTATGGGCACCCTTTATCAAAATGCAAATATTTAATTGACATAACATGCTTAGAATTTAGTCTTGCCCATTACTATAATCTATTTTGTTTTACATTGTTTTAACTCCTAGACAGCTTTGCTACGGATTTGTTCCGCAAGATGCTACATTGACGGTATGTGCTGGATGGTAGAATTTCAGGACTTTCCGCCTGCCGTACCATTTTCGCTTCCTGGCAAAAAGAGGATAAATGGTATCACAGTTTATTAATTTCACATTCTTAGTCAGATTGTGCGTAAATTCAAACATCATGGTGTTTAGATTAGCTGCCTCCAAAAACGGTAGTGGGATAGCATAAATTAGCCAGACCTTCAAGGACCGCGTCCCCCCCCAAAAGCATACTACTTAGCTCCGCGACAAGCAGATAGCTATAAATTGTCATTCAATCCAGCAGCATTAACCATCGGTGAATATATAGCAGCGCAGTCATTATTACTATCAATTTTCGGTTTTACCATTGTTTTAGAATGAAGATGGAACTTTGCGTCATTGTAAAGTATCCGATATTGCATTTAGGACCTGGCGAAGCCACGATTACATTCTGCTGGATTGGTGGCCCACGGAATTTGAAGCCGGGTCCTGCCGAAAGTTGACCACAGATATTACCACCTAAATATCCCGCGTGGTCCCACATTTTTGTCACTACTTATGACTTCATGCATTCTACTATTGCTGTGATAAATGCAACCGTTCAAAGCCTAAGCAATCACATGGGAGCTTTTACATTCCAAATATATAGGTTTATTACTTCTTATCTGCAAAATATCTAAAACAGAACTTTCAGCGCCCTTTACACAACCTTTAATGAGATCCTACTGCATGACAAAATTATGTTAACATTTAAGTCCTTCTCACTTCTATTTCTAGTTGCTTCAGTAGTGAGCCGTGAGATTCTTCTCGCGTGAGTGGGTGCAAGAATGTACCACATAATTTAATCAGAGCCTTTAATTGGAGTTTTTTGAGTGACTAATTAAATTGTTCCTGAATCTAAATACAGAAATTAACATAATCTGCTAGCTTCCTTGCATCAAGAATTTTGAGGTCCAGTAAAAATGTGTTACCGTGTTAAAAGTAACAACTGTAAGTTGCCATGAGACGCTAAAATACTATACCATGAATACCCGTGCGATCACCGCCTAGAGCAGTGCTTAAGCGATATCGACTGTCCCTAATAGTTTGTAACTTGTGTACCTGCAAGGGAAAGAAGTCCCAGACCTCCTTCACTAAGGTGATACATTTTAGAAACACAGATCCTTTAATTAAACTATTCCAACCTACTTCGTGACTACTCCACCAAAGTTCTACGTTACCAAATATTAAGCTTCTTATTCCTCTCTCACGAAAGTTCTATCTTTGTCTTACTAAATTGTAAGTTTTCTTTTTCATTTCTAATTCCTACAAATGCTCTGCAAGCGTTCTAAAATCATCCTTAGGTTTTTGAACCTATTAATTTCTCTTGAAACTAGCTTTGTGAAAATGCATTTCTCGTTTGCTGAGCTTATCGCAACATTTCTCTCTATCCTTATCAGTTTGACATATAGCCTATTGCTTTTCTCCAGTTAATTAATTAAATATTTTATATTTGATGAATGGTTAAACAAGTAAACAATTATTTTCAAGATAAGGTTTTAACAAATACTTTAATTGGTGAAATGGAAACCTTTATTAATACGAAATAAAGACAGAACAAAGAGTGACATTCACTGACGGATCGTGAAGATTTAAGATTCTTGCGATAGCTGCCTATTGTAGCCTTTTACTATTTAATACAGATTTAATAGCTTATTTTAAAGGTTTTTAAAGAAGCAACAGTTCCAAGACATATTTTGCAATAGGAATCCTAATAAAATAGATAAAACAGGTTAAACACCACATTCAAATAAATAGTTTGTAGAGAGAATACATCATTAAGAGGACAGATATATACGAACTTTGAATTGGATCAACGAAGGAACTGTAATTAAAGTTACTGTTAAGATTTCCAAAGTTTATAATTACTCTAAAATTAAGGAAAGAGGAGAGTCTGCAATGGATATCAGAACCCAACTTTGTCCGATGGGGAGAGGATGAAAAACACATTTTTGTTGGAACGGTACAATGCCGATTTAAGTTAATTAAATCAAAAATGAATAGAGAAACAGCTTGAAGATATATCTGAAATTTGATTTCTTGAGAAATATTTACACAAAGTATGTTATTTAATACTCGTAAAAGAATTAGCGTTGGTTCAAGCAAAAACTTAGCTTTTAAATTTACCAAAATATATAAACAGAAAACCAGTAGCAGTGAGGTATTATGATTTAAATATGGTAAGCTTTACCTTCATTTTGTAAACTTTAGGGAATTTTAAAGTGCTTATAAAATACTATTTACAGCAAATTATAGCTGTGCAATGTTATTTTACACGACTAGATTTGTTAAATAGATTATATACATATTTAGGTTCCAAGATTTTCAACCTAAGGTCATCAATCAGTTTTGTATTCGAGTATTTAAAATTATAGGGAATGCCTCAATAGTAGTATATTATTGATTAAACAATTTCTGACACATTCTGCTTCATAACGACTGAAAACATATGATAAACACATAATGGACACCCCAACACATATATTTGGTGGGCTAAGTAATTCATATTCTGCAAGGCGATAGTCTTCAGTACTTTTCCTAGAGCTTCACAGATAAGGCGATGAGCAATAGCAAACATTCTTGGGCAATCAGGCTTCCGAATATGAAGATATCCAAAAATAAAGGTGCTCATGAAGTGCTAACTGACGAGAAGAAATCTAGCAACAATGATGTGCATCATGAAGGAGAACTTGCATCAGGGATATTTTCATATATTAGACCCCTCTATGTTATAATGGGAATGGTTGCTCTTGTGCCTTACAGAAACCGCATTGACAGTATTTGGTTGTATTTTACGAAATTATCTGTAATCAGCTGTGCAATATTTTTCTCAAGTATATTTCGTGGTAAAGAACTTGCATCAAAGGGTATGTCAAGAATAGGATGCATGAAGTTGTGCTTTGATTTAATAAAGATATTGTTTTGGTTTTTATACTGCGTGGTCAAATCAAATATACACGAGAGTGAAACTAGGGGTGTGCTTAGAATAATTACTGGATTGGATCAGAAGCTAATCTCTCCATCACAGCAAACGAGAATGCAATGCAGATTCAGGAAGCAGGTAACTCTGTGGCTTTCTGTGGCTGTTCTTTCATTGTTGTGTGTCCACATTTTGCGAACTTGCACATCCACTGTTGAAGAATACATGTTTCACTTCTTCAATTTATATTCCAGTATTTTGAGTGAACTTTTGACTTTGCTTTTATTCACCAAGTTCGTATGCTTCGCTCTGTTGCTCAGGCAGAGGTACGAACTTCTGAACAAGCGGCTGAATTTTCTCTCACGCAGTTGGTACGAGTGCAGCGTGCTATCACAGTGTCAAAAACTTAGGGAGTTATACTGCGAACTACATGAAGCAGCATACATGGCCACTTCTGCCTTCAGCTTTCCCACTCTAGGTCTCATAAATTTGATTATATTTCCCATTTTGGAAAACATTCCTACGGTGCTTCATAGGAGTCACTATTCAAAGTTTCTGGAGGAAGTACCTAGTACTTTAGTGAGATGCATATGTGCAGTATATGCAGTGTTCTTTTTAGGATTGTTGGTAATAATAGTCCTGGTTTGTCACAAAACGTCAGTTGAGGCAAGAAATGGATATATTCTTGTCCAGAAGCTGTTGATGAAATGTGCAGCTGGAACCAGAGTCACGGAGGAACTGCTATTGTTTAGATCACATAAGTTAGTCTTTGAATTAGAGTTTACTGCCTGTGGGTTTTTCTGCATAAGTCTTAGCTTTTTAACAGGAGTTATGTGCTTTCTGTTTATTTATACTATTAAAATTTAAACTCTGATTTCCCAAAATATATGTATTGAGATTGTTTTACATTAGAATAACACAACATCTTGATGTCATTGTCTGAAGAACGAGGTTCTCTTTGTTTCTCTTTTTTTACTAATCCTAACAGTAAACATCTGATGTGCTCCAATCACTTAGCCTTCAGTGGCTATACAAGATGTTATTACAAAGCATTGATCTTTTATCTACATCATGCTAATAGAAATAAAATATTAGCCTAATAGGTATTATTACTTTCTTATTTGTAAGTACAGAAGAAACATACAGGAATGCATTAGAATAAAGTGATATTCAAATCTTGTAAAAACTGGTAGGATGTAAAACAATTGAAGTTCGATTCGACTTGCACGGTTCCGTTTTATAAAAATTAGGTGGCTTACAATGAAAGCAATAACAAGGAACATCTCAAAAACGGTCATTATACAAAAATATATGACAAATTATATATTTAATCGAGATTTAAATTGTTTGTGTAGTAAACTATTGTCTATCTCTTATGGTTTAACCGTTATGTAAGATTCTGCAATTTTCATCCACAATAAAGAGGTCGTTAGAGGCAACTCCCAGAAAACTCAAAATATACAGTTTATTTGTAAAATAAATATTCTTAATATATGTTATTTTAATCAAAATCTTTACAGCCATGTTTGAGGAAAACAAACTTTTCAAAAATGTTTCCATAATAAGGGGAAATTGTGATGGGGGTTGGATTTTCCTGAAAAGTTAGTGATGCATCTATAAAAAAATACTAAGTTTGAAATTTCACAGTGTTCCCGTTTTTGAGCAATGCTGTCGACAGACACACACACACACACACACACACACACACACACACACAAATACATACGGATTTTTCGGTGAAATATAGACATCGAAGTTTTGGGTGGAATACAATCCCTTCTCTAGCTTACATGTATATTCTATGTGCATATTGCTAAAGAAAGCAAAAATAGTATGTGTTCCATTCATATTCTGTACCTGCTCTAACTGTTCTGTAATAACTATTCTTACGAAAGCTTATTCTTTTTTCTACTTCATGCCAATCATGACTAACAGAGTATATGGTCCTATTACTTGTAAATAGAAGGTAACTAAGAGAATACACAAGGATAAAGTGATAGCCAAATGTCTTAAAAAGATGGTTGATATGTTATACAATTCAAATTCGGTCCTCTTTGTATCGTCGGAAATATAGAAACAAATGGAGACTAAATGTCTGAGAACACTAAATGTTTAAAGTAGTTTTGAGTTTAAATATCCAAGAAAGCTTTGAATAGATGCAGGAAAAATTTAAATTGTCTGCTATATATTGCGGCTACTCCCATAAGCCCGGCCATTTTAGATCCTTTCACTTATTTTTGCTGTCGGGAAATGTTGAGTTATAAAGTACTTTTCTCTTGACTCATGGATTTTTCACAGATTTTGCAAAGAGTGTTGTTCCATAACTAGTAAGTGTACCTGCACCGAATTCGCGAAGAAATACATTCAATTTACTACTCAACGATGAATTTAATTTCGGCATGATAAATATACAAATAAATCAGCACCAACACTCAAGTTATCTCTAACAAATTCAACAGTTGCAAACAGACTGAAGATGCCTATGCTGAACTCTTGAGCTGCAACCAGTCGGCGATGTCCAATAAAAGTATCCCTGCTTCGTTAGCGGAACTTTGGGATGTATTAATAAACCTCCGAAGAGAACATAAGAGTGGCTGCTTTGATCAGTCTCGATTTCCAAAAAGCTGTCGATATAGTACACCATCAATATCTATTGATATGTTTAAAGGCAGTGCATGTTCCTGATCAGACAACTGGTTCAAGGCCTCTATAGAACAGCGAAGTCTTGGGTGTTACGGAATGGTTAGATTTACCGGCCGACTCTAATCAGACGGTCAATGCGTCAAGATACCCGTTATCCATGGGACTGTTCTTCCTTTCATTAAATCCTTTGCTCCAGTTTCTGAAAGACATCTTCCGAGGAGCGATTCACTGTCACCGCGTATCCACTACAAGAACATTGGCTATCTCCTTCATGGGAAGTTTAGAAGATAATGATATTATTCTTAACTGGAGAGAAAATTTCAATCGCCTAAGGCATTCCTTATCCATTGAGTAGACTCGCAACTTGAATTTGCTGATCGTATCTGGTATATGCATCCATATGACTTCAGTCAAATTAGCATTTAGCACAGCTTCTGCCAATTACAAAATATGACCCACAGGAACTTTAATAACCCATCTGTGAATTATTATTTAATGGTAAAGCATACAGGGTGAGCAGACCTCAACTGCACTATACACAATACAAAGGAGAATACGGATTAGGGGACATCAGAAAGAAATGTATGGCATGTTGGGAAGAACTATTATCCGGTCACTCCGTGGTAATGGTTCTCCAATCGATAGAAGCGTTCTGGTAGGAGAAATTGCAGGACCCTCATAGGATACTCCCAGGCTTTAAACCCATAGTCACGCATTTGAAGCACCTTCTAGACTCAAGCACGGAGATCGTAACTTTCCAGCAAATCCGGAACTAATACAGTCTGTTGATTGCTGCTCCACTCGCCCCAGGACTGAAGAAAAAAGTGTACGGTGATGAAACATATCTGGCAGTATTTATTCTACAAGCATATTTCAACTAATTGGCAGGAGACTCTTATGAGGTGTTAAACGAGACCATACCGACAGTAGAAAATCTCTGGCGACATGGCGAGCCTCTGCTCACAAATTGATATTCAGGATCATAGCGTTACAACCTGTCGGCAGGTTGCAGACTTTTGGAAGTTGCTCAACAGCTACCTAACAAAATGGTGCGAGCAGGAGGCCATGTCATACCTTGAGAAATTCTGGTGTTTAGAGTTTCGTCTCCAGAACACCTATTTATTATACTGTGATTTGGTTGGTAACTGAAACGGTCCATTGGATCTTGAAAAAGAATTTCGGACATGCGTCAAAGAGGGAGGACGGGCTCTGCTTCTTGAGATAAGAAAGATGGACGTTCAAGTCCGGACTTATTGACTATAGGCAGCCTTTAATCTCCCAGTTTAGAGGTTATCAGCTAACATTGTGAGTGTTATCTGCTGACTGTCACCGTAATACTAAGAAGACGAAGGGAAATAGTGTTGGCTTAAGCTGCCCGTTACTGTGAGGAAGACTCATTCTACAAAATTAAAAACACAATAAAATCATGAAATAGGAAAGACAAGGAACTGCAACTCTCAGTGCCAAGTTTCTCCAGGCATTTTGTAGATAGTTGAAAACCATCGCATTTCGTCATGTTGGCAGGTTGCACACAGGTTAGATTGTGTTCGCCCAGAGTCTTTCTGATGCCGTGGATTCAACAATGAGCTCCAGTTATAGACTCTTTAATGCAGAAAGAACACCATCCCAATAATCTGCTCAACTACTTTCACCTACTCGGCATCTACGAAGATTAAAAATCTTATTTGTTACATTCATATGACTTTCTCTAGCTACTCTACAAACTTCTTACGAAAGATAATTCTTCTTTCAACACAACACTAATCGAGATACACATTAGCAGAATATTTTTATTACTTAGTTCCTTATAAGTAGAATGGAACTAAGGGGATGCAGTAGACTAAAGTGATAGTCAAATGTTTTAAAAGCTGTCCTTATTAGATTGTTATTGCAAATCGCTTCTTTGCTAGGCCAGGAGTAGGACAAAAGAAAAACGGACACTTCCGTCTGAGAAAAGTATAAACACTTTACAATTGAAACCAAGAACAAGGAATATCTCGAAAACGGTAAGCTCGACGAAAAAAATGTATATGACATAACTTGTGTATTTTAACAAGATCTATATTCTCATATTGTAAGTTTTTGGTCTATCTCTTACGGTTTACTAGTTATGCCAGTTTAAGTAGAATTCAGCCAGAATAAACAGATCTTAAGAAGCTATTCCCAGAAAATTGAGATATACATTTTATTTGTGATAGAAATGTGGTTACTTTAATCAAAATCGCAAGCCACTTAAGAAAAACAAAATTTTCGAAAATTTTCCCATATAAACGGTAGTTAGGGGTGGGGAATTTACTTGAAAATCTTCGTGTCGCATCCTTGGAAGATACCAAAATTAAATAGTAAGTCTAGTATTTAACAATCTTTTCGTTTTTTGAGGTATGCTGGACACACACGCACCTATTTCTGAAAATGCTTTTTTTTGGATTTAGAGGGTCCTAAAACATGTATTTTCGGTGAAATCTCGACATCGATTTTTTGGGTGGAATACAATAATTCTCTGTCCATGTGTACATTGAAAGTATAAAGAAAGAGAAACACAGACTTCATTGACATATATTTCTAAATTATATTATTGTTTATGCCTGGAGACAGTCATAGGACTGCTACTTTAAAACATATTTCTTGTGTATAAAACTAGCATAAATTTCAATAACGTCTCGGGGATTCTGTGGATTTTCCAAATATCCCAGAAGTGTCACTGTGTACAATTTGAACAGTCATATTCCAGATGGTAACTAGTGCTAGTGTTCTATATTAACGTTGCTCTAATAAACCTCTAAACATTAATCCAACAATGTTTGCACGTGCCCTGGAATAATTAAGTGCCTTCTAATACGTCCATTATGAAACAATATAGCCTTTAGCAACCAGGGGCTTTGATCGACCCGCATGTGTTCCAAGGACATAGAGATGCGGGTGGCAAAGGGCTGCTTATGGCAAACAAAGCAAACCTGTGTCATAATGCTGGCTTTCTCTAACTATAAACCACAAAGGCTTAGGAATAACCAGTTGTTTGTAGACTGTTTTCCTTTAAATAAACTTTCGGCGTCCTTTGTTATTCAAGAGGGTAAAAGCAAACGTCGGCTAACTTTGAGGGGATATCGCCAAAGTAAGTGATATGTTTCATAAGGGTTATTAGTGTAACACTACTGTGAGCCAGAATAGCTCAGTGGTTTTGTTTGTCCTCCGTGGTTCTGTTTCCGGCTTTAGAATGCCGTTTTAAACTTGGTCCTATACAACCTTTTACGTCTAACTGGCTAATGGGAGTAACACAAGTCTTATGTGGTCGCGGTAAAATCTGTAGGTCCTCTCGTTGCACCAGCGAGCGGTGTCCGTTACCTCCGATGGTAGATTCATGAGAACTGCGGCGGAATGAATGCATACATAAATAAAAATCATACTCTAGTATCTAATTATTTAAACTGAAGCATGTTTTCCAAAATCTTACATTTATTTGCTATTTCACAATACAACCAATGCTGCATTATTTTACACTAATTTTAAAAGTATTAATTGCAGTAATAATTTAAATAAGGTTATTAAAACAATGTTACATAGTTAATTTCTCTTTTACTTAACTTCAAACAACTTCATTTTATCTATTAATTTATAACTATAATTTCATTTTACATTTATTTTAATTTTTACTTACAAATCATTTACATACACTTCCAGTCTGTATATCTTATCTTCCTTTATCTCATATAATTATGTCTACTTGTGCATTTGCATATATATTATTTGTTCATATTATTATTTATCTACTTTATTTGTTCATTTCAATTATTTCATTTATTTTATGTTTTATTTTATATTATTCACTTTATTTTATACTACCATCAATTCTATGCTTAACATTATTTGTACAAATATTTATATACATCTGTTATAATGCTTCATTCATATATATTCATAGATAATAAACTTCACAATGGGATATGTGGAAGGTGTTAAAAGTTTTCACTGCGGGCTCGGACCAAGGAGAAACACCACATAAATTCGGAGGTGGAAGAGTGGACTTAAAATCGAAACCCCAATACCAGGAAACGGACCTTCAGCATTAGGGTATTTTTTTCGAGATATTCCTTGTAATTGGTTTCAATTTTAAAATAAGTACTTAAAAGTTTTCTCAAATGGAAAGTCGACACTAGTTTCAAGTCTCCTTAGTTCTACACTTGGCTATGCAAAGAGAACTGATTAAAAGATTTGACTATCGCTTTATTTTCCATCTACTTTCAATGGAGCTAGCAATAATTTCACTTCTAATAATGTTTATCTCGATTATCGCGATGTAAATAAAGTAATATTTGTAAAAATAGTTTGTTTAAAGAACAGCTACAGAAAGTCACATGGAGTACATTTTATTTCAAAGTACGTAAAATTGTTATGAATGAAGAATTTCATAGCATATTCACAGATAATTTATGACATATGCAAGCTGACACATATACATATCTCATAGGTTGGTAGAGCTCAAAGTTGCAACAGATTATCATAAAACAAAAGTGGCATTTGCGGCTCTCTGATATTGCAGAAATGCAAATGACTTGTGGTTTAGCTTACAAATGCACAGTTTAATATATGCACATGGTGACGTTTAATGGCCTAACGTGATGGTATAATAAAACTTTCAACCTCCTATGGTGCTGAAACACAGCAATACTGTAGAAAAGAAACAATATGAACAACGTTTCCTAAAACATAAATTCGAAAGATCTGCTTTGCCATGTTAATCAGATAGAAACATAACAAAAAATATAAAAATCTAAGTGCCCCATTTCCATGTCTTTCCTTACATCTCTGTAACACATTATTGTTAATAATCTTATTCCTCTATCTATTTCATGCTAATCAAGATAAACATTAACAGAAAGATTATTACTTAGTTCCATATAATTAGAAGGGAAATAAGGGAATACACTAGATTAAACCAAGAGTCAAATGTTTTAAAATGTGGTCACTATGGTATAAATATACGTCTCTTTGCGTGGCCAGGTATTGAGAATTAACTGAAATAAATAACAAGAAATATCTTAAAAACTGCCAACTCCACGAAAATGTGTATATAACATAAATATGTGTTTTAATGACATTACATTTTTATTGTGTAAGTTTTAGTCTATTTGTTACGGTTTACATTTTACCAAATTCCGCAAAATACATTCAGAATAAAGATGTCTGTAGAGGATATTCCCAGAAAATTCAAGATATACTTTTTATTTTCTATACAAGCATCTTGAATGCACGAGTTTTGATCAGAATTGTTATAGACAGTTTTGAGAAAATCAAAATTTTCGAAAATTATTCCATGTAAAGGGTAGTTGGAGTTGGGGAGATTTTCTTCAAAATCTTCGTTTCGCATCCTTGGAAGATACAAAACTTAAATACGAAGTTTGGTATTTAACGAACTTTTCGTTCTTGAGCTATGCTGCCCACCGAAACAGACCGCAATAACCGGCCAGGAGCGACTAGGGAATTAACCTCCAGTACTGCACCCCATTCTTGACGCCTATAATGGGCTGAGATGGGGGACGCAGCGGTCGGGCGTTATGCCTTGGTGCAACTTTTGTCTGTTTTGTCACGGAATAGTAGTATCAGGTAGAATCATAAGTTATTCTATGATGCATTATCAAGTTAGTTATGAAGTAAACGAGAATGTATATGCAAAATAAATACAGTTTTCACATTGTATTTTCAGAAAAATCTAAAAATAAAACCAGAATAATGCAGACAGCTAATAACGTACCATATATCACACGTATTCTTTTAAAACCATTTTCAAAACGGCTCTATTTGAAACAAAGATAAATAGGTCATACGTTTAATTTAAATAATCATTAATCCAAACAAGGTGTAGGTAGCAATTCATTACTCCGGCACCACGGTAGTTTTAACTAGTGACAGCTTCGGTACTCCATCATTTATATAGCTGTGTGCGCCGATTGTCCGGAACTTTCCCCATCACATCAATGCTTCATCAATAATTCAGAACAGCCAACTCTCGAAACAAAGTATACTAATACAATACTTAATCAACGAGTTAGGAAAGTGTCCGTTTACATTTGTGTGATGTGAAATTGTTTAGCTTCCATGCCATTAACCGACAATGGAGCGGTGATATCCAAACGTCATGGTAAAAATTCTGTTAAAAGAAGAATGATATGCAGCTCTTAATTTCTGGGGTTCAAACCTAGCCCAAACTGGTCGTTTTAAGTGTGCCTAAAACATAAGTTCTACTTGAAAAATTAACTGGCATGTTAAAGAACTCCTTCGGCACGAAATTTCGGCATACCAGTGGGCTGATATGATCCTGCTGATTGACACCGTCGTTAACGGGATAAAATAGTCTGGTAGTGTCTTAACGATAGGGTAAATATGTGTCTTGTGATTCACTGCAATGAATTCTGAGATATTTTGGTTGATTTATGTTCACTGCCCTTTCAAATCCCTGCATATTATTCTCAATTTGTTGTATCAAGCTTTATAAATTTATTTGTAAAAGTACAAGGCGTTTTATATATAAATCATATTGTAAAATATTTGTTTTATTGTTTACTGTATGAATTAGAACAATGTATATAATATCATTAGATCTAATGAGCTACTTTTGGAACAGATTATACCTCCACGTGTGCCTGTTTACGCTACAAAACCCTCTCCATTACCCTATATTTATACTGCTTACTACTCTGTGTGCACTTCGGGTCCCAAGATCGAGCTATATTTATGAAAACACGACTCAAAGGTCATCAAATTATTTTTTTCAGGAAGTATTGGTTTTAAAATCGACTCAAAAGAGCCACTCCACCGAAATGCGTTCTTGCCCGGCCACCCCTCCCCTTCACTGCTGTTCACCTTTATCTTTTCTTCCCTCACGCCTTATTCGGTGGCGAGTATGGCTTCCTCGCAGTGCATTTTATGAAGAGGGACAGAGTTTTTTTTTTTTTTTTTTTTTTTTTTTCATAAAACAGGAAATTTGATGTTTTATATGCGGATTTCAATTTGCAAATAGAAAGCGTTACAATAGAAAACGCTACCATGATCAGAAGCATAAAGCAAACTTTGGTGATCTTATAGGTGTTTAGTTACAATTTCAAAGGTACTTTCTGAATTCTTTAGTGTTTGTAAACTTATAAAAAGGGCGATAGGATTTCACTTCTTAGGTTTGTGGCTTCTTATTACTTTATTTTATCTAAAATGTTTAGTGCATGTTAGATCTATGTAATGTGATTTAATACATAATTATTTATATATTACTATTTATTAATACTATATCTGAAGTATAAGTTAAATTATTTCTCTTAGAATTACGAAGATAATGTAACCTTGACGAACTGAAATTGAAGTCATACGCATCCCTGAGTGAAACTCTAAGAAAGAAGATATTACGTGCAAGTTATATAACTGAGTTCAAAACCATAGAACCTTACTTGAAACCTATTTTAAATATGTGTGCAATTATTGTGTAATATGTTTTTGTCGATTTCTAAACCCGGTATAAGTATCTACCGAATAAAGCGACTCCCAGAATATGCAAGTAACACATTTGACTGGTCATATACAGTCACATCCTTAAAAGTGTATTTTTTTTGAAAAATTAAGAGCTGTTTTTGACAAAATAACAAAACAAATACCCATGTAAAATAGTTTATGGTGGGTATAGTTTATTTGGAAGATAAACACCAAGTTTTTGATTCATAAAATCGTTCATTTTTTAATTATAGTGTTCGGTTATAAAGATAAACATACAAAGGAGAACTTTCACTATTTGGGGTATGAAGAGGACTTAAGTATTTCTGCAGAATATTTTGGATAGAATGAAATATTTTCTCTGCCGATTAGCTATATGGCACAGAAAGTAAAAAGGTATACATCCAAGGGTTAGAAAAGTATAAAGTTAAATGAAAAGAAAATATCTAAGAGCAGCTTTTCTTTACGATATCAGCAACATCCTGTATGACCGCGTGTAGAGGAAATTAAATGCAGAAAGCCTCTATAGGTTAGGTCTCAAGGAGTTTCCCACTTAGAGGTTTGGCAGCATATGCTTTTCTCTCACAGACTTTCCACTCAACCTTAGCACTTAAAATGACTGCAGTTAATAGACCGCGAAATTCTCACTTTGAGTCATGGACAACGTCCAAATATCAGAAACCGCTGCCAAATAAATTTCGCTCATGTGTCTCTTACAATAAAAGGGTGGAAACGAAAATGACGTGGAAATGTGTTCAAGGCCCATCAACTTTTAATGGTAGTTTGAACCTTTCCGGCTTGTAAATGAAGACAGCAAACAAATCATCGCCAATCTTCTGTGTGTAATAAATTGAGGAAGGCAAACATGAAGAAAATGTTGTAAAAATATAGAAAAGATTTGCAGTCATAAGAAAAGTATGCTCTAGATAAATCAACTAATAAGAAAATAAATATAAAAAATATAAATAAATTCAAATTTCTTAAAGAGTAACCTCTAAAATTATATCCTTAGAATAAAAACCTAAAGACCAATTGTTAAAATTAATAGGAATAAAATGCTAAAAGTATCTAATTATTTATTATATTCTGTTTGTCCTATTTTTTTTTTATTTTTAGCTTTGATTTTATGAATACTAATGTCACCAATGTTTTGTTATTAAACTATTAAAACATTTAATGTTAATAAGCATTAATAGAGATTATAAAGTAGTGTTAGCGAGAGATACATACATTTAAATAAATGATACCTTATATGTTTCTCGTTTGGTATTATAGTTATTTTTTCTGTTCGTCTAACAGTATACCCACAAACCAATCACACAATATATTACCTGATTTTTTTACATGGACGTAACTGTGCATGAACTGAACAACGCCTGTCAATTTAGACCATCCTTTTTCCTAGCTCTTATTTCACACCGCAATACTGACCTGCTGGCCTAGGTAATATGAAATCAGTGTCCTTGAAGAAAGCATTCGACTCAGTTCGATACATTTTCTAACGTAAAGCCAGCCCATCTACCATTGCGCCTTCTGCTCCTGCTCTCGGGGTAAATAAACACGTATGGTTTTGTGTTTATAAAGCTTAATTTGTATTACTAACAACCAGAAAATATATTACTCCTAATAAGTAAAATTATTAGTCCACAAATGAAATAAATACTGATGTAATGTTGTTCATTTTACTTCAATCACTCGCACCATTACTAGTATTTGAACTAATACCCTAACAACCTGTATTTTAAGGCCAAAACCTCTAATATTTTAAGGGTTGGCAGCCAGCAGGTTCACTTCAATATTTACTAATGTCGAATGAAATACAACAAAATACAGGAAATTCATATGTTTAATTATTTTGAAACCCTTAATCTGATTGTTAGAAAGTAGAAGCAGCTGTTGTTGCATTCACTTAAATCTTTCTATTAATTATTGTTTATTACTTGTGTAAAACAACTTTTTATGCGAAATATTATTAATTTTGCTGTCATGTACAATGTACATGGTAGGTAAGAGGGTACTTTCCATCCAGAAACTAGATACTCAGATTGCACTGGAAATACATGTTTTGCGGTCCCTGAATCAGAAAAATAATTTTTAGAAAAATGTCTAGCTGTCTGTGTGGCGTTTATTTGTCAGAATATGAACAACATAAACCAAAATCGAAAAACCGTTAAATGCCTAACGTCATATTAAATTCAGCATCTTGCAAGGATGGCGATTAATTAAAAAAAATTCCCTACCCCAAACTACCCTTATACGAAATATTTTTTGAATTTTTTGTTTTCCCTCTAATGGCTCCAACGATTTTGATTAATGCGCCATATCTTTATGATATTTTCATGATAAATTAAATTCGTATCTTAAATATTTTGGGAATAGCCTACATAATCCTGTTTGTTCTACAATACTTTTACATAACTCGTAAACCGCAAGAGATAGGCAAAATGTGTGAAAATATACATTCGTCAAAACACAGCTAAGGTCATGTAGATTCTTTGTTTTTTGTTTGTGTTTTTGATTTAGTTATATCAAATCATACCTTTTAAATGTTTTAAAGGTTCCAATACCTACCAACATCTTTTTCAAATATTAGGTCGTCATTATTTTTTTTTTACTCGCCATGTGTATTCCCTTATGGTAAACTATAAGAATACCATTTCAGCTAATGCAATGTTGATTTGCGTGAATTAGATAAAAGAATAAACTTTTTTAAGAATAGTGTTTGTAAAACATGTAGAGAAGCTCAAGTGAGTGTAACACTAACATTTTTTTCTTTATATTTAATTTGGAAATATATACCGATAGTCCAATACTTGAAACCTGGCCGTTGTATCGTGGCTTTAAAATTCCATATTCTATGTATTCGTGTGAAAATCTGAAAACCAAAGAGAGTTTACAGAAGTGATACATTATTAAAATTTGTGATCATAAAAATCTGATATCTCGGAAATTGCCAATGGTATAAACATTTATTTGAAATAAATTCTGTTTAAAGAGATTATTTTTCTGTAGAACTTTTAATTCTATTAATTAATGTGTAAAAGTTATTATACATGCAGAAAATCATTACAAATGAAGTGGATTTCACAGTGTATCCTCAGAAAATCAAAGATTTGCATTTTATTTGGCACCTAAAAATATCTTTAATATATGCCATATAAAATTAACCATTTCTCATAAAAACCAAAATTTTGAGAAAAAAAAAGCTTCCCCCAGAAGGATAGTTGAGAATGTTCTTAAAAATCTTCATGTCGTATCTTTAGAAAATAAACTAAATATGAAGTTTGGTATTTATACGACGTTTCATGTTTGAGTTATGATATTCACTGTGTTAAGCTCCTATTGCTTTGGTATTATTTATCAATAAGGCATAAATATTATTACGAAAATTGATTTTCTGTCCACTTCATTATAATCAAAATAAACATTTACACCAGTAACCGTTATAACTTTGTTGCAAATGCAAAATGAATAGCGTATTAGAATATTTAAGAGGAGGACGCTATATACTGGTCTTAAAATTCCATACTCCTTCCAAGCAATCACGAGAAACAACGGAAAGGAGAGTACATTAAAAGAACGACAAAGACTTCAAACCGTTAATGACAAATACCTCGGAAATTTATTGTATCACGAAAGAAATATTTGAAATAAATTATGATGTTTAAGGAAATTTAAATATATTGTGATGTACATTTTGTCTAACGCCTAACGTTGAACAGTTAAGCAAGATTATAAAACAAAATATTTCCGAATAAACGTGGCTTTACAGGCAATTCGCAGGAAATTCAGACATTCATTTTATTATTCATTATGTATTCCTTAGATACATTTTTACTTTCTCAACATAGTACATGTTATGTGGGTAGAGAAGGTATTGCATATCACCCAAAAATTCGATACCAAGATGTCAACGGAAATAAATGGTTTAGGTTCCCCGTTATAAAAAAGAAAACAAAGTTTTTGAAAAAGGTGCGTGTGAGTATAGATGTGTGTGTAAAACGATAATTAAAAAATAAAAGTTTGTAAAATACCAAACTTGCTATTTAAGTTTAGTATCTTCCATGGTTGCGTCACCAATATTTTGAGAAAAATCTCAATTCCCCATTTTCTTGGAGAAAATGTAAAAATTTTTACTTTCTCAAAACTGCCTCTAAAGATTTCATTAAAATAACGTATAGTAAACATATTTACGTGATAAATAAAATTAATATTTTAAATTTTCTAGGAAGAGCCTGTGAAGATCTCTATATTTTGGAGATCCTGTAAACCATATTTACTTTTAAAAAATGTAGATCTATTCCTAACATACAATTTATGTCATATACAGTTTTTGTGCAGCTGATCATTTTTTTAGGTATTCCTTATTTTCAGCTTTAAAATATTTGCCAACTCCTGGCAATGCAAATAAACAGATTTATACGACACGACAACCACCTTTTAAAATATTTCACTATCGATTAAGCCTATTATATTCCCTTATTTTTCTCCTACTTGCAAAAAACAGATTAATAACACTATTTATGCTCATGTTGAGCATAAGTTTACTAGCAAGAAGTTGATAAAAGAATAAGCTTCCTAACAATACTTTGATGCAGAGATGTAGAGAAAGTTATATGAATGGAAAACATCCGATTTTTTAACCTACGCTTCGAATGGAAAAAAGACCACCAAGAGGAGGTCCACAAAGAGATACGACTAATAATATAAGCCCACAATCCTCTGCTGTACGAATAATTGCCACCTCGAAAGCATTCAAATATAAGATTTACTAGCTCATGTAACACATAACCTCAAATAACCAACATTTCTAATAGGAAGTTAACCTAAAATGTTTTACTATCCGGGTCCCGTCATTTCTCCGCCATTTTCAGATTTCAAGAAGGACTATTGTTTATGTGCATAGTTTACAACTTGTTCATTTAAAAGAATAACAATAAAATTCTTATTTCTTATTTCTTTATTTAAACAACGTGTGCAAGGGAACAATAGTTAGTACATAACAAATATATTTGATTTTCACTATTATCTTGCGTCATTGACTCCATAACTGGGTGCACTCCCTTAGCATTGAATGGGGAAAAATTAGCAGTAGTACGGTCTTCTAGCGGCAAATAACTACGTACTTTAGTTGTTCGTCGTCAGGAAAAAATTTTGCTTCTTTATTTTAAACGATAGGAGTAAGGAAAGGTCAGTTAATGTATAAAAATGCATTTTAATTTCCATGATGCATTGCGTCAATGTCTCGATAAATTGTTGCGTTACCTCAACATTGAATAGGGAGAAAAATAGATACACTACAGCATCTAGCCTCAAATAAACAAGCACTTATTCTAGGTGTTCGTCGCCAGGAAAGCTTCTTAGCTTCTTTATTTTAAACGATAGGAGTAAGGAAAGGCTGGTTAATTCATAAAAATGTATTTAAATTTCACTGCTGCGTTGCGTCATTGTCTCGATAAACTGGTGCTTTACCTTAATATTGAATGGGGAGGAAAAATATAGCAGTCCTACTGCCATTTAGCAACAAATATCCGTGGCACCACTGCCCTCCGGCGGTTATTACTGAAATGCGTTCCTTTAGCACTGTATGATGATTAATATTATGCTACTTTAAAAACTTTCCCGTACTATTTTTAACATTTTCTTTTCCACAAAGCTTCTCGTGACAATTATGAACAAAAGAAAAGAATTGTTCAATTTGGTTCGTTTGGTGATGCGCGTACATGAATTTCGGTGATTCAATTATATATTAATTGGTGCTCGAAGTGCAATGTCATGCCATGTCGTTAATGTGTGAAAAACAATTCTATGCACCAACAACCTCCAGAAAGAAAACATAATAGCTTTGCTTGCCGTCAAAAGATTGCTTCAAAGCTTCAGCAAATACAGTTATAAATATTACATATTCTATAACATAGTTTAAAAGATAAACTTTAAACACGGAGTTCTAACCATCCATTCATTTTAACTTTATCTATGTTCATAGTAGGTAGATAAGATATTAGATATCACTTGAAATACATATTTTGTGAACCCCCGAAAAAGGCCTGCGAGTATGTGCTTTTGTGCGTTTGCGTTTTTGGGCAACACAACTCTATTTTAATTTAGTATCTTCCAAGGATATAACAGGAAGTATTTTGGGCCGCACCATGGCCGAGTGATAGTCCACTTGCCTCTCACCGAGGTAGCTCAGATTCGATCAGAATCGATCGCATGTGTGGGGTTTTCTCCGGGTTGCCCCTCCATCGCATTCCACCGGTGCTCCATCCTCATTTCATGTAATAGTGTGATCACAAGCGATTGCTTAAGTAATAAAAGCTGGCATTAACACTAGCCAAAAGAAAACGACAACTTTCAGGAAAGTACTAATGCCCAAACTACCCTATACACAAAGACCTTTTCAAGATCTCAATTTTCTGAAAATGGTCCTAATAAAGATATTTAGATAACAAATAAAATGTATACTTTGAATTTCTTGGAAATAGATTCTGAATTTCTCGTAATTCTGATGGACTTTTGAATAACAAGTAAACGATCAACTCCACGAAAAAAAGTGTATAACATGAATTATGTGTTTTAATGTGCTCTACAGTTTTTTGTGGTAAGTTTTTGTCTATCTTTTACGCTTAGCAGATATACAAAATTCCGTAAAATTGATGCAGAATAGAGTAGTCTTCAGAGGTTATTCCCAAAAAATCCAAGATATACACATTATTTGTCAGGTAAATATAATTAATATACGATATTTTAATCAAAATCATTAGCGTCATTTTTGAGAAAACCAACATTTTCGCAAAAAGTTCCATGTAAAGAGAAGTTGGAGGTGGGGCGTTTTTCTTGAAAATCTTCGTGTCGCATCCTTGCAAGATACCAAACTTAGATACCAAGTTTGGTATTTAATATTTAACGGTCTTTTCGTTTTTAAGGTATGCTGTCCACAGACACACACACACGGACGAACCTTTTTCCAGAAATGCTTATTCAGGATTCAGGGGGACCCAAGACATGCATTTCTGGTATCGAATTTTGGGTGCATTACAATACCTTCTCTATACACTATGTACATAGTACGTATAGAGAAATTAATTAGATATGAATAAAACACAAAATTAATATCCATTCTCTTCTATTGCATTTCATTTTTAAATACTTGTCTGCTTTAACGAAAGGCCTCAACATTGTTCTTTTTCTACCATGAAAAGAGAACCAAATTTCAGTGATAATTGTATAGCGACAGCTGTTAGAAGTTTTGACTACGGTTTTAGCTTCGTGTATTCCTTCACTTCCCTTTTGCTTATAACGAACTAAGTAATAAAAACATTTATTCTAATGTTTATCTTGATTAGAATGGTGTAGATAAAAGAATAGTCTTTTATAGGAATAGTTTGTTTGCAGAACGGGTAGAGCAGATCCGAATAGAAAACATCAGATTTTTAATACTATACTGAATTACACTTTCAGCTGTATGATACCTTATTGTTATAGTTAGTTATTTTTATTTATTATATATAAATGATTCTATAAATTTTTATTGATTCATTTATAATTCAAAACTTATTGTTTTTTGGTTTTAATGTTTTTAATAACATGTGTTGCATATACTTAGTCATTTTCTGGCAAATTACTTTCCTGAGAAGTTTAATAATAAATAATATAATAGTATAATATAATAATAAAATACATAATAAAACAAAATAATATATAATACAATAAGTATATGTACTATATTGTAAATAAATATAATAATAATAATAATAATAATAATAATAATAATAATAATATAAGGTATTTGAATCCAAATTGTTATAACAATTATATGAGAAATGTTTTCCACATAAAGAATAGACAGAAGTTATAGGATTTTGTTTTAAATCTTCGTGTCGTATTATTGGATGGTTCTGCAGCTACCTATATACAAACTTTAGAATATAACTAACTGTACGTTTTTGAGTTATGCTGTCCATAGAGACACACAGACAAGGAAGATAATGTAAAAATGTCTGTTGTGAAATCTCAGTGTCAAGAAATTGGGTAGAATGCTCTAGATACCTTCTAGTTACGATAGTGGAAGAGAAAATAAAAGTTTAAATCCCAAATGTCTAGTTACTTCGGAGTACACAAACGAATGATAACCTTTGACCTTACCTCGCGAGGTCTTGCTTTTATTGTTTTCACTGTGAAGAGAGGTTTTCAGGAATACGCTGCCTTGCGCTCTATAAGCTTTTATACTTTTTAGTACTTAGATAAATTTATACATGTAACAAACTTTAACGAGTTTTTGAATCGTGGTACTAAGATTAGACTTTCAAAACAAATGAGGCGCTTTACGAAAATATTTACAGAAAACCAGCAATTGCGATCAGAGGAAAAAAAAGTCATATAATCGTTTGCTTGACAAACTAAACATCTACTACACTAGCAGCATGGCAGATGATAAAAATTTGTGACTAGAATGGTATGAGAGTCTGCCCCATTTGTGTCGCCCTCCGTGGTCTGGTGGTTACTATGCTAGTCTCATATACCCAAGGTCGGGGTTCAAACCCGGCAGAGGACGATGTACAAATCCTTAGCAGGCTTCATTCTGAAGGGAAGTAAAGCCATTTGCCCCGTGTTGTAAATTTACGCACTTAAAAAAGAAACTCAAGCCTGATAAAGAGGCCTCTGAGCAAAAATAAGTAGTATTTCACGCCAATATAGAACTGCGAACCACAGTAGTTACAGAGCAATCTAAATTCAATTTAATGACTATAATACAAAATTCAATAACCATTTTTATAATTTCAGAAGTATTTTTGTTAGCATCAATCGTTCTTTCGAACACTGTATCACAGAAATCTTGCAATCCCAATTTAATTTTTTGCCCCATTTGCGAGAAGGAAGAGTCATGGACTCGCATCTTGGCAAGATGTAAGGCTACGGAGGAGTGTAGAGACTACTGCGCTCCTTTATCACCGCGAATGGAGAGTCAGGAGCATGTTGGACGCTACTGGCAGGCATGAAAGACGAGGATATAGGTAAATTTTTGCTTAAGGCGAGACCGCTGATCTGTGACGGCTGATAGCAGGGTAGAGGGTGAGCGATAAGAAGAGCTAAAAAGACAATGTTTTATATATATATATATATATATATATATAAAAGTCATTATTTTGTTATGGTGTTAGTATGGTGTATGTGCATCTCTATTAAGTACATTCTTTATTATAATGGGGTAAACTAATGCATGGGAATATGGTTTAATGCGTGTTTTAAGATGTATTTAAATAGGTTTGTCTTTTTATTTTTATGTTCGCTCTTTACATTTTTGTTTTATTAGTGATTATTATTTTATGTATTGCAAAAGCATGCACGTTTGATGAAAATCATTGTACATATACTGGTATTTAAATAAATACACTTATTCATTCATTCAATTAAACAATATTGAAACACAAGGGAATAATAAAGAATCTCATAGTGATGGGGAAGTACAAGATCACTAAGCAAGGTATCTTGAATGAATAAGTGCATTTATTGACATAACGATATCACGCACTGAACTTCAACAATCAGCCGAGTCCACAGACCGTGCATGCTTTTGTAATACACACTGAAAAGCAATAACGAAGAATTAAAACAGTAAAGACGAAAATAAAAAGACAAATGTATTCAAATACAACAATTTATATTTACAGCACAGAGTACACCTTATTCGGAAGCAAATACACTTAAAAGAAATGTATACACATAATATATACGCAACATATAAAACCATATCACAACAATGACTTAGGTATGACATAAAATATATGTATGTAAAAATTTGTAGTCACTTTTGTTTAGTTGTTCTTATCCTTCCCCCCTCTTCTCCATTGGCATCCTTCTCAGATCTCAGCTATCTTGCTTTAAATATAAATTAATCTAGCGTTTCCACGTCTTCCGTGCCTACCAGTAGCGTCCAACATGCTTCTAGCTCTACATTCGCGGTGGTAAGACTCACGGTAAATATGTTTGCCGCCATTTCTCCGTACCCCTACATCTTGCCAAGTTGTGAATCCACGACTCTTCTTCCTCGCAAATGGGACAAATTTTCGTACCATTCTCGTCAGCATTTTTGTGCTCCTCCATGCTCCTAGTCTAATCCACGCGAGCCTCTCTCTAATTTGGTACCTGTTTTGATGTATTGCTCCATACCCCACTCCGATTTTAACCCAGACTGTACTTCTAATGAAACCTTCTCCGTGCATTGAACAATTATTCGCTGTCTGTCCATATCACAGAGGCGGTTCTAATTTTTCTTCAAATACTCCGCCTGTTTGCTTACCCCGCCATCCAAATGTATCCTATCCCAATGGTTTCCAACCCTTTCTTTAATTTTGATGCCCACGTCGACTTACCTTCCATTCGCAACTATTCGCGGTAGCAGACTGCCCTAATTAGAGATTGGTTTCCGCGAACGATTCTCATCCAATATTTAACTGCTCTGATTTTGCACTCTATCGCTTCACTATGCGCCCCGAATGGCCTCATTATTACGCAGTTTGCTGTATCCTCCCTACACCCAGAATTCCTTTCAAAGATTGGTCCTCACTTGGTCCAGATTGCCTGTTTGTTCCCATCCCCATCTTATTGTATTACGTGTTTTACTGCGTTTATTTTACGTTCCCAAATCTTTAGATAACTTCGCAGTTTAAAAGAACGTATTTTTTTGTCCTGCATAGAAATTAATGTAATACAAAGTTTTAGGGATACGGATACATATATTTTGATAAGCTGTACATTTATATGTATTCATTCGTGTGTTAAATACCATTTGAACATTTTGGCGGGTTCTTAAGATTTTATAATTACCGATTTCAAATTACCCACCGTTAATCAACAATACAAAAACCTCTCGCACAGATAGGTCAGTTGAGTAACTATTTTCTGGGAGAATGAAGCCCAATTTTATGATTAGAGATAAAGGTTTTCAATTAATTCTTTATTTACATAAAATGCCTGCTGTTATTTGCTTTAAACAAATCTCATCGATTTATTAAAGCCTTAGGTTTGAGTATATTCCATAAACAATTTCTCTTCAACAGCCTATAAAGTTAATATCCTTAATAATTTTATGAAAGTAGGATATCATAAGAGATAATAAAAAACACATCGCGGGAAAATACAGACTTGTAACTTTTAAATTCTGTGAAATAAATAGTATTATATTTATTGTTGTATATTTATATTTTACCAATTCTATAAAAAATATGTATGTGCTCTTTTCTCACAGCACATCATTAGTATCTGAATAACTTTGTAAATATTCACGACGTAAAAAAAAAGTTGATAGTTCACATCCTAAGTCCTTATTTCAAAAGAAGTGTATCCAATCAGTTTGAGCTAAATTCGTAATTTCGCACTCTGTTACTATTGTAGATATTTAAAAATGAACTTTGACAGGCAAAATAGGTTCTTAAGTATTTTAAATAAAATATTACAGTTTAAAAGAGAATATTTTCACTGAATATATTACTTAATTCTACAGTGAAACAAAGTTTTTCGTTTTAAAAATTGCCTTAATGCGAAATTACTTTAAAAATAAAATTTAGGTATAATAATCATCCGCTCTTGATTAATAAATTACATGTTCATTAATCTATTCTTATGTATCTACGTGTCGAGCTATTAATTGAATTCCTCCACCAACCGGCTAGTTGAGTTACTAAGAAACAAGCAGCGCCCTCCTAGAGTAGAAACCAGAAATACTATCGAGAGACAATCAGAATCTTCCCATCTCCTCGCCTCTCCAATTTTCTAGAACTATGTGGAAAGTGACAGTGGATATATAAACGATCATTCTTTTAATAAGTCACTGAGATGGTATTTTTCTGAAGTGAAAAAATGTGTCGTTCTCCGAGTAAGGGTGTAGCGAGTGTTGTTATTTCAAAAATTTATAGAGCTTGAATGTTCGACTTCGCAGCGAGTAAGCACAGAGAAGCTGCTTCGCGCGTATTTCATTACACTGTGACGTCGTGAAGAAACGTAGGTGACAAAGATTAAACTACAACGCATTAGTGAAATAAAACAGACTGGACAAGCTGTACTATTGGCTATTCTCCAGTATAGTATTCTATCTTTTAAATGAAGCATTTCTTCAAAGAAAAATTTTACCAAACCATACCTAATTGATCCCATTATTTTTTTTTCAACAGTCAATTGCCTTGGGTTTCAAATGTTTTACAGAGAAATGTAATAAACAATCACAGTTGTAAATTATGTGAATAAGATTGTGAATACTGGATACTCATTAACAGCAAGGTTTCAATGCAGCATTCTTGACGCCCTCGTAATGTAATGTGCTGGTCCATTTTACTTTCCATGGCGTTCAGTTAATTAATGCTTTGTAGTTCTGTTACTTCTGCTTCTCCCTTCTAGTTATTGTTTGCCAAGAGGGCAACCTGGATTCTAATAAAAATGTAATATTGCAGGAACTTTAAACACTGTTTTCGACGTTCTTCTCTTTTAATTAACATGAAAGAATTCAAACTAACTCACTTCAGATAGTAAGCGACTGAAATATGCTTTTATTTTTAGTTTTTCATTTGAGGTTAATTTACATACAAAGCCATGAAAAACTTTAGTCTTGTGTATACAGAAAGTTTTGAGTTTCAGACTTCCCAAGTCTTTCTACCTGAGAAGAAGACATGCTGAACATAACTTGTCTTCCACGCCTATCTGAATCTGTTAATCTCTTATTATTTTAGACAAAGCGAGCGACAAGAACGGGTGGGAAACGGAGAATTGTATCTAAAGATAATCACTGTGCCCGTCTCTTTTTGGTTAGAGTAAAAAGTCTGAAACTGAAACCCACACCAATGATCAGAGCTGAGTTGCTTTCCCGAAAGAAAGGAGAGCCGAAAATTAATGACCTTATTGAGCAACGATTCGAGAACCGCGGAGTACAGGTAGTATCTCCAAAAACAGTTTCAAACTTCTGGAAAAAATAGCACTAAGGGAGTATTACACAAATTATTACAGAAAATAGCAAGACATTAGTTTAAGAGTCTGAGTTATACACAAAGGCACCGCGTAAAAAGAAAAGCCATTACAAGAAAGCTATAGTTTCGCATTTCTCGATAACTTTGGCAAATTTTTACTTTCCCTACACGTACTATCTACATAGTGTATAGAGAAGGTTTTGCATTCCAACCAAAAATTACATACCGAGATTTCGCCGGAAGTACGTACTTATGGTCTCGCTAAATAAACAAAAAAGCATTTTTGGAAAAAGATCCGTGTGTGTGTGTGTGCCTGTGTGTATGTGGACAGCATAGCTCAAAAACGAAAAGACTGTTTAATAAAACTTTATATTTAGGTTTGGTGTCTTCCAAGGATGCGACACGAAGATTTTCAACAAAATTCCCCACCTCAAACTACTCTTTACATGGAAAAATTTTCGAAAATTTTGATTTTCTCAATAAAGGCTGTAACGATTTAGATTAAAATCTCTTATATTTAAGATATTTGCATGCTACATAAAATGTATATCGTGACTTTTCTGGAAATAGCATCTAAATACCCCTTTATTCTGGATGATTTTTATTGAATTTTGCATAACTGGGAAACCGTACGAGATAGACAAAAACTTAAAACACAACAAATGTAGATCAGGATAAAACACACAATTTATGTCATATATATTCGTGGAGCTGATCGTTTTTGAAATACTCCTTGTTATTTGTTTCAGCTTTAAAAAACTAATACTTTTCTCATACAGGAATCTGTCAACTCCTCTCCATACAAACAAAGAAACTTCGGTCACATAGCAACCAGCTTTTGACTATCTCTTTAACCTGTGGTACTCCCTTATTTCGTTTCTACTTACAGGGAATCAAGTAATAAGATTATTTCTGCTAATTTTTCTCAATTCGCATGAAGTAAATGGAATCCTAAGCTTTTTAACAATAATTTGTTGCAGAGATGTAGAGAAAGTCATGTGAATGGAGCACATCATATTTTCTTATATTCATTTTGTAGTATAACTCTTAAGATTTATTTGCTCAATGTAACATTTTCTTGGAATTAATAATTTATTAAGGAGACAAGATACTCTGAAATGGCAAAACATAACTTTTTTGGTTTTAATAAAACCTCTATTATTTCGAGTTACAGAAAATTTGTACTTTTGGGTGTTTGAGAGGATTTTAATCAATTTAAATATAATTTAAATGCTAGTGTGCATTTCTTTAAAGCTGCAATGAAACGCCTCTTTTTAGAACATTTGTATCTTTGAATTCAATTTTCTCAAAACAGTGTTTTTGGATACTTAGATTACATTTTTTTCAGAAACTATGAGACCTGGAAAGCTGAAATCCTCACCACATATATACAACACATAATATAACTTTCTGAACCAGCAATATTGATAAAACTAGGAAATCAACAATATTGTAAATTCTCCACATTTTCACGTTTCTGAATTTGCAAATATACTTCTTTTTTAATTCCTACTGAATTTTATCATAGTTAAATAATTGAGGTTCAGAACATAGCTGAATATACCAAGAATAAGCATGCAAATGTGTGATTAAAGATAGATGAATTCACATGTTTTAGGACTAAGCTTCATTACTTTTTTGTTGAATGAAATTCTTTTTATAGACTCAACCACATAAGCTATTAAGGTTAACAATCACTTAGAAATAAGTTTTCATTATTTATAGAATAATTTATATACATTTCTTAAATACAATTGAATACTGTTAATTCAACTCACTTAAGGTGTAATTACTGTATATTCAGACTACCTTGTCCACTTAAAAGATGGAACCAAATAAAGAAAACTAATGCATTGGTCGGCATTCACATCACCACTCTTTGGATTTCGGTGAAGTTGCTCTGCCAACAAGGTCACTGTTAACATGTGATGAAATAATATTACTCGATTTTTTCAGGTAAAAACAAGACTTTCATAACTTCTTTTGATAACGTATACCAATGAAGATATACATAATTCTTGCTTATCTACATATAGCCAGTATTTCAACCAAAATACAAGCCAAAATGTCAACGCAAACACACTTCTTAAGGTACTCTGAACAAAAATTCTTTTTATAAAAAGGATCTGCGGTGTGTGTGTCTGTAAACAAAACTGTAGTGAAACCAAAACTGGAAAAATGGTCGTATATATGGCAGCATTCTCTTAAAAAATGTTATGTCATATCCTTGGAAGAGACTGAACACAAAGTCTAAGTATGGTATTTGACTAACTTTTCACACAAGGAGCTTTTTCTGAAGATGGTTTTTCGTTTATTAGGGGTTCTCAAAAATGTATTTTTGACGAGATCTAGGTATCGAACCTTCTCTACCATAATGTGCATTATACGAGGTAGAGAAAGTAATAAATAACGTCGTATTTGCAGCACTACAAAATAAGTTTTCACTTCCAGAATGTCTGAGAAGATTTTTGTGCTCAACAGTTACTTTCAAATGTGCGATCTAAAATCTTGTAATAAATTAGTTACATGTCGGACTTAGTGTTACAATGGCTATCACATTTTCTTTGAATTTTCATCAGAAAACATGGTCCACTAACCGCTTCCTCGTTAATATTCCCTTGTCATTAATTTAACTTCCCGAACCGTTCGCTCGCTTTACGCTTTCTGGCCGTAAACCTCGCAGATCTGTCAATGGATTTTATTCTGTTGGTATATGTCGCGTAAAAATTGGAATTACTGACCGTATTTTACAATCAGCGAACCACTTTATTGGCTTATACATGCCAGCAGCAGACCAGAACTCGTATATATGGTCAGAATTCCATAAAATGTCGTCTTTGTCCCAAAATTGATACAACAAGGTTAATTTGAATATCACAAAAACGTTTCTGACTTTATTGGCATGAAGTTAAATGCAGAGTAGTAGATTGTGTAACAAGGATTTCCCAGATTTTCTTAAGCAAATGTTAAGAATATGAGCCTAAAACGGCTCTAATATTTAAAAAAAAATATACAACTAAAGTCTAAGGATCGAATTTATTTTAATTGTAAAATTTAGTAGAAAGCTACTAATTAATTGAAACGCGGCTGTAAGTGCTACACACGTACAAAAAACAGTCCAATTAATTTAAAAATGAATAAAAAATCTTATTTATTTTATTTACATTTTTAATTATCAAATTACGATTTCATGCTAATGGCAAACAGTTTAGGAAATGTTTTATTACATATTTCCCTGTTGGTAAAACAAGAATTGAGTAATACAGTAACACAAAGTTTAAAGTCTAATGTTTTAAGAACTGTTCGTTATGTGCTGAGCAGGAAGTCCCGTTCTCTGGGAGAATCTGCTTTACTAAATCCTTATCAACTTAAATGGTGCTCTTTACATCACAGCTATTTTTTCTTTACGTTTCTTTGTTTATTTCTTTCTTCCTTCCTTCCTTCTTTTGAGTGCATACTTTTATACTTTTATTTTACTTCCAGTCTACTGTCGAAAATTTGATTCTTAACTCTTAACAGTCTGTCTAAAGCTAAAATAATTTCTGTAGCAGACGTATTTTAGTGTGGTGGTAGCGTGTCTGCCTCATTCAAGAGGTCATGAGTTCGAATCTTGGTTAGAATGAGTTACCCGAATAAGGACGAATGTCGAGTAAATCTAAGCTTCATGTACCACGGCTCATTTGAGCATCATTTCACCCATTTCATTCATCGTCTGATATGACCTACCAGGGTAAATGACAATAAACCAACAATCAAATGAACGAATATACTTAAAAATAAAAAACAAGCACTTGTTATTCACTCGCTCTAAAAATTCATCACTCTTTCAGTAAGTTTAATTTTCATATTTTAAAGAACCTATTTATAATAAACCGATTGATCTTGGATTAGTTTTCGCTTTTCTGACCCAAAATGGCGCAATAGCTGTTCCTTGCGAACTCTATATGGTTGAACACTAGTTTGTATATTTTCTTTTAATATAGAGAGAGATATGTTGCTCTGAAAGAATTCGAAAATGTTGCTGTACTATTTACAGCCAATGAAAAATAGATTACCAAACTCGATTAATGTTCCCATTTATTTTTGTAATTGTTGATTTTATTTTTGTTCTTTCTATACTACGTGTAATAAGTAGAGAGAGACAGATATTTTATTCCATCTAAAATTTTGATATCAACATTTCACCAAGCATATATGGTTATATGGTGTTTTGAGAACCGTTGAATAAGGAAGGTGTGTGTGTATCTAAAAAAGATAACTCAAAAATGAAAAGTGGAGCAAAATTTCTAAGCCCAGTATCTTCCAAAGGTGAGAAACGATTATTTTCTAGAAAATCGCCCACAACAAACAATCCTTACATGGAAAAATATTCTAAATTTGTATAATTAGTATTTCTTAATAGTGGTGATAAGAGTTTTATTTATATGCTATTCTAAGAAGTTTATGATATATAAAATGTGTACCCTGAATTTCTTTGGAATGGCCTCTAAAGTCCTCTTTATTACTTTTGTGTACCTGGTAAACAGAATTTTTAGATATCGTTAAAGCCCGTAAGCCATCCATATTTTCTGGGGAATAGGTTGATTAAATGTTGTTAATTTATTATATTTTAATTTTAATAAGGTATTATAAAATATAAATAAATTCCTCATTGAGCAAAGGAGCAGTAAAAACAGCTACAAAGTACCTATAAATCAAATCTCAAAGTATTTAAATGTATAGCAATTATTATTCAGTTTTAGAGCTACTATAAATAAACGAGCGCCTTACATTCAAAAGGTTTCAGTTTGAATCTCGCTTAGTACTGAGATACCCGGATAAGACTCTTTTCATGTTTTTCCTTATCCTGAGAAGACGAATTTCAAATAACTTTAAGCTCCAAGAACCTCGAGATCATTTAAGCATCATTTTAGGATGTCACTCGTTGGTGCATATATGATAGCATGTTAAAGGAGGTTTACCTAATAAATAAATAAAAAACTAATTAATTTTTTTACTTTTCAGACTTATGACCCTCCCATATCCTTTTAACAATTCTCTAAAAGTATGCTATGTGACATAATATATAACGCTTTAACAAATACGATGTAGATATAGAGTGTCTATTTTAGAAAACTCAAATGGTAAAAAAAAAAAAAAAACGAGACGAATGCTTAAGAAGTTTCAGTTGCACATGTTTCTGGAGTAAAGGCGGGCATATCTATCTTGAGCAGCGACATTTCCATTTTACAGTTAACACTGAGAACACCTGAGATAAAATACCTTCCCCAGGGATTTCCATCTGTGTAAAGTTGTCAACCAAGTAATGTTTTCTCTTACAAAAGGCACATGACAAACACTTACACATTTATTTTTGGACTTCCTGGAAGAAACGTTAGAAAGAGGTTCAGAAAAATAATATATAGACCTCCTGTTAGGTTTCTATTGTCCATTTGGTAATATGTACTTTAGGTACAAGTGAATTGATGAAAATCATTTATCTAATAAGTGTATTCTTAGGTATTAAGTTTAATCATACAATTATGCTACACAACCACTTATCAACATAAAATATATTTGGTGAAAGGCTCATAATAGGTAAACATTGGCAGATAAATGGTGTAAGAAGCGTACAAATATTTTATTTCGCCATTGATATCACAACACTTTTCTCTTCCCTGTGTGTCCAGGTTCTATTCTCATAACCGTCTCTACCTATTGGGCCACAAAATGTTATTACAAAAGCTTATTCTAAGCAGATACCAGCAAGATAAATATTAGCAGAAACGTTCTATTTAGTAATAAATTAAAAACAGTAACATATTTTAAAAGTTGTCGCAATGTGATGCAAATGGAATTCCGTTGTTTTTGCATGAAAAAAGTAAATAACTAAGTCCCATTTGAGAAAAATCTATTTATTGGGAATTCAAAAAGTAATAAGACAATATTAGAAATGTTTAACTTCACAAAAAATGGATAGAAGTTATGTGTTTTAAGAGATCTATTCACTTCTTTTGTATAGAAAGCGTTTTGTCTATCTCTTACGCCTTAATAATTATGCAAAGTCATCTAGAATGAACAGAACTTCAGAGTCTCTGCCCATAAAATTTAAGGTATATGTTTTATTTGCCATGTAAACATTTTTAATATGTGGCACCTTAATAGATTTCGCTTAGAGCCATTTTTTAGAAAAACAAACATTTCAAAATGTTTATATGTAAAAGTTAGTTACGAATACCGGCATTTTCTTGAAAACCTTTCGTTGCATCTTTGGAAGATGCTGAACTCAAATATCAACTTAGAGTTTAACTGACATTTCATTTTTGATACTCATAAACAAAGGCACACACACATGCACCTTATTTTGTATACAGTGCTCTTTGTACCCTAAAACTTGTATTTTGTAGTGGGTTTTATCTTTTTTGGGATCTCGAAAGGTGCGATCGTTTGAGGTTGCTAATAACTCAGGATTTCTAAATTTTCATTGCAAAGAAATTTAAGTAGTTCTATTCCACTGTTGTATACTTCACTATTACAATTTACCTCCCATACATGTCTAACTATTATCTCTTTTGTTAAATAGAATTAGTAATTAGAAATCACAATATAACTTTTTTTGTCTGGCTCCTCGTTCCATTTATCCAAAATTTGAACAATAATGTCAATGAGCCCGTAATAAAGCAGAAGAAACAATTTAGAATGGTCAAAATAAGTGATTTTTCCCCAAAACGTTGATGTCCAAAATGTTACGTCTCATACACGTCGGTGCCGACTTTGTGTTCCCCTCGATGTACTCACTATTTCGTCTTCCATGCGATGAACAACCGGAACTCTACCACAACGTCTGTTATGCAAAATTCCGTAAAATTGATCCAGAATAAAGTAGTCTTCAGAGGCTATTCCCAAAAAAGTCAAAATATACATTTTATTTGTCAGGTAAATATCTTTAATATATGATATTTTAATCAAAATCGTTAGAGGTATTTTTTAGAAAATTAAAATTTTCGAAAAAAGTTCCATGTAAAGGCCAGTATGGGGTGGGGGAATTTTTCTCAAAATCTTCGTATCGCATCCCTGGAAGATACTAAACTTAAGTACCAAGTTTGGTATTTTACCAACTTTTCGTTTTTGATTTATCGTGATCACAGACACACTGACACACGGACCTTTTTCTGAAAATACTTTTTTTGGATACAGGGGACCCTATAACATATATTTCCGGTGAAATCGAATTTTTTGGTGGAGTGCAATACCTTCTCTATACACTATTTGCATAGTACGTATAGAGAAAGTAAACATGGTTGCAGAAGAGGAAGACAATGTTATTAAATACGAGAGATATGAACCACTTGATATTATAAATGAAGCATTGTAAATTAAGCATCCTACATATTTCAGGACTGTATCCCTAACAGGCATTTAAAAAAAAATATCACAAAAATCCAAAGGTGGACTGTCAACATGAACAAAGACGAAGCAGGAAAATGAAATGCTGGATCATAATTATTTCTGCATTTTCTCGCGCTTCCGCTAAATACGCGAGAAGAAAACACACACCTTGTTTTCCCTGCAAACATTAGGGTTCCTTGTTCCGACTGTCCGTTAAATGCGCTTTGAAATTAATGGAAGTTGTTGGTTAGGCGCGAAAATAAATATTTTAAGGTGAGTTTTAATTGGATAACAAGAGAACAGAGACTAAGGATGAGCATGAAATATGTCACCGTTTCACAAAGAACAGGGATGTCCATTTATGGAAGTTTTGTTCTTAGCGTCTCACTCTATACTGGGCATGAAAGATCGCTTAATTTTGCTCAGAGACCTCTTATCAGGCTTGAGGTTCTTTTACATGCCGTAAATCTACGACATGGGACCAATGGCTTTACTTCCCTTAAGAAGGAAGGAATGCTAAAGATTTTTACTCCCGAAAAAAGCCATCGTACGTGGTGGCCATTGACACCAAGCAGCATTTTAAGTACTGTAAGCACAAAAAATGATTTATATAAAGCAAAGATGGTAACCACTAAACTTTTACCACCTAAGTGTTAAATAGATGACATTTATTGGAAATGTTATAATCAAGTTGCTTTATTATTTTATCCCGATAAACTTAACACCACGGGTCCTACCCTTATCACTTTTTAAGACATCCCACTACAATTCAACTGGACAAAGATATAAGTTCTTACTTTCTCTATTTCGTAAATAGTACATAGGTAGAAAATTTCGATACTAAAGTTTCAGTAGTTTTAGGATTCTCTGGATACAAAACCATTTCACAAAAAGGTCTGTGTGTGTGTGTGTGTGAACAGCACAACTTAAAAACGAAAAACTTGAAATTTAAGTTAGGCATCTACCAAAGAAACTAGACAAAAATGTTCAAGAAAATTTCCCCTCACCAAACTACAGTTTACATTAAAAAAAATTATCGAAGCTTTTTTATTCTCTTAAAAATGAGTTAATTTGATTAAACTAGCGTACATAAAGAATATTTACATGAAGATATCATGAATATCTTGAATATTCTAGGAATAGCTAATGAGATCCTCTTCCTTCTGAACGACCTTTGCATAACTAGTAAACCTAAGAGAGAGAAGAAAACTTACTACACAAAAATGCAGATGTCGTTAAATACGCAATTTATCACTATATATTTTTTGTAGTGTTAACGGTTCCCAAGATATTCTTTGTTATTGGTCTCAATTTTAAAATACTATACTCTTCTCAAACAAAGTCATCAATTACATAGCAAGAGGTTTTAATCCTTAGTTGTCTACATAGGTTTTCATAATCCTGCCGAAGGCATCATCAACGAAGTGGCTAAGAGCGTTATGGCGATGTACACGTGAATACAACTTCTGAATGAAGGGAGGACGGTGTGGGCTATGACGTAACATTGTAGTCTATTCATCCCTTCCCTTAGACTTCCATTTGTGGATTGTCTGTCTCGCAGTGAAATGCCTGCTCCAAATGATAACCAGAATCCATGCAAACGTGCATGTACATCTAATTTTTCTGTACTGCTTCTGATGAAAATGTAAAGAAATGTATTTGTTCCAAGAGTTTACCGGAGATATACAAAGCTAATATAAGGCGTCATTATATTGCGTGTCTAAAAGATAACTCCATACTGCCAAGGAGGAAGCCCCAACGCAGACCCGCTGCCTCTCTGTCTCTTATTTTTACTTTCTCTATAGGCACTATGTATATAGTGTATAGAGAATGTATTGTACTCCACCGAAAAATTCGATAGCAAGATTTCACCGGAAATATATGTTTTAGGGTTCCCTGTATCCAAAAAGAGTATTTTCAGAAAAAGGTCCGCGCGTATGTGTGTGTGTGTCCGTGAACACGATAACTCAAAAACGAAAAGTCGGTAAAATACCAAACTTGGTATTTAAGTTTAGTATCTTCCAGGGATACGCCACGACGGTTTTGAGAAAAATCCCCCCACCCCAAACTACCCTTTACATGGAACTTTTCTCAAAAATGGCTCTAACGATTTTGATTAAAATATCATATATTAAAGACATTTACCTGAAAAATAAAATGTATATCTTGAATTTTCTGGGAATTTTAATAACTGCTAAACCATAAGAGATGGACAAAAAATTACTATACAAAAAATGTAAAGCACGTTAAAGCATACAATTTATGGTATATACATTTTTTTCGTGGAGCTGGTCGTTTTTGAGACATTCCTTATTTTTGGTTTCTGCTATGAAAAACTTACACTTTTCTCATACAGGAATTTGTCAACTGCTGTCCATACAAACAAAGGAACTTCAGTGACATAGCAACCAGCTTTTGACTTTCACTTTAACCTATGGTACTCCCTTATTTCGCTTCTACTTACAAGGAAGCAAGTAAGACTATTTCTGCTATTTTTTTCTGATTAGAATGAAGTAAATAGAAGTATAAGCTTTTTAATAGTAATTTGTTGCAGAGATGTAGAGAAAGTCTTGTGAATGGTACACATCAGATTTTTTTTATAATGATAACTTTAATGTATTACTGTTATGCTCATTACATGACAACAGAACTTGAAACATGGCAAGGACTCTATCCAATGACAAGTCTTATAATTAATTTACATTGTCAGGTCTGAATGATGCTTTCTTTTTAATCATCTGTCTCTTCGAAATTCTGGCAGGTGTTGAGGAATCATGTTCAGTAATGGATTGGAATGGCTGGCGAACTTCTTGTAGAGCTTCATATAGCAGTCTTGCAGGGCAGTTGCTACTAGTGGAATCTGAAGATCCTGATGGATGGTTGTGATGCGGAAATACCATGGTGCATTTATCATGAGCCGAAGGATACGATTTTGAAGAGTCTGCACTCTTTTTATCTGTGAATCAGATACAAAAATCCAAATGTCACACCCTTATGTCCATATAGGCCGAACCAAGGAGAGCTAGATCACTATTTTGTATTAAAGTCGGAGAAGATTTTTCCCATATTAAATAATGTATCTGGCGGATTCTGTTTCTAATTTACGTACTACATCAGTGATGTGTGGTTTCCACGTTAATCGCTTATCTAACATTATCCCAAGTTACTTTACCGCTTCGGTTTGTGGGATACCACAAATACTGCAGTGGTTTGGTACATTGATTTTGTATGTAAATTTTACAGATTTTGATTTTTTCCATTCATTATTATTCTCCATTGTGCTGCCTCTCAGCTGCCAAATCTCCTCCGGCTTCCGCCGGTAGGGAAGCCTCGCCCTCACCGGTCGCTGTCTCATCGGCAGTCAGCACCGCTTCTCAGCAAACGCAACCGTAGTCGCTCTGGTTAGTGTAATGTTTAAAGAGGTACTTACTGACCTTTCCAGCTGACACTTCCTAGCAGACGTGCAGTTGCAGGGCCTTCATGCTTGAGGGCCAAGTGCATTCTCAGTGGCAAGGGACCAACACCGCTCTTCAGGATAGAGCTTCAAGACCGCGCTGACCTGGAAGCTGCTTTGGCCTTGTTAGGGCAACACTTGCGCGTCATCGCACTGACCCCTGATGACGCTATGGGCACAGCGTGAAAACCTGCTCCTCACTTGTGGAGCCACGGCTTACACCACAGAGTGCACTGGGCACGATATTCGCCGCAGACGCCGGTGGCACAAAACCCCAACGGGAATGCAACGGCCAGGGGTAGGCCATGGTCCCTTGTGCTGTCGTCCATGGATTTACTTTACTACTACAATAATCATTACTATTATCTTTATTAACATTAACATCATTATCATTAAGTGCTATGTACGAATATAATTTAATAAATTAATGGAGTTTTAAAGATACTTTGGAGGGTATTATAAATAGAGGCTTAATATTTGCTTAAGGATATAGAAATGTGGTAATGGATAAAAGTGTGTAATTCGTAATCGTACTATAGGGATGAAACGTCCAATACAAGCGCAGTGATTGAAGAATTTTTCAAAATTGAAAACAATTATATCGTATTCACATCCTCGGATAGCAGATGCAAATGTATGTGCTCTGTTAAAAGTAGTCACATGTAACAGAGAATTAGATTTAAATACTCTGCCATCATAATTCCTCGACCAAATTCATTCTTCACTGTGACCTGCGTCAGGTATTTTCAGTGCAGTACTGTATGGCCGCGCCGTGGCCGAGTGGTTAGATCCCAAGCGACCGCGTGTGAGATTTGTGGTGGACAAAGCGGCGCTGGGGCGGGTTTTCTCCGGGTTCTCCGGTTTCACCCGCCATCGCATTCCACCGGTGCTCCAACTTCATTCATGTACCATCAGTGTCACCGCCTGCGGTGCCATAAGTTGTTAAAGTGGCCGTTAAACACTACAAAAAGGTGCAGTACTGTAGTGTAGTATAGTATCTCTGCTAATGCAGTAAGTTAATGAACTGGTCATCCATTCAAAGCCAAAGTTTCGAGTTCTAATTTCAATTGCCATCAAATGTACCTGTGTAAACGACGAAGAGGGATCACGTAAAATAACTGAGGTTATGGCACCCTTAAAAGCTGACGGGATTGCATTTAAAGCCGAAGGGTGCCATTTCACTGCAATTGCGTGTATTTTGCCTTTTTTGTTTAAAAAAAAAGGATGGCAGCATTTTATTGTGAAAATGTAATATTTTTACTTTCTCTATACGTGCAATGTACACAGTATATAAAGAAGGTACTGTATTGCATGATACAGATATTTCACCACTATAACCAAAACAAAACATTTTTAGGTAAATGTCTATGTGTGTGCCTGCCAGTCAGTAAATCTATGTCTCTGTGTGTGTATGTACCTTTGGGCAGCATAGCTCAAAAATGAAAAGTCCATTAAATACCATACTTGATGCTTAAGTTGAGTACCTTCCAAGGATGCGACACAAACATTTCAAGAGACTACCCTCACACCCAAATCCCCCCCAAAATTTAGAAATTTTGATTTTCATCAAAATTGCTGTGACGATTTTGACGAACACATCTTATATTTAAGATATTTACATGACTAATAAAATGTATGACTTGAATTTTCCGGGGATAGCCTCTGAAGACTTCCTTATTCTGGATGAGGTTTTCTGAACTGGTAAGCCGTAAGAGATACACCAAGAATTACTACTAAAAATATAATCTACTTAAAGCTCACCATTTATATCATGTACATCTTTTTCGTGGAGTTGGACGTTTTGGAAATATTACTTGTTGTTTTATAGTTTTGAAAACAACAGACTTTTCTCATATACGGTCATGTCAATTCCTATGTCAATTCCTGGCCACGCAAAGAAACGGTTGCGATTTCATAGTAACCTAAAACATCACTATCATATCAGTTGCACAGAGACAAGTTTCAAAATACTCTGACTATGGTTTTAGCATAGTATTTCCCTTATTTTCCTTTTGCTTACAAGGAACTAACTAACAAAACAACTCCTGTTATTGTTTATCTAATAAATATAAAATCAAGAATGAATGTTTCAAAGAATAGTTTGTTTTCAAAATAGGTAGAGAAAGTCATGTGAATGGAACATATCAAATATTTCTTCACAGTTTCTGTCGTGATGATTGTACAAAGATGCCCTTTGACAAGCGCTAGATTCTGTGAGTCTTGTATTAACTTGTACATGTAATTTATATTATTCAAGGAATGTAGGAAAAATTAGCACTCAAGAGACCCTCCGCAGTGACAAAAGCTCAAAAAAAGACAAAAGAATGAGCCACTTGTATAATTCTGAATAGATCCCGGCTAAAACGTGTATTTCAGCGGCCTCTGCACGTTTTAGAAGCTTTAATCCTTCTCGCATCCTAACTAAACGAAATTCTGTTCTGAAAGCGCCTTCTTCGAGTGCACCCCTGCGATGTTGTCTTTCTCTCTGTTTAATGTTCCCATATCCTTCTTTTCTCTGTTAGGAATGCGTAAATAACATAAGTAAAACGGATGTGAAGGTAATCTGTGTCTAACGAGGAACACTAATGTATAATATTGCATGCAGGATGTCACCTGGGAATGATGTCATTTCCGGAATTTTTCCCCCGAGAAAGCTTTATACGGGATATACAGAGAAGGTGGTTTCTAGAAACTGTAATGCGGTTCTTCAACAGTTCCTAAATCCATTTCAGCCTTTCGCTGAAATAAATCCCTGTCCTAAATAAAGATGTGTAAACAAATAAATTATGTATTACGTTGACATGAATTTCTCCTTCCTCTACCGTACATTAGTAGATTTCCAATTTATTCTTACGAAAAAAGAATCTTATGTGTTCCATTTACATAGATTTCTCTAAATCTCTACAACAAACTATTGTTAAAAAGCTTATTCTTTTATTTACTTCATGTTAATCGAAAAAAAATTAGCAGATGTCTTATTACTTGCTTCCATGCAAGTGAAGGGAAATAAGGGAGTACCATAGGGTAAAGCGATGGTCAAAAGGAGTTAAATTCCTGTATGAGAAATGTATAAACATTTTAAAGCCGAAACAAATAACAAGGAATATCTCAAAAACGGACAAGTCCACGAAAAAATGTAATTAACATAAATTGTGCGTTTTAGCGAGCGCTACATTTTTTTGTGTGGCAAGTTTTTGTCTATCTCTTATGATTTAACAGTTATGCAAAACTCCGCAAAACTCATCCATTATAATCACACATTAAAAAGCTGTTACCAGAAAATTAAAGACATACATTTTATTTGTCACATAAATATGTTACATATAAGAGCTTTTAATCAAAATAATTAAGAGTCATTTTTGAGAACGTCAAAATGCATATATTTTAAATATTGGAAGCATATTTTTATTGATGTTTTTGTTTTTAAAAAAAATAATCCATAAACATATGAAAAATAAGCTTCACTAGATTTAGTGTATTGTTTAGATATTCTAATTAATATTGCTCCAGTGATATCCAACAAAAGAAAATCACTCCTAACATTGTAATAGGTGTAGTTCTAAAAAAATTGAATAAAACTAACAAAATTCCATCGTGTCGAAATTTTGAACACCTAAAAATGTAGAAAAAAACAGAAAGAGAGCAAAACAGTTTTTAAATTCTAAAGAGCTATCTAGTCCTGAGCAAGAATATCTAAAACCTGGCGTAAAATTATGTCTAACGGTCAATAATGGACAATAAATACAGATTATGAAACTAGATGATCCATTCTTAATAAGTCGCACCGTGGCCGAGTTTTTTAATCATTGGCCTCTCACCAAGGTGGCCCAAGTTAGATCCCAAGTGATTGCATGCGAGATTTGTGCAGGGGCAGGATTTCTCCAGGTTCGCCGTCATCGCATACTTCGATGCTCCATCTTCATTCCAAGTATCATCAGAGTCATCGCCTGCAGTGCCATAGTAGTAAACGTGGTGCTAAATACTATAAAAAGTAGAACTATAAACAAAACATCTTCTTTTTCAAGGATTTTCCTTAAGTTATATGAATAAACACATAACTTCTGGGGGTTTTGTAAGAGAAGGAATCCACTCTTAGCTAACCAATGTAAAGCATGTCGGTATGTTTACCAAAACATTGCTAAAAGTCACGACTTGGTGCTTTCCAGTCTACCTGCATTACCTACGAATGTGTGGGCCATGAGCCAATACATGAATTAAGATGTATTTTTAAGGGAGATATAAACTGCGTTAAGAAGCGACAAATATTCATCTTCCGAAAATGACCAGGGAAGAAATGATGTTAAACACACCGAAAATTGCTAGGGATTTTCTTGATGGTAGAGAGACGCGACTTCACTTGCTATGGAAGACTGCTAAAGGTGTGTTATTTTTTTCCGAGGTGGAAACGTACTGACTACGTAAGGCCGCGATAGAAAGTGTTCATTAATAACACTATACGGTCACAATTATTAGGGAATACTAGATGCGGTCGTGCAAGGAGTAGCTGAAAAGGGGGGAGAGTTTGACTGTAGAAAACGTCAATTAAAATAAAGCTCAAAGAAAGCAACTTGTGTGTTAACACCACCCCTGAGGCAGATTCTATCCATACATATGAGAAACAGAGATTGTGCGCTTTATTTAAAGCTTACGCTGGCTTAAACGCATGGGAGGACGTTACTGACAAACTGGAAAACCCAACTTACTATGCACGAAACGATTATCCTTTCAAAATTAAGGGTAGAAGACACAAAACTGACGTGGGAAATTTTTCCTTTGTTAATAGAACCATAAAACACTGGAATGAATTGCCTGGAGCAGCCTTTTGGGGTTGTCCTCTGTCTCTGAAGAAATTTAGGAGAAATATTGATAATGTTGAACAATTTTTGTAAATATTCCTTAAATGAAATGCTTGTGATTTTATATTGTTGTAAATACAAACGTTAAATTGGTTGATGATTCTAATTATGAAATTAATTAATCTGAATTGAGAGAAAAATTAATGTTTTCATATTTGATGTAAATAACTATTATATCTAGCTTATAAAGCCATAAACTGGCAGCTGTGATTTATTGTTTATATATCTTGTACACATCTATAACTCTGCCACCGGGTGATACCCACTTGCAGAGAAATAAATACATACACACATACATACATACATACATATCCTGAGTTAGGACACCCACATCGGCACAACATTCCATAATTTCCTAAACCATCACGCGGGATTCGAACCCATAGCCCCTTAAAGCACCTATATAAAGGAACCGCTGCAGCTACGGATGCGGCTTTGTTCTGGGCAACTGTTTAATCTAATGTTTGGAGTCGTGTTGAAGCACCCTGTATATTCTAAAAGTTTCACTATGACATCTTTAATAGGCTCTGAGTAAAAATGGTCATGAGAATAGCAAATTTTACACTGTTGGGATAGAACTTTCAGTCTCTCCCTAAAATGCGCGTAGATAGTACATAGTTATTCTGAAACACAAGCGTTTTATTTCTGTATTAACTAGCTGAAAAGCACTGCTGTGGTCATAAAACTGGAATGAGATGAAACACCGTCGTTTTGAAAAGCAGTTTTGTATTTGCACGCCTGAGGTGACCTCAAATTGGAGATTGTCGTTTGGAATTATGAAAGTAGCCTCCGTAGTTATGGCCGTTGTAGATGAGATAGCTGAGGTAATAGCCAACGCAATCAACAATAACAGGGGATAATTATCCTAATTAAGGAAAACAAAGCATAGAGCAGTTAGTTCCCTTTGTCGCGAGGCCGTAATGGGATCCAGCAACTAAAGGGGATTATAGTGCCATCACGTGTTGGGTTTCCAAATAAAGGGCAAATATTAGCTGCTTTCCATCAAACTACATAAACGTGGTGGAATACAAGCACTGGGAGTATAACCAGCGGCGAAGTTATACAGAGAGAAAGGCAAAGAGAGAGCAAAGAAAGAGGCTTACAAAAACCAAAACAAAAAATGTATTTGCTTTTGTATTTTAACTCCACGGACCGCTTTGCACCAATTAACGATGAAACAATTTAATTTAATTAAAAAACATAAAATACCCACATTAAAGCGTTTATAATCAAGGAAGGACCGAACAAACTATTTAGGATGTCATACAAATCCAATGAAACTGCAGGGTGCTGGGGTGGCGTAGTGATTTCGTTCGCGGTTCTCGTAGCGTAGATCGATTCCCTCTTCTGGGGTGGTAATTTTAAGTCGGCAGTATTCATCCTCCAACTCTGACTGGTTCATCTGGCATATAGTCATGTCCAATGTCCAACAAGGTTGGAAGTCCACGGTAAAAACTGTAGGTCCTCTCATTCTACCGCCATTCTCAACATTACCCCATCATCGGCGCAACGAAAGTTGACCGCTGGGTGGCTCCACCTCAGAAATGGGCCCAGTCATCACTTGAAATAAAGGGGCAACTCCCGAGGTCACAGATCATATGGGGACCGTTAATAAACAACAAATGAAAATGCAAGCATTTTATTTTATTAACTTTAATTAGGGCTCACCAAGATGAAGATCCTTATAACCTAACAGCGCAAATTCTAATTGTATTTTAAACCCTTTATTAAAATTTAATAAAGTATATAATGAGAATATAATTGTTTTTGCGTTAAACAATACATAAGCCAATTAAGTGAAACCCTTTATTTATTACTGGTATTTTTTATAAGCTAATAACAATCAATTCTTATAACAGATTTTATATTTGTACTACATGCTAAGCATGCAGCTACAAATAAAATTTAAATTAATTGCTCAGATGCGGTTTCATTAGGTTTGAGCGTTAGGAACACATAGTTTTATTTATGTTTTGTCATTCACTTCTAATGTTATTAATATTAACGCAATAAAAATACTGCCAAACTAGGGTAATTTGCCTGTAGCTACTTGCCCAGCCTTGTACAAGGTCTGGTTTCGCCACCGATTAGCATGCGATTGATTAGAAAGAGGAGAGGGAGGTACTTTCAGCTTAACTCACTCTTATCGTGTTATAAGCTCATGTCAGGACGCCGGTAGAACTTTCGATAATTCTCCCCCTGTTCAGATTTAAAGACAGTTTTTGGTGGGGAGGATCTATGAGAGACGACACGCAAGCGAGGAACCGGAAGACAGAGAAGAGACTCAATAACGCACCTACGATTTGTAATTTACCTACAGGAAAAATCCAAACAGAAACTATATGAAGAACGGACTATGTAACAATACTGAGAAATGATAAACAGCGTAAATAACCATGCAACTGCAAGTAACGTTTTAGAATATTTAGTTCACATATTCGTCAAAAATACTTATATTTACTATGTTATCCTCATTAATAATTTGGACATATATTACGCCTGATATGGTATTTCTAAATACTTAACGCATCATTAACAATATTTAAGCTAGGAAAATTTGCATTTTAACAGCTCGCTATAATATAACGTTCGCTAACTACAATGTGAGTACAACTGTTACTACTAATGGCCAAGATTTATGTTTTTAATGATTTTAAACCGGTACGAGCGAGTCGCGGGTCACTCAAATAGGGAGGGTAATGGACGTTACGTAACGATGTAAACTTCACCCCTCTTTTAGAGTAGTGGTGTATTGCAATTTTTAGTTCTGAGAAAACCGAAACAACTGCCTCCGTGGTTAATTGGTCAACGAGCTGACTTGTTACCCGAAGGTGCCGGGTTTGATTTCCGGCTGGAGCGGGCACTTCTCCTTTATCCAGAATAATTGATTCCTTGTCCCTTACAAAGTCTGACAGTATGAATGTGTGAGTGAACATGTGTGTTTAACGATCTGAAATATTAACTTGATAATAATAACCTACAGTTAATATAGATCAACTTAACAAGTTAAAAGCCCTTGATATGATCATGACAGTTAAACGGGACTATAAAAATTAAAAAAAAAAAGGAAATCAAAAATATATTTATTAAAATGCAAGATATGCAAAATAAAACTGAAGTGGTTTATTGAATTATTAATAATATAATTTTTATCTCAAAATGTCTCATACTTCTTATCAAAATTAAAAAACAAATGAGCAAATAATATTCAATGCTTATAGTGTTCAAAGTAAATAAAGGTCATGTTACTTCAATTGACATTGACTTACTACTTAAACCAGTCTTACTATACTCCATTTCTCTTTTAATATTTTGCAGTAAATAGAGGGTGTCCACAAAATAAGTAACTATTTCGTATTAAGGTATACTTACCAATTTCTTTGCTACAGGTTGATCACTGAGCACTGTGTTGACTATTGCTAAATATATTACCCTTGTCACATGACGTCAACAGGATGTTCCATGCAATGACGAGGGTTTCAACGGAAATTTAGAAGGCATGGACCAACAAATAAAACCACAGCAAACTGTTAGATAAGTTTCAAAGAATTGGTATTGTTGATGAGAAGTCTAGACCAGGCAGACCTTCCGCAAGCGCAGCAGACATTGACGCATTACGAGAGTCAATTGAACGGAGTCCTTAATTCCGAAATCACCAGGGTTCGTAGAGCTCAAATTCGCTTTGAAGAAGTGTTTTTTGCAAGTGTTTCACCAACTCCATGATGTAATTTGTAATTGACAAGGAAAGACCAAGTATAGCTTTAGGACTCCGTTCAATTGACTCCCGGATTGCGTAACGGCAGCTGAACTTTAGAAGACCCGGTCGAAACTGAACGAAGTACTGCCCCCTCTCAAATGCGACACTAGTCATCAAAAATTAAAACCAATCGAAATAAATCAAATAAGGTACCAACAGAGCATTGCAAAGATGCTGTTTCCTAAAAAGCAACTGTTTCAACGAGCCCACCCGTTGCGCTACCTCTTAATACAACCAATCTATCGATCTGAACTGCACCAAACCAAACCTTAACCCATTCCCTACGTTGCTGTGGTTAAGTCCTTACAAGGATAGGTGTACAGCAACTACACCTATTTTTTACTTTCTCCATACGCACTATATACATAGTGTATAGAGAAAGTATTGCACTCCACCAAAAAATTCGATACCGACATTTCACCGGAAATATATGATTTAGGGTCCCCAATATCCAAAAAAAGCATTTTCACAAAAAGTTCCGTGTGTGTGTGTGTCCGTGTGACTGTGAACACGATAATTCAAAAACGAAAAGTCGGTAAAATACCAAACTTGGTATTTAAGTTTAGGGATGCGACACGATCCTTTGCATGGAACTTTTTTCAAAAATTTAGATTTTCTCAAAAAATGGCTGTAACGATTTTGATTAAAAGTTTGTATATTAAACATATTTACCTGACAAATAAAATGTATATCTTGAATTTTCTGGAAATAGCCTCTGAAGCGTAGTTTAATCTGAATGAATTTTACTAAATTTTGAATAACTGCTAAACCGTAAGAGATGGACAAAAACTTACTACACAAAAAATGTAGAGCAAATTAAAACACACCATTTATGTTATATACATTTTTTCGTGGAGTTCGTCGTTTTTGTGACATTCCTTATATTTGGTTTCTGCTATGAAAAACGTATACTTTTCCCATACAGGAACTTGTCAACTCCTATCCATATGGACAAAAGAACTTCATTGACATATCAACCAGCTTTTGACTATCAGTTTAACCTACAGTTGTCCCTTATTTCGCTTCTACTTACAAGGAAGCGAGTAATTAGACTATTTCTGCTATTTTTTTTCTGATTAGCATAAAGTAAATAAAAGTATAAGCTTTTTAAGAATAATTTGTTGCAGGGATATGGAGAAAGTCATGTGAATGGTACACATCAGATTTTAACTTTCTCTATACGCACTGTGTACATAGTGTATAGAGAAGGTATTGCACTCCACCCAAAAATTCGATACCGAGATTTCACCGGAAATATATGTTTTAGGGTCCCCAATATCCAAAAAAAAATAGGTCCGAGTGTGCGTGTGTCAGTGTGTCCGTAAACACGATAACTCAAAACCGAAGAGTCGGTAAACTACCAGACTTGGTATTTAAGTTTAGTATCTTCCAGGCATGCGACACGAAGATTTTAAGAAAAATCCCCCACCCCCAACTACCCTTTACATGGAAGTTTTTTCTAAAATTTTTATTTTCTCAAAAATGGCTCCAACGATTTTGATTAAACTTTCGTATATTAAAGATATTCACCTGGAAAATAAAATGTATATCTTGAATTTTCTGGTAATAGCCTCTGGAGAGTAGTTCATTCTGGATAAATTTTACTGAATTTTGAATTAACTGCTAAATCGTAAGAGATGGACAAAAACTTACTGCACAAAAAATTTAGAGCACGTTAAGGCACACAATTTCTGTTATATACATTTTTGTCGCAGAGTTGATTGTTTTTTAGATATTCATTGGTTTTGGTTTCAGCTATAAAAAGTATGCTTTTCGCATACAAGACTTTGTGAACTGGTGTCCATACAAACAAAGGAACTTCAGTCACATAGCAACCAGCTTTTGACCATCATTTTAACCTATGGTACTCCCTTATTTCGCTTCTACTTACAAGGAAGCAAGTCATAAGACTATTTCTGCTAATTTTTTTCTCGATTAGCAGGAAGTAAATAGAAGGACAAGTCTTTTAACAATAATTTATTGCAGAGTTGTAGAGAAAGTCAGGTGAATGGAACACATCAGATTTTTATTCAATGTTAGGTCGGTCCGCGCCAAAACGGATTCACGTAGCCAGTGCACCACGGTACAGCACAGTAACAGTGCACACAGGAATGTAGTTCCATGCCAACAATCTAAATTGCAAATTGAATTTATTTTTAAGCGCTATCATGTTCTATAAATATACCTAAGATTTAAATTGACGCCAATTTGTTCCGTTAAACAGAGCTACAGGTCCCAACATGCTAATCGGATGAGTCGCTTGTTTTCAACAATATTGTTTACACAGGTTGTTTCTGTTTGGAATAATGGAGGAACGGTCGAGTGAATTTCGTCTTGCATCTTTGTTGAGTTACGTAAAGCATAAACTGTGACGCAGAATTTAAGCTTGAAGCAATCTAGGCAACGAAGAACAAAACTGTGCTGACCTAAAACAGTAGTAAAAGTCATAAGATAATATTGTTTGGCACGTAGAAGCCAAAAATATGTATGTGATGAGATTTCAAAGTGACGTCATTGCTTCACGATACGCACGAATACTTCTTAAATTGATATATTTAACGAAAATGACATAGCTAAGGATAATAAACATAACTCGTCATTATTATGTATAATATAACTAAGAATTTATATTTATGGTAGTATATTAAACATATAAAACCCTAAATATTTAATATGGGAGGAGAAGGAGAACAAGAGAGATCACGATATACCGGATGCTGTAATTTGTTTAAGAATTTAACAAAGGAGAAACACAAAATTTAACAAATAACTAATTTTCTCACCCGGAGGTCCAGGGTTCGATTCCCGGCTGGGGCGGGGAATTTCTCTTTAACCAGATTTATTCCCTATCCCCCACAGAGTCTGGAAGTATGAATGTGAGTGAAAGTGCATGTGTGTTAGTAATATGTACAATAATGATTAACCTAATGTTCTAACCTACAGTAATACGAGTTGTTCCACAAGTCAAAGCCTGACCATTGAAGTCAAAGGGGGCTATACAAATGAACCAATATAAAAAAAACTAACTAATTTAGAAAATTTTATAATTGTATTAACATTAATATCTAAGCTATTTACATTCATTAATTTAATTACTGGGAACATTAAAATGTATATTGCATATGTATTTCACGAAAAGTAGGAACAAGGAAATCTGTTCCTTCCCATGGTGACGTGCAGATTACAAAGCTCAAAACAATGGTCTTCAACTTTATGATAGGAGTGAAAATGTTTATAAAGTTCCGGTGCACAGCTTCTGATTAGTGAAGACGTAGCCACAGACGCTATAAGTTCATCTCAGAAATCGAGATCAATATTTAGTAATTGTATATAAAATCATGAATTATATTAACTACCACCAATACTTTATGTAAGAACCCACCATAAGGCAGAAACTAGACACAATTTCTGTAAAGGAAATCAGTTTAAGTTGCGTGCCTTGCTAACTACCAAATACATTTAAACTCATTCTCACCTACAAGATCCTACCATCCAAGCATGGGGATTGAGACAATACATTATTTACTTAGGTAAGCTCGGGTTACTCCACATCAGAGAAGAAAGCTTAAAATCGTCTCAACAATAGGTTCGGCGCTAAACAGAAATTCCAGTTCCGCCAACTGTAAGCGTGACCAACGTTACAGATCCAGCGGCAAATCCAAACTTATAAAACACGTCTCAGCATAGCTACCACATCGAGGGTCCAGGACGAGAAACGGTGGAGTACAGAGACGCACAGCAGCCTAACCAACTCCGAGACTACAATACCTACCGATAGCGAAGGCGAGGAAACTAAAAACAGAGATTTCGCACCAACGGATAAACTGTTGACTATTGGTAAGAAAACAATATTGTTGAATATTCAATGTACGTTTTATAAGAAATATCCGAACCTTCCCGTAAAAGCAGTGGGAAAATTAACTTCCAAGTTCACCAGTGTTTAGTAACGGTACAGAAAACGGAAAATGTGGTTACATCCGGGAAAAATAAGCTCGTATGTAAAATATGCGTTGCAAGAATGTGACTATTTTGTGAAGAATGGAATTCGCTTAGTTTCGTTCTTAAAACTGAGACACCAACAGTTGATAAAATGCTGTATATAGCGAAAGAAGAATCATTGTTTTGGAAATGGATTAGTAAGTGGCACCATTGATAAGCTGGTGAAAAGCAGCAGCACGAACAACTAAAATGACAATCCTGATCTTGAGGGAATAAAGCCACATCCAGAGAGCGAATAAATGAAAGTTGTCGGATACATGTATTTTTTTTTTCGCTAGTATATCAACAAATAAAGGCTCTGTTACTTTTAGATTACAATATGTCGTGTTTACGCGCCAAAAAGTCGTGAAAGCATAACAGCATTCCTAGTGCCAATAGCCAAAGGTTACATTATAACGGTGAACTGGTCGCCAGGGTTTATTTTGGCGGGAATCAATTTTAGGCTCACAACGAGCCAACAGATCTCACTCACAAACACGCAGATTGACAGTCTTGACTGATCCTCGCTACCAACGTTTTTAGTGTGCAATTAACTGGATAAACCGTTGATTCAGCTTGGGAAGGAACCTCTCCTCTACAATCTTCTCCCTTTTAGCGTTTATCCTCGGAGACTTTAAAGACTACATGACGATCCCAGACAGTGTTTTGAGTTCGGTCAAGAGGAGCCTTCCTCGACCTCCCAGGCCCTCTATCGTCATTTAGACTAGGTTGATGAACTAGGCCTGATAGCATACAGCTGCCTTCCCTGAGAAAAACCCTGGAATTAGGAAAATGGTGCCTTCTCCGAAATCAACCGACAATAGCCACAACATGCACCGACGGACACGTCACGGTCCAAAACATTTCTTATCACATAGATAATTTATTACTATTAAAACGGATTTATAATAATTATAAATAAGAAAAATAATTAGATTTTCAGCAACAAATTATGCATCAGTGTCCAAAGTATTTGAATAAAATTGACTATTTATGTAGTCTTGAGTATTCATTGCAGTGGTACTGCTGGAGGGCAATAATAATTTAGTTCTGAATAACTTCAGTACATTTTAAAAACATATTTATAAAGTGATTAAAATTTAAGTGCTCAGTACCCAAAGAAAAGCACAATTAATTTCTTAAAAAAGAATGCAACAGACATAATAGGCTGAAATCACGCTGCCAAAACATAAATAGTGTATAATAAAAAAAATATCAAGTATTCCCTTCACATGACTTTCTCTATCTGATAAAATATTTATTCGAAAGCTTAATATTTTATCTGCATCTGTTAGTGAAGATAAATATAATCAGAATTAGTAATATTACTTGTCTCCTTGTAAGTAGAAGGGAAATAAGGACATGCACAAGTTAAAGCATTAGTCAACTACTTTAAAAGCCGGTCGTTGTATGAAACAATTGAAATTTCATTTTCTCTGTTTGCCAGAACTAAACAAACGAAAAACAAGTTTAAGTGCATGGAAATTGAAATTAAAGTTGAAACCAATAGTCCGGAATATCTCGAAAACACTTAACTCTTCAACAACAGCATGTATGTAGCATAAATAGTGTGTTTTAATGAAATCTACGTTTTTTGTGTAGTACGTTTTTTCCTATCTCTTGTGGTTTGCCAGTTATACAAAAGTCATCCAGAGTGAACAGGTCTTCTTTGCATTTTCTCAAAAAAAAGTAAATAAATAAATTAAAATATACATTTGGCGTGTCATAAAAATATGTTAAACATAAGGTATTTTAATACAAATCGTTAAGCGCCATTTTTGAGAAAATCAACATTTTCGCAAAGCGTTCCATGTAAAGGGTAGTTGGGTGGGGATTTTCTTTAAAATCTTGATATGGTATCTTTGGAAGATACTCAACTTAAATTTCAAGTTTGGTATATAACTGTCTTTTCGTTTTTGAGCTATGCTGCCCAGAGGCACACTTAAGGATACACGCTTCTTAAAATTGTTTTTGGGAATCAGGTGGTTATAAAATATGCATTTCCGGTGAAATTCCGGTATATTTTGTTTTTGGGAATCAGGTGGTTATAAAACATGTATTTCCGGTGAAATTCGGGTATGGAATTTTGGGTGCAATATACTCGTGATACCTTCTCTAAACAGTAAGTACATAGTATTTGCAGAGAAAGTAAAAAGACGGCAGGTGCAAAAATTTGGAACATGCTGTGGTTTCCTAATTACACCAGGGTTGATAAAAATCCACAAAACATCACCGCAGGTAAAGAACGCGATTTGGAATGAAGGAAATCTCCTTGGCAGACTTCCCGTCAACCTCTATGTATCGCTTGCTGGCACTTCCCGGAATTACCCGACCGTTTAGTAATCGATCTTCTGTGCCGTTGTTTCTGCCGCGTTCAGTTTCTGCTCATAGCAGTTGTACCCCAAATTGGAACAGAGGTTTTACTGCCCAACAATTGAAGCGATGCTGTGGCGTACCGGAGGTAATCCTGAAATTTAAATCTTATATACAGTAAATACTGAGGCTTCAACAAAGTTGGCATCCACCTGCTCCCGATCATGTCCTTTACATTTTGTGTTCAGACGATGAAGGCATGTTTACTTTCTCTACTATTTACCTATACTAGGTAGAGGAAGCTTTTCTCTCCAGTTTTTTATAGTTTCCTTTTACTTTCTCTAGCACGTGTGTACAACGCCATTAGTGTATATTGAAGGCATTTTATTCGGCCCAAAAATTCGAAAACGAGATTTCACCATAAATATATGCTTTAAAACCCCCTGAATCCTAAACAAGAATCATTTTTAAACTTACCACACTGAAGCCCATACGTTTCTTTAGTTGGAGCGCCAAGAAACCCAGGGCTTTTACCCTAATTTGAGTTATTATTTACAGTACATCAATCAAATCTGCCAATAAATATAGAAACAATCTACAATTATGGTATTCAGGGATTTGTCAACAAGAAAATAGTCATAACTTCTGTAATAATAGTTTATTTTAAATTTACAAGTATCAAATATAACTTTGAAAAAATCTGTGTAAAGCTGCTTACATCATGTTTGCTGAAGTTCGGAAAACTCTCCCCCGGAATTGTAATTTTCCAGACCTTCATTTGTATATTGAATTTCTGCTTCAGTTCACAGAATGGAGGAAAATGCAGCATTTTAACATTTAAGGACACAAAACATGACAAATATATCACCACCTTCAAGGAAAATGGCAGCCAATATTAACTAACTCTCCTTAATTTTCTAATAGTTGACTGAGGCAAGGATAGATGGCAGCGCTAATCAGACAACTAACCAATGACTGAAGTATGTTCGTTGCCGCATAGCCCGAGACGGAGTTAAAGTCGTGGAATTGCATTACAAACGTTAGAAATTCCTGCCCGAGCTATGCTCGGGAGTGAGCCGCATGAACATTTCGGACGGCCCAAGCTATACTCGGGCTTGTGCTGCCATGTGCTAAGTATTTAATTTCAGCATCTTTCAAGGATAAGACAAGAATATTTTCGAAAAAATACGCCCACCCCCAGCTCCTCTTTACATGGACAACTTTTCGAAAATTTTTATTTACTCAAAAATGGCCCTAACGATTTTTTAAATGACATATACTTAAGATATTTTCATGACAAAAGAAATGCATATCTTGAATTTTCTGGGAATAGTATCTGAAGAACTCTTTATTCTTTATGACTTCTCAATACTATTTTAAAACCATAAGAGACAAAATCTAACTTCCCTAGCAAAAGTAGCTATATTTGAAACACACATTTTATATCATATACACTTTTCGAGATATACCGAGTCATTTGTTTCTGTTTGAAGTACTTAAACTTTTCTCATTTGGGTAAGATAGGTTTCTTTTCGCATCTCTTTTGTTTACTCCGAGCAATCAAAAGGAGCAAAAATTCAATTGTTTCACACAAGAGCCGATTTTTAAAAGATTTTAGTATTACTTTAGCCTATGCATTCCCTTACTCCCCTTCTATTTACAAACAAGCAAGCAAGTAATAAGACTCATTCTGAATATGTTATACATGATAAGCATGATGTAGATAAAAGAATAATCTTTTGTAGGAAAAGTTAGTTTTTGAAAGAGCTATAGAATACCATATGAATGGAACACATCACATTTTTTACTTTAATATCGTTTAACCTGGTTGGACGATGAAGGAAATCGGTGAAATGGTGCACAAATACATCCGTGTCCATGGAGCTTAAAGTTTCTCGACATTCATCTTTTCAGGGTAAACGAAAACCCTGAAAAACATTACCTGGGTAGCTCATCCCAACTGAGAACGAATTCGGGATCTCTTAAATGTTAGGCAGACTCAAGAATTGTTATTAATATTTCACCGGAAATATACTTTTTGAGGTTCCCTAAATGGAAAACACAAGAAACTTTTCCTTAACCTCGTAGCCTTGTGGTCTTAGTTTGTAACCATTTTTCTCTCCGTAAAGTTTCCATTTTTAGGCAACGAAAATTTTGAATTTTACCCGGTGTCACTTCTCTATGTGTCTTGCCTGAAAAACAAACAGAAACGGTAAGAAACAACCAATGAAGCATGCTATAATGTGAAATAGAAGTGGTCTCATACTATGTTTGGTAATTAGGAAAGGCTAAACATTACGAAGGGGGAAAATTTATTTTCATGTGTTAAATTGAACTGGACAACAGCAACATCAAAAATTTATGAGAGTTTTTATTACAGACTTGGAGACGAAGGTTAAGGTTATTGCCGTTATCGAACGGAATAACTAAATTCATACATATTAATAAAACAGCAGTGTAGCATATAAATACAACTTTTAAGTTGTAATGTTACTTTTGGGTAGTTCAGCCATATTTTAAAGTAGGTAAAGAACATTGGCTAGAATTATGCCCTGCAAAACGAGGTGATTACGTGTGTGAAAAGTGAGGCAAGATTTGTTCGTTACCACTATAGCTCAGTTCCAAGATAGGTCACATAGCTTGAATTCACCGAAAATACATACTTTACGACCTCGTGTGTAAAAACAAATATTATTTGTGCATCCGTGTAGGTGTCTGAATATGTGTTCAGACTAATTAAAAAGGAAACGTTGGATAAACTCCAAACTTGTTTACTATATTAGTAATGTAATATTAACGCCTTACCAAGGATGTATGTTTTATTAATAGATATAGCTGAAAAATTCAGTGCATAGCCGGAATGTGAATATGGCAATTACTTTTTCGAATGTTTCAAACAACGAAATTTGGTATTTAGATGCAGAATCTCAAAAACTAATGGCATCATCCAATTCTAACGAATCCGTCCATGCTGCTGGTAGCACTTTTTTAAACACAGTTCCGGGGGCTTGTCTGGACTCCGGTGCTGTATTTCTTTTTCCTCTCTTTTTCCAATTTCCTATATTTCCTTAGTTGACCTATTAATGTTAAACGTGTTCCTTTTACATATACGTACACAGACATATTCACATTTACAAACACAGAAACACCCATGCCCAAGGCGGGACTCGAACCCACGATCCGGTGCGCCACGAAGCGCCAAAGCGAGGCAGTTTAGCGAGCGCGGCCACCGGGATCGACATTCCCTCGTCAGCCATAACAAAGATAGAAGGGTTGCCTAGGATCCAGGAGCCCAGTCGAGATGGCAAGATGGATGTACTCTCGAAGCTCCTGCGGCTGTATTGGGCGAACACAGCGATTTTTCCGCGATTTCCCGCGTTCCAATAGAATAAGAATGACGCCATAGATGACTAGTGAACCTACTTGCAGCCATGGTTCTCTACCGAGATGAAGTGGTGAACATTTTCAAAAGAGAAAACTATCACAGCTAGCTCTACCTAGAAAGAGCGGTACTGGTTTGCGGAACAGAAAGAGTACAAAAAATTGAAGTGCACTATTCACCTGACTTTTTCTACATCTCTGCAATAAATTGTCAAAAAGTTTACTATTCTATTTACTTCATGCTAATCGGGAAAATAATTAGCAGAAATGGTCTTATTGCTTGCTTCCTTGAAAGTAGAAGCTAAATAAGGGAGTATCATAGGTAAAAGCGATAGTCAGTTCTTTAAAAAGCTGCTTGCTATGTATTTGAAATTCCTTTATTCTTTTTTTTTTAACGGCCAAGAGATGACCAATTCCCAAATGAGAAAGTAAATGTATTTTGAAACTGAAACCAACAATAAGGAATATCTTAAAAACGACCAACTTCACGAAAAAATGTATATGATATAAATTGTGTGTTTTAACGAGTTGTATATTTTTTGTTCAGTAAGTTTCTATTTATCTGTTACAGTTTACCAGTTACGCAAAATTTCGCAAATTTCATCTGAATAAAGATGTTTTCAGAGGCTTTTCCCAGAAAATTTAATATATAAATTTTATATGTCATGTAAATATGTTTAATGCACGATATTTTAATCAAAATATAAAAATTATTTTTGAGAAAATCAAAATTTCCGAAAAATGTAAAGGGTAGTAGAAGTGGGAGGATTTTTTTGAAAACCTTCCTGTTGCATCCTTGGAAGATACTGAACTTAAATACCAAGTTTGGTATTTAACGGACTTTTGTTTTTGAGCTATGCAGGCGCGCGCGCCTGGACATTCTTCTAAATGTATTTATTTATTTTTTGATCATTGGCTTTTCGGAGAAATCTCGTTATCGAAATTTTTGGTGCATTTCAATTCCTTCTCTATACACTATGTACATAGTGCGTGTAGAGAAAGTAAAAATACAGCACTGTGTATACGGTTACTTAATACTACCGCCAGACTTCATGCCCACTCCCGCGCAGTAACAAATAACATTAAAAATTTGCTCTGTTCGTTGTTGACAAGCTGGATAAGAACAAAACACATTTTTTGTCTGTTGATGAATCTTACAATCGTTCTGGTGTCAAGATAGGAGCGATGTATACACATGATTTATATGGCTACAATGGTATGATTACTCCGAAGCATTAAATATGAACACCTGCCGCTAGAGGGACATCACTCAACACACCTCATTAGGATGGCATAGCAGTATGTGTGTTTTCCTGCGGCTAGATGGACAGTACCCAAATCACTTTATGAGAAAGGCATCGCATTAGGTGTGCTTCTATCACTAAGTGGATATAAACTATCTTCACAGCGAAAATATCGACAACATTTTCTCATGCGTGGAAAACCATGGATAAAAATGAACACCGGTATTCTCAAGAATTAGGTTAGTAAGTTTTTGATGCGACATAATATGCGAGTTGTTCGGTACACGGGCAACTGATGGTACGATAGCAGGAGTAGATGAGCCCTGTGTTCGAAACTCAAATGAACAAAGCAGTAGCTTATAAACATTAGGCTTTAATCAATTTTCATTATTCTTCACTTCTTCTATATAACTTACACTTACGGGAATACTTATATACTATTGTTTCTCTGTTCAAGACAGCAATTAAACTATTCTCAAATATGAAATCATACCATACCTTACGATAGTCCTTACATTTGAGCCGTTACCCCCTCTCACAGCTCCAAACGCAATCTTTTTAACCACTTACGTCTCAGTTACGACAGAACCAAGCTCACTGTGTAGCTTACCACAGTGACGTAATATCCAATTATGCTGCAACCTGGTGGGAAGGAGCAGAATCATTCTTCCTCCGTTGTCTTTTGGCAAGCCATCGTGGGAAAGCACAAAGTCAGTTTAGTTCGGAACGTTCTCTTCAATAATCTCAGCGAAGCTTGCTGCGAAATCGCCTTGGCAAAAATGGGTTCTTTTGGCTTGGATAATTGGGGATATTATACTTTAAGTAAGTGAAAATTATGCAATAGTGAAAACTCACTATTGCATAACTCCTCTATAACCTTCATACATAAGATTCTTTTTTTTTCTGCACCTTGCTAATCGTGGTACTCATTAGCACAATATTCTTATTATTTAGTTCCTTATAAGTAGGAAGAAAATATGGGAATACACTAGGCTAAACCAATAGTCAAATGTTTTAAAAGCTGCCGTTATGCGATCATTACAAACCACTTATTTTCTTGGCCAGAAGTAGAACAAAAGAAAAACGGACACTCCCGTCTGAGAATAGTATAAGTACTTCACAACTGAAACTAATAACAATGAATACCTCGAAAACGGTAAGCTCAACGAAAAAAATGTATATGACGTAAATTGTGTATTTTAACAAGGCCTACATTTTTTGTACAGTAAGTTTTTGTCTATCTCTTACGGCTCATTAGTTATGCCAAATTAAGCAAAATTCAACCAGAATAAACAGGCCTTTAGAAGCTATTCCCAGAAAATACAAGATATACATTTTATTTGTCAGGTAAATATCTTTAATATACCATATTTTAATCAAAATCATTAGCCATTTTTAATAAAATTAAATTTTTCGAAAAAAAAGTTACACGTAAAGGGTAGTTTGGGGTGGGGGGATTTTTCTCAAAATATTTGTGTCGCATTCCTGGAAAATGCTAAACTTAAATACCAAGTTTGGTATTTTAGCAACTTTTCGTTTTTGAGTTATCGTGTTCACAGACACACGGACCTTTTTCTGAAAATACCTTTTTTGGATACAGGGACGCTAAAAAATATATTTCCGGTGAAATCTTGGTATCGAATTTTTTGGTGGAGTGCAATACCTTCTCTATACACTATGTACATAGTGCGTATAGAGAAAGTAAAAATATTCAGAATAAATATAATGAAACTCTAACAGTGTTTCCACAGTTTCCTATAAATCTAGGAAATTCTAAGCCTTTAGGATTCTTGTTTATTTGAAGACTCCCTCTGGGGTTTTTGTACAAAGGATTGCCTGTTATTATACAGTACACATTCAAGAAATTATCATAAATCATAGACATTTTAAAGACATTAACATGCAAGGATTCCGTTTGGTATAAAGCCCATTTGTTTTGTTCAGTCGCCTGCAACTCGATGTTCGTATATCTCGCTAGAAACCAATGGAATGCACGTCTATTGACTTTCCAGAGCTGTGTGTTTGCATGGGTGGAAACCAGTATTGAATTTGCTGAAACTGTTCGCTTGTAACTCAACCTTTGATTTGATATTCCCTTTCTTTGCCACCAGAAATGCGGATTAATTAGCAAACTTCTATTTATTACGTTGATGTATATGGCTATTAATTTCTATATGCTAAAATCACAGACGTTTCTGTTGTTTCGATTACGCTATGTTATGTCCGTAGCTCGCAAGAAAGTTTAATAACATTTTAATACATTTGCCAGTGAGAGTGTTTGTGTTTAATCCAGATTTTCTGGGTCAGTTAGCATTAATTAATCTCACTATACGTACTATGTACATAGCGTAGTTTAGGTAGATATTGTATTCCACACAAAAATTCTATACCGATATTTCACCAGAAATATATGTTTTGAGTTACCCGGAGTCCAAAAATGCATTTTTTGAAAAAAGTCCTATGTGTGCCTTGGGCAGCATAGCTCAAAAACTAAAAGACTGTTAAATACCAAATATGTTATTCAAGTTAAATATATTCCAAGGATACGACACGAACATTTTTAAAGAATATCATCCCACTGCAAACTACCCTTTACATGGAATATTTTTCGAAGACTTTGATTCTCTCAAACATGGATGTAATTTGATTAAAATACCGTATATTAAATATATTTATATTACAAATAAAATGTACATTTTCAAATTTATGGGAATGGCCAATGAAGAGCTCTTTATTTTGATAGAGCTTTGCTGAATGTTTCATAACGTAAGCGAGAGACAAAACTTTCTCCACAAAAAGATAGATGTTGTTAAACACACAATTTATGTCAAATACAGTTTTTATTTCACAGATATCCGTCGTTATTGGTTTGAATTTTAAACTAATTAAATTTTCTCAACCATACAAGGCCAACGGAACTTCAATTGTTTCACAGTGGCCATCTCTTAAAAGGTTTGACGATCCCCCTAACCTAGTGCATTCCCTTATTTCCCTTCTACATACAATGAAGCAAGTAACAAGACCAATTTTGCTAATGTTTATCTAGTTTAGCATGACGTAGAAAAAATAATAATATTCTGTAAAATGAAATTGTTTGTAGAACAGCTGAAGAAGGCTATGAGAATTGAACACATCAAAATGTGTAATACTATTTTTACCGTTCCCGATAACTATGTGCATAATTTTATTATTTGTATTTATCCTATTAATTATGTGTATTCAGCACTATTAATTAATATTGATCTACTAGTAATTAAATAGTTCAGAGAGAGAAAATATATACTTACCAAAGACCTACATGAAAAGATACTCGTAAAACATTATACACTTAAGGGGAGGAGGCTGAAAACACGTTTTTTTGAACACGTGACTTATATTTATCTATTTATTTGTGCTAAGCTGTTATGAATGAGTATGACCGGTGTTCAGCCCTGGCTGAACTTATATAAAAAGCAGAGGAGAGAGCAAAGGAGACATTTTTAAGGGAGGCTCGAGGAATAACCTGAATACTTGGAAGTACGAACTTTTAGATTCCTTATCACGTGACTTAAAGGGCAATGAATCAAGTGAAGTGACCAAGGGAAAAGCTTTGTATTTCAATAGTCCCTGGTCGAAATGGCCAATAAAAGCTGAGAATAACATATTGGGCGCGCAAGCCCTCAAATATAAAAGAGGACTCAGGTGACTTCAAGACATATTTCAGACGAAATGTCGGAATCCAATTTTTGGATGGAACACAATACCTTCTCTATCCACTATGTGCATTGTACATATGGGCAAGAGAAAGAAATAAAGTCACTTCTTAAAGGTAGGCTTATAATTTAGCTATTTTTGACAAAATTAAAACTTTAAAAAGGGTTTCCCTGTTGTATATATATATATATATATATATATATATATATATATATATATATATATATATTTATATACGAATTTCTTAAAGAAATACTTTTTACTTTCTCTACACGTACTATACATACCGTAGGTCCAAAATTACGATTTGATATGCACTGGAAATATGTGTCCAAGAAGTATTTTCATAAAAAGGTCCGTGTGTGTATCTGTAGACACCACAGCTTAAATTGAATTTAGGTTACGGATGCGACATGAAGATATTAAAAAAATATTCTCCACCCCAAACTACCCATTAAATAGCAACGTTTTTGAAAATGTTTTATTTCTCAAAAATGACTGCAATGATGTTTATTAAAATACCGTATGTCAAAGAAATTTATATGACAAACAAAATGTATAAATTTAAGTTTCTGGAATAGCCCCTGGAGAGCTGTTCATTTTGGATTAATTTGCTGTGGAGGAAATTTTCTGAACTTAAATACCAAGCTTGGTATTTAGCGGCACAATTAATTTTTGAATTATACTGTTAACAGACACACGGACAACGCGGCGCTGAGGCGTGTTTTCTCCGGGTTGTCCGGGTTTTACGCGTTCCCCTGTCATCGCATTCCATCGGTGGTCACTATCAAAATAGAACATACACACGGACACGCTGACCCACTCGCGTGCGCAAAAATATATTTTAAAATATGTTTTTTATACAGGGACCACAAAACGTTTTTTGTATTGGGTGGAATAAAATGTCTTCTATGTACTATGTACATTGCACATACATGCTAGAGAAAATAAAAAGTAATCATAAACCTCTATTTAAATGACCACCGTTTTTGTTGACTATGTATTCACACTTTTGAATGTGTGAGGCTTGTATTTCCATCGATGAATGAAAACGCGCTGATAACAGCGCTGAAGAGATTCTATAGCGTTGATATCTCACATTAGCAGAAATATATATTGCTTTAATGCTAGTGTACAAAAGCGATAAAGAGCAAAACATTTTAAAGAGACTCGAGCACAAATGCAGCCATTAGCAGCGTTAGATATCGTGATAATACGAGATAGCTTATAAATGCAATACTGGAAACAGAACAAAGCTATTGACATTCAGTAATATTCAATTTTAACAACCGATTATCCTTTTGGCTCTTCACAGTCTCTTATTAACCGCGGGACGTATGTGCAGCTTGTATGACTATAGCCAACAATGAGACTAAAAAACCACTAAATGAGTATATCTATAATTTATAATAGTCCTTGCTTTCTCCACACGTACTATGCTTAGTGTATAGAGAAGATATTTTTTTTTCTCTGTAGCTTAACGTCCTTTAACCTGGTCGATGAATGAAATTGGCGAAATGATGCTCAAATGATCTCGAGGTCCATGGATGTTTAAGTTACTCAACATTCGTCTTCTCAGGATAAGGGAAAACCACGAAAAAAAAAACCTTATCCGAGCAACTCACCCTAAACGACATTCGAACTCACGACATTTTGAATGTGAAGGCAGACACGCTACTACCATACTACCCAGGTGGGCAGAGAAGGTATTGTAAAAGCACCAAAAAAATCGATACTGAGATTTCACGGAAATATATGTTTTGATACTCCCAATAATCCAAAAAAGAACATTTAGAAAAATATTCGTGTGTGTGTGTGTGTTTTATACAGTGTTTAACGCCCGGTTTTAATTGCATCGCACCGCAGGTGATACATGATATGAAGATGGAGCACCAGTAGAATATTATGGTAGCGGAAACCGGAGAATCCGGAGAAAATTCACCCCTGCGCCGCTTTGTCCACCACAAATTCACATGTGGTTGCTTGAGATCAAACCCGGGCTGTCTAGATGAGAGGCGAGTGGTCTAACCCTCGGCCACGGCGCAGCCACGTGTGTGTGTGTGTGTGTGTGTGTGTGTGTGTGAGGGGGGGGGCAGCATAGCTCAAAAACGAAAAGTCCGTTATGTACCAATGTTAGGGTTTAGTAACTTTCAAGGCTGTGACGCAAAGATTTTCAAGAAAATCCCTACACCCCATTACCCTTTACATGACAAAAACGTGGGAAAATTCTGAATTTCTCAAAAATGGCTCTAATGATTTTGATTAAAATATCGTGAATATATTAAAGATATTTACATGACAAACAATATATATATATATATATATATATATATATATATCCAATTTTCTGGGAATAGCCTCTGAAGATATTTTTATTCTGGATGAACTTCACGGAATTTTGCATAACTGGTAAACCATAAGAGAGAGAAATATTTACTGCACAAAACCGTAGAGCTTGTTAAAAGACACAATTTATGTTATATACTTTTTTCGTGGCGTTCACCGTTTTTCAGTTATTACCTGTTATTGGTTTCAGTTTTAAATACATATACTTTTCTCATTTGGTAATTTGTCAATTCCTGGCCGTATAAATAGATGAACTCATTTTCGAGGCAACCAACTTGACTTGTCACTTTAGCCTTGTGCATTCCCGTTTCCCTTCTACTTACAAGGAAGCAAGTAAAAATACAATTTCTGCTAATTTATTTTAGATTAGTATGCAAGAACTGGAAGAATAATCTTTTTAACAATAATTTATTGCAGAGATGTAGAAAAAGTCATGTGAATGATACACATCAGATTTATTTCGTTGAACTTCTGAAATTATTAACTTATTTTGCCGATAAAAAAACACTTCGCAATTTAACAGTGCTGTTTGCTGCATTTCAAGCTGGATGCTGGAGCTCTTCCGCTAACAGAAATTGAGGAAGTGAGGTAATTCCAGGCTAATCCTGGGTTGACGAATTTCCGGTAATACCTAGGCTTAGCGGGAAATTCGTTAATATATTACCCTCTTTGTCTTGCAAAGGAAGTCAGGTCTAGCGTGCAGTTATCCACATAACTTCACCTGTTTGTATCTCACGCTCCGTTAACTGAGGCTAGGCGATGCTACTAAATTTCTTCACTTAAGCAGACGTGTAAAGATTCTTGACTGGGGGTTCGAATTTTTCTCTACTAAAGGTTGTTTCCTATAATTCCTTGAGTCTGCAATTATGAATCATTTTATGAATATGTGCTTAATGTATAACAATATGATTGCTCCATTTAGATGAGTTTCTCTACCAGTTATACAAACAAACTCTTCTTAAAAAAGATTATTCATTTATCTACATCTTGCCAATCGAGAGAAACATTAGCAGGTATTGTGATTAGTTTGATTTCTTCTAAACAGAAGGGAAATTTACTAGGCTAAAGATATAGTCAAATCTATTAAAATCTTGTGCTATGTGAAAAACTGAATCTCGGTTCGCTTTGAGGAAATAATTTAAAATTGAAACAAATAACAAGGAACGTCTTGGAAACGAATATAAAAGAATATACCTACATAGCACTAAATGAGTACTTTAACGAGATCCACATGTCTTTAAGTTTACAGTTATGCAAAATGAATAAGAATGAAGAGGTGTTCAGAGTCTATTGTATAAAATTGAAGATAAACATCTTATTTGTCATGTAAACATTTTTATTTTTGAGAAAATTTAGGTATTCATAAACTTATTACTTGGATCCTTGTAAGCAGAAGAAAAAAGAATTAACGTATTCTATTTACATACTGTCCTCTAGCTCTTCGGTAAACAAACCTTTTATTCAAAACATTAATCTTATCTGCATTATGCTAATCAAGATAAAAATAAGCAGAATTAGTCTTAATACTAGCTTCCTTGTAAGTAGAAGGGAAATAAGAAAATGCATAGACTAGAGCGATAGTCCTGTTCTATGAAAGCCGGTTGCTATGAGAAGCAACTGAAAATCCAATCTCTTTGCTCGCCAGGAATAAAAAGACGAGAACCGAGAGGAAAGCTGTCTTTCCATGTGAGAAAAATTTAAGTGGCTAAAATTGAAACCAATAATCCCAAATATCATGTAAACGGCTAACTCTACAAAAAATACATATGACAAAAATGGTGTTTTAATCAGATCTATATATTTTGTGAAGTAAAGTTTTTATATATATTTTACGGTTTGCCAGTTATACAAAACTCATCCAGAATTGAATAGGGCTTCTGAGGTCATTCCCAGAAAATTCAGGGTATACATTTATTTTGTTTGTTATAAATATGTGTCAAACATAAGGTATTTTAATCAAATCGTTAGAGCCGTTTTGCAAAAATCAAAATTTTCGAAAAATATTCCATATAAAGGGTATTTTGCGGTGGGAGGATTGTCTTTAAAATCTTCTTGTCGCATTCTTGGAAGATACCAAACTTAGATACCAAATTTGGTAATTTAACGACCTTTTCGTTTTCGAGCAATGTCGTCACACACACACACACACACACACACACACACACACATGGAACTTTTTCTACAAATCTGATATGCTCCATTCACATGACTTTCTGTACATCTCTGTAACAAATTATTACTAATAAGCCTATTCTTCTATTTAATGCTAAAACATTAGCAGAAACGGTCTTATTACTTAATTCCCTTATAAGTAGAAGGGAAATAATGGAATACACTAGGCTATACCGACAGTCAAATGTTTTAAAATGTGATGAGATTGATATCCGTTTCTTTGCATAGCCAAGCGTTGACAACTTTCCGTATGAGAAAATGAATAACAAAACTGAAATCAATAACAAGGAATATCTCAAAAACAGCCAATTCCACGAAAAAAAATGTATATGACATAAATTGTGTGTATTATTTTTCTGGCCTACATTTTTTGTGTAGTAAGCTTTTGTCTATCTCTCACGGTTTACCTGTTGCGAAATTTTCAATAAAAATCATCCAGAATAAAGAGGAATTTAGAGGCTATTGCCAGAAAATTCAACATACATATTTCGTTTGATAAAGATATCTTAAACGTAAGGTATTTTAATCAAATTGTTAGAGCAAATTTAGTGAAAATCAACATTTTCGAAAAATGTTACATGTAATTTGCGGTGGGGGGATTTTTTCAGAAAGCCTTCCTGTCGCATTCTTGGAAGATATCAAACTTAAATACCAAGTTTTTAATTTAAGGGTATTTTCGTTTTTGAGCTATGCTGTTCACACACACACAGGAACTATTTTCTTTTTTCTTTTTGTATTCAGGGGGATCCAAAATATGTATTTCCAGTAAAATCTCTTTACAATACCTTCTCTATACTCTATGTACATAGTACGTGTAGAGAAAGTAAACATTAGCGGCTAGGAAGACAAGATATGGAGAGGCATACTAAGAATCGGCAAAGCGGTGCCGCAGTAACGTGTGCGACTAGTTTTCGGGTGGTCCTCGGCTCAATCGCCATATCCCGGTTTTTCGCGGTTTCCTCAAAGTCAGTAGGCGAATGCTGGAGTGTGACTTTTTCTATCAATACTTTTCCTGTAGCCAGCATTTTTTCCGGGATTATAGAATGAAGCAAATGTGGTACGTGTGTTGCAGCTGTTGATCTCACGCTCACATACGCAATCCAGAAGTGGACGATCAACTGATCAATACAGGGAGATTATGTGATAACCACTGTGTTTCCTCCAGCCGGATTTTCAGCTGCGGTAGCTAGCCTGCTGCTTATCGTAGCTTCCCAACTGCTACTCGAAGTTCTATGGTGCCTACTGGGAGTTTCAAAAGTGCCACTTGGTGCCTGGTGCAGCTAAATAGATTTGGTTTTATTAGACAAAATGTCAAAAGCATTCTTAATATCATTAAGTTATGACTCCAGAAACATTTTAAACCATATTTTTACTTTCCTAGCGCGTATAACCAACGTACATATGAGATAGAGAAGATATTGTATTCCACCCAGAATTTTGATACCGTGATTTCACCGGCAATATGTTTTGAAAACTCCTAAATCCAAAAGAACATTTATAGAAAAATGTTGTATGTGTGTCTATCTGTCTGTCTGTGTTGGAGCGTGTGTGGACAGCATAACTCAAAAGCGAAGTCTGTTAAACATTAAAGAATGCGACACAAAGCTTTTCGGGTCGTGCCGTGGCCGCTCGCCTCTCACCTAGACGGCCCGAGTTTGATTCTAAGCGACCGTGTGAGAGATTTGTGGTGCAGGGGCGGGTTTTCTGCGGGTTCTGCGGTTTCCCCCGCCACCGCATTCCACCGGTGCTCCATCTTCATTCCATGTAGCACCAGTGTCATTGCCTGCGATGCCACAAATAGTAAAAGCGGGCGTTAAACACTGCAAACAAGCACGAAGCATTTCAAGAAAATTCATCACAAATTACCATTTACATGGGAAAATGTTAGAATATCTTGATTTTCTCAAAAATAGCTATAACGATTTTGACTGAAATACCGTACTTAAAATACTTGTTATCAAAACAAAGTGTATGTCTTGCATATTCTGGGAATAGCCTGTAAAGACCTCTTCAGTCTGCATGACTTTTACTAAATTTTGCGTAGCTGGTAAACCTTAAGAAATAAAACAAAAACTCGCTACCTAAAATGTAGAACTCGTTAAAACAAACAATTTATGTCATATACGTTTCTTAGTAAAGTTGACTGCTTCAGAGATATCTTTATTATTGCTTTCAGTTGTAAATTGCGTAGCTTTTCTCAAATGGGAAGTCACCCTTCGTTTCATCTCTTTTTTGTTTTATTTTAATTGCTCACATAACGACAAGATTTTAATTATTTGACTATCGATTTGGCCTAGTGTATTTTATTATTTTCCTTCTGCTTATAAGGAAACAAATTATAAAACAATTATTTTAATCTTGTCCCGGATAGCATGATACGGTAATAATATTTTGTAAGTATAGACTGCAGAATAGATAGGGAAAGCTATGTGAATAGAACACATCAAATCTTTTTTGTTTGTTTTTTGTGTAGTTTAACGTCCTTTAACCTTGGTGATGTCGGACGATAAATGAAATTAATGAAATGCTGCTCAAATGATCTCGGGGTCCATGGAGCTTAAAATTACTCGATATTTGTCTTCTCAGGATAAGGGAAAACCCCGAAAAAAACCCTTATCCGGGTAACTCACCGTAAGTGAGATTCGAACTCGTGATCTTTTGAAAGTGAGGCAGACACGCTACCCAGGGGGGCTACATCAAGAATAGTTTATACCGTAATTCTTATGGTAATCAAATAATTGTCACCATATACAATTATCATTGAAAATCCTATGCACCTTCGGTGAAAATATTGTTAGCTTGTATTGATTTGCAAAACAGACTGCACTAATAGCATCAGAACTTTGTGTGCTGCCTAATTGCAAAAGAATGTAATTTCCAGAGTTCAATAAAAATATACAAGAGTTGTGACATTAAACTTCAGTCTAGTTCAAGTATGAACTATAGTGCCTCATTTCTGACTCCTAGCTGTTGCTAATGGCCAAGTTGAATATTCACAGACCCTGAAAACACATGTGCATAGCATGCAGGCAATTCAAACGCACCGATTTACATACATGCATACAATAATCACCGCGCACGTTGGAAGAACTGGAAGACAATATCAAAAGAGAAATTACTGCAATTACAGAATAAGAATTAATGTGTGGTAACGGACATTTTCTCAAAAGCCGTGAGAGATACGTGGCAGCACAAGAACATCACTTCCACCCTTCTGTGATAAATACATGTGGTTATTTTAAGCATGTAAGTAGCCAACCAGGATTCAAATATAAGGCATTGTATAATACAGTTAAATTCGATCGGTGTCGTTCAGAAACACCCTGTATATTGATAGCTTGATGCACTACCATTATCTGTTCGATAGAACAAATTGATACAATAAGAACTTTAGGATGTAATGTTATACATACCAGGGAGAATCTGATGTTATAGCGAAAATAAGTAAATTCAACTATATAACTGGCACGCTAAGAAGAACCTTAAAAACATCTGATGTGTTTCATTCACATGACTTTTTCTACATTTCTGCAACAAATTATTGTTAAAAAGCGTAGGCTTTTACTTACTTCATGCTAATTGAGAAAACATTAGCAGAAATAGTCTTATTTGCTTCCTTGTAAGTAGAAGCAAAATAAGGGAGTAGCATAGGTTAAAAGTCGTAATCAAAAGCTGGTTTCTATGAGACTGAATTTCTTTGTTTGTATGGACAGGAGTTGACAAATTCCTGTAAGAGAAAAGTGCAAGTTTTACAAAGCTGAACTAAAAGCAAGGAATATCTTAAAATCGATCAACTCCACGAAAAATGTATATAACATAAATTGTTTCTTTTAATGTTCTCTACATTTTCTCAATGGTAAGTTTTTGTCCATCTCTTACGGTTTAGCAGTTGTGCAAAATTCCGTAAAATTCATCAAGAATAAAGTAGTCTTCAAAGGCTATTCCCAGAAAATTGGAGATATACATTTTATTTGGCAGGTAAATATTTTAAATATACAAGATTTTAATCAAAATTGTTAGGGCCATTTTTAAGAAAATAAAAAGTTTCGACATTTTTTCCATGTAAAGGTTAGTTTGGGGTGGGAGGATTATCTTGAAAATCTTCTTGTTGCATCCTTGGAAGATACCAAACCTAATACAAAGTTTGATTTTTAACGGTATTTTCATTTTTTAGCTATGCTGCCCACGCGTACACACGGACATTTTTCTTAAAACATGTGTTTCCGGTGGAATCTCGGTATCGAATTTTTGGGTGCAATACAATATCTTCTCTATACACTATGTACATAATACGTATAGAGAAAGTAATAAAGCCCGAAAATACTCCATAGTTAAATTGTACAAAATCATGGCACTACCAACACTGATGTACGGATCAAACACATGGACATTAACGAAAATATATTGTAACTACTAAAATATAAACATCGGAAATGAAATTCGTAGGAATATTAACTGTATACTAAAATCGATAGAAAACGCAGCCAAGATATCAGGAAAGAATTAAAAGTATAAGAAATAAATAATATAATTGCAAACAATTGGCAACAATGTGAAACACATGTTCAAATGATGAATATTAATAGAATATCTAAAATAGCCATAAATTAAAAACCTAAAGTAAAACGTAACGAATTAAAAAGCCCAAAACCTTGAATCAGAAGAACAAGAAGAAGGATACAATAGTGTATCTTTTGATACATGTCACGCTTTCAACCTTCCATTATAAAGCAAAATGCAATAAGTTTGTAATATTGGCAAATACTGTTAACCAACCAACACCAAAACTTCGATGTCGAGATATCTTTGAGTCACTTTTAGAAAAAGGTCATTAATACCTACCAAACTGAGTATTTTGATCTTTATCTTCTAAAGATGCAATACAACGAATTTTAAAAAAATCCTCAGGTTAAAACTACCCTTTCCTCCTAACACTTTACAAATATTTTTCTCCACATTGTTTCTAACAAACACCATATTTTTAAGACATTTACGTCAGAATTTTGGATTTGTTTGTATTCTACAATAATTTAGTGATGTTGTAATGTGATTTTGTAAAGAACGTAATAAATCTTTTAACATCTAATCAATATTTATTATATTATGTTTGTTGACAAATGAAATGGTCGTACTGTAATTTCAGGGAACGCTTCCTGAAGCCCTTTTCTAGCGTTTTCATAGTCTGTAGAGCACAGAAAGTATACGAAACCTTATTTCACAAAGCACCAAAACTTCTACAAACAACTCGCACACAATTTATGCCAAATTCATTTTTTATTTACAGAATTAACTATTTCCGAGATATTATTTTTATTGGATTGTGAATGTTCGAATACTTATTTTGTAAAATAAGAAGTCGATATTATTCTATTTTAATAGAAAATGTAGCGCTCGCTAAAATACACAATTTATGTTGTATACATTTTTTCGTGGAGTTGATCGTTTTTGAGACATTACTTTTTATTGGTTTCAGCTTTAAAATACTTATACTTTTCACATACGGGAATCTGTCAACTTCTCTCCATACAAACAAAGGAACTTCAATCGCATATTAACCAGCTTCGACTATCGACTATCCCTTATTTCCCATCTACTTACAAGGAAGCAAGTAATAAGGCTATTTCTGCTATTTTTCTTTCGATTAGCATGAAGTAAATAGAAGCATAAGCTCTCTAGCAATAGTTTGTTGCAGAGATTTAGAGAAGATCATGAGAATGGAACACAAGACTTTTTTTTTTTTAAATGATCTTCCTCAGCTGTAGTTATGCATCCTGGTAGGACAACAAGCAATAATTTTATATTCAACAAAATATGTGTCAGCAAAATATATATATGGACTTTAATTAACGTACAGATACTCCCTCTAGCATATGTAATTATCGGCCTGTATGTTATGTTAATCCTGCATTTTGAGATATTGCATGTTAATTAAGTCATTATTTGCTTTATGATTAAATTAGAAACACAAGCCTGGTCTATAATAACAGTCGGTGGTGGTTCATTAGTTTTGCAACAATGCAATGGGCACTGTAGAAACATCAGCATTAAGCTTAAGGTTTTAGTAGACACAACATAACGTGATTTTCTGAAATTTAATTATCAAATCTCTGTTGCAAATATCGTCCTCGTTGTATTAGATAATTAAAAAACAATGATTTAAAAATATTGCAAAACTAATGGGAATCTTTTATGATGCACAGCTCTTACTCAGAGGAAAGAATGGAGATATGCTAATTCCAGGAAAAGAATTTTGAAATACCGACCAGAAGTAATTCCAAAAGTCACCTTCCCTTTGGCAACTTATTACTTTCTCTATACGTATTATGTACATAGTGTATAGAGAAGATATTGTATTGCACCCAAAAATTCTATACCAAGATTTTACCGGAAATACACGTTTTAGGACCCCCTGAATAAAAGAAAAACAGTTTTAGAAAAATGATCGTGTATGTGTGTAGGTGTGTCTGTGGGGGGGGGGGAGCAACATAGATCAGAAACGAAAAGACCTTTAAATATCAAACTTCGTATTCAAGTTTAGTATCTTCCAAATATAAGACACGAAGATTCTCAAGAAACTCCCCCCCACACCCAACTACCCTTTACATGGAAAAAGTTTCGAAAATTTTGATGTTCTCAAAATTAGCTGGAACGATTTTGATTAAGATGTCGCATATTAAACATACTTACCTGCAAAATAAAATGTATATGTTGAATTTTCTGGAAATAGCCTCTGAAGACATCTTTATTCTTGATGAATTTTGCGGAATTTTGTATAACTGCTAAACCGAAAGAGATGGACAAAAACTTACTTAATAGAAAATGTAGGGATTATTAAAACACACAATTTATATTCTATACATCATTTCGTGGAGTTGATCGTTTTTGAGATATTCCTTGTTATTGGTGTCAGCTTTAAAATACTTATACTTTTCTCATACAGCATTTTTTCAAATCCTGTCAATACAAACAAAAAAACTACAATCACATGTCAACCAGCTTTTGACTATCACTTTAGCCTAGTAGTCCGTTATTTCCTTTCTTCTTACATGGAAGCAAATAATAAGAAGGTTTAAGTTAATTTTTTCTCGATTAGCATGAAGTAAGTAGAAGAATAAGCTTTTTATCAATATTTTGTTGTATAGATTTAGAGAAACTCATCTGAATCGAACACATCAGATTATTTTTGGTTGCAATTGAGATATTACTGAGAAAACATGAACACAATTTCATTTATTAATCAATAAATTATTCCTACAAAAGCGTATTTTACTACCCCTTCTTGATAATAGATATAATCATTTCATGGTAAGCATAAAATAAATCAAGGAATGCACTAGGCTAATGTGATAGTTAAATGCTTTAAAGAGCTGGTGCCTTTGTGATCATAATGAAGAAAAAAAGAAGGGAAAAAAGAGGAAAAAAATGACTTCTTCCCATTTGAGAAAAGTATAGTATTGGAAACCTAACACTATTGGTTGGTGAGGGGTGAAGTGAGTAAAATAAAACAAAGGCCTTTTCTCCCCCCCCCCCAAAATACCAATAGTTATGAATAGGAATAGCACCCTGGAGACCGATAGCGGGTCAGAATGAAGATAGCGCAGCATGGTACATAGTTGTGATGTGTTGGCAATGCAGTGTGCACGTAGTGGTAGTAATAGAAGGAAAATGGGGCAGTGGTTACGTGGCAGACTACGTTGTTTTCATTAGCAGTGCAAGGCGATTGACGTTGGGTGGGTGATAAACATAAATACCACTATTTACGGGAACTAACAATTTTAACATTTACATAAATTGCTATTGCGCAACAAATTAATAACTTAAGTTACTACTTGACATTTCTTGCATGTTCGTAACTGTGGCCGAAAATAAAAAACCACTGTTAGTATGGATTTCCATGTATTCAGACTTCATACTTAATTTATTCGGTTAGATAGTTGGCTAATTGACCTTGTAGAAAGCATTCGAACTCAATTCCTGAATGACATTCTTTATACCGAGGACTGCCCATTGTACGCTACACCTTCTGCCCCGCGCTCTCGGAATAATTACCTTATAGGTCTATTTCCATATATCCTCACCAATACTAGTCATTTAGAAATAACCCTTTCACTATAAAAATTAATTTCAAATAAAACTTAAAATAAATTTAAATCAGAACCAAGAAAAATAACACGTATTAATACACTTATATATAAAATACTAGAATACACTCTTAAAAATAAACATGGCTTTGTGTGCATGCGTACTAATTTATCTGAAAAGATATTACAATATTAGCTTAATTGCTTAATTTTCTTAGACATTTTCCTGCATAATTTATTAGCTTTCACGTTAATATTAATTATGGCATCATTATAACTTCTGAAAGCAAAGTTACTTAACATATAACTGTGTCTAGTAGGCGTGACAAAATTGTATTTAAGATAAACCAATAAGTTTTAGCTTATTCAATATTTTTCCTCCCGCCCACCCTCAAGAGTCAGGAGAATGACAAGCGAACGCTACTACAAAGCATCACCATCGAGTTGTTGAGTTCCATTAGTGCCTCTAGGGGATCCTGTTGCATCCAAAATTCAATTTTACTGCAGCCAAGTGCCTTTAATGTTGCTTGAAGTGGAGAAGCTCTAAGAACACCTTGACATTATATAATCAAGCTTTCCAGCGAAGCTACCTTATTTTGTTGCTCCTTCATCGTGTGATAGTAGCTGCAGTGTCGGCTTTAATCCTATTCAGAAAATTAAGATGCACAAAGTCTTACATCTAATCTATAAAATTATTAAACCTCTTATGTCCTTCCTGAAACACCAAGTTAGATAATTGCTTTGATCGAATGGAATTCCATTTGAAATCGAAAATCCGAACGTTTCCAACTCCGTGGAACACATTCTATTATATTGAGTGTTTACATTGTTAATTTCTCTAGACCATATGTATAATATACATAATATACATAGTGTATAGAGAAGGTAATTTATTCACCCAGCAGCAGCAGCAGCAACAACAGCAGCAGCAGCAGCAGCAGAAGTAGTAGCAGTAGTAGCGGCAGCAGCAGTAGTATTTTTAGGTGCATAATACTTCATCAATTGAGTCACACTGACAGCTGACCGTAGTGTTTGAAACGAAAGTATAACCTACGCTTATTTTACATAAATTCACAACAAAAGAGTAGCCCACACTGATTTCTACATACACACACTCGTACTCACAACCACACCCACGTATTTAATCATATATCAAATATGTGCAATCAATATTTACATAAACACCGTATCTATTACTACGTGTACTTCCAATAAGTATGTGTCCAGGTTTAGTCAGTTTTGGCTTTTCAGAATTAGGTCTCAGCATGCTGTCCTCCGTCTGTTTGTAGTTAGAAATACCTCCGATAAAATATGAAACCAACACAATTGCAAAGTATTAGAGAGTAGCATAGCTCTATTTCAGTCAGTATTTGCGAATCAATTCTGAACTTATTTGTCATTATCAAAATTAACGCTTTTGAAAAACAAATTCTTACGCTCAATAAATATCCGTCTTATTTATTGACGTGATCTCTAATAAAATTTGCGGCTGTGGCAGTGAACTGTTGTTAAAATCAATTCAACCTTGCATCTGATCGTCTGCCTCTAACTTTTCCACTATAAAGACCACAACTCTAGGTAGAGCATATAATAAACCTTCGGGGCCGCCTGAGGGCTTTCGGCCAATATGTTGTTTCTGATACTCCTGCACTAATATGCAACTTCAAACTAGCAAGGTAAGGCAGACCGCTTACGCTCCAAGTCATTAGCTTTGCAAGCCAGGTTCAAAGGAGAGCTTTCGGCAGATTTCTGGCTTGATAGGAGTTGTTGAGATTTCCAGGCTACAGAATATCATGCAGCATATTATCGGAAAATGCCTAAGCCATCCCATCGATATCAAAATGTATAGCAAGTTTCAGAAAGTACACACCAATCCAAAATATTGGTCGTGATCCAAATCATCTTATTCCCCACAGATTATTTATACTTTGCTATTTAAAACACCTGCGCTATTGAGTATTTTCATTCTAATACTTAACTTACAAATTTAATTTATTAGTAAGCATATTGCATAATCAAAATGTTCGACACGCCTAAAAATGATAAAATTTAGTTGGCAGTTTTTAAATTAGGCTTTGAATTACAAACAAAACCTTTACACTGTGATATTTTAATAACTTAAATTATTATAATAACTTTAAAAAACTAGAAGTATTAATCCATAAGCTTAATCAGGTTTGATAAAAATATTTTGTCACCTGTAATATTTTAATAGATATTTCTGCACATTCTCTGAACGTTTAGTTGTATTGCTCGTATTCCATAAATTAGGATGCTTGAAAATATATGTAATATATGATCTAAGTGGCCATAGAATCCGAAATGATGAGGGACAGCTAAATGTTTATTCTGTTTGAATATCTGAATGTTACAACAGTCATTTTCTATAAAAGAACCATTTTTTTTTTCTTTTGAGCAACTGTATCAAAAGTTCCCTAACAGTGTCCCTTAAATAAGCAGCATATGAAATCAGACTTCATTAATATGAAATTAATTGTACAAACATTATAGTAAGGAAAACGTATGTGTTATAAAAGCCGCAATAATTTATGCGTAAGCTATAAAAAGGGAAGAAATTGTCATTTGTATTTGTGTGTTGAGGGGGAAAGACGGTTCTAAAAGCACTCAAATGATATTGATAATTCCTTCTCCATTCCAAAGTACAACTATTTTTATCGGACAAGGAGCTACAAAATGCCTAATTTCATTCCAAAAGTCACTAAAAGGCAAAACATGGTTTAAAACTTAGATCTTCGTTAAGAATGCATGGGGTCAAACTAATTGCTGTACTCAGCAAAGAACGCTTGTAGAAAAAGAATGATATGCTTCATTCATAGGACTTTCTCTATATATTCTACAAAAGGGTATCTATCTACTTCATGGGGTCCTCTCTTTAGCGCGGTGGTAGTGTTGCTGCTTGCCAAGCGGGAGACCTGAGTTTGATTCCCAGTGCCGGCCTGAGGATTTTTCCCCCGCTGGGAGACCTGGACCGGGGTGCACTCAGCCTCATGAGGTCCCTGGGTGGCCAATTGAGGAGCTACTTGATAGAGAAGTAGCGGCTACAGGTCGTGAAGACCGCATTAACTGGCCGGGGTGGTGGTTCGAAGCGCTGACACATCTCGCCCCCCAATATTGCACCCCATCCATGACGTCTATAATGGACCGAAATGGGTGACGCAGTGGCCGGGCGGTAGGCCAAGGCTCTTAGTGAGCTGTGCCATGAAGTTATCTACTTGATAGTGATTCAAATACTTTAACACACATAGCTTCTCGTATAAGAACCAATGTAAATAATTAAAAGCATAAATCATTCATAATCAAAATGCAAAGCTTTATTAGTTACTTCTTTCAGAATTCCATTAACCAATTTTTGAGATATATTTTCTTAGATTAGTTTCAATCGCCATGTAATATACTCCAGGTTGTAAGCGCAAATATGGGATATCGCAGCTGGTATAGAGAGTATCAAATATTAGTTCAATGGTGGCAAGGCCTGAGGGTATGCTCCTCCAATTTACAATGCTTTCTGCAAAATTATATTATTACTTTCTCTACACGCACTATGTGCATAGCGTATAGAGAAAGTATTGCACGCCATCCAAAAATTCGATACCGAGATTTCACCGGAAATATATGTTTTAGGGTCCCTTATATCTAAAAAAAAAAAAGCATTTTCACAAAAAGGTCCCTGTGTGTGTGTGTGTGTGTGTGTGTGTGTGTGAACATGATAACTCAAAAACGAAAAGTCGGTAAAATACCAAACTTGGTATTTAAGTTTAGTATCTTCCTGGGATGCGACACGAAGGTTTTGAGAAAAATCCCACCACCCCAAACTACCCTTTACATGGAAAATTTTTCGAAAATGATTTTCTCAAAAATGGCTCTAACGATTTTGATTAAAATATCGTATATTAAAGATATTTTACCTGCCAAATAAAATGTATATTTTAATTTTACTGGGAATAGCGTCTGAAGACTACTTTATTCTGGATGAATTTTACGGAATTCTGCATAACTGCTAAACCGTAAGAGATGGACAAAAACGTACCACACAAAAAATGTAGAGCATATTAAAACACACAATTTATGTTGTATATATTTTTTTCGTGGAGTTGATCGTTTTTTAGACACTCCCTTGTTTTTTGTTTCAGCTTTGAAAAACTTAACTTTTCTCATACAGGAATAAGTCAACTCCTGTGCATACAAACAAAGAAACTTCAGTCGCATAGCAACCAGCTTTTGATTATCACTTTAATCTATGGTGCTCCCTTATTTCGCTTCTACCTAAAGGAATCAAGTAATAAGATTAATTCTGCTAATTACCATGAAGTAAATAGAAGCATAAGCTTTTCAAAATAATCTGTTGCTGAGATGTAGAGAAAGTCATGTGAATGGAACACATAAGATGTTTGTAGATAGTTTCGGTTATGGAAAAAAATTAGAGACAAACATCATGAAACATTTATCGATACCGCTTAGAATTAGAATCGTGTGAAGTATGCTGTATGTTTTATTTGAATAGCACTAAAAATTTAATTTACGTACAAAAGTGAGCAAAGTTTTACTAATAAGACTAATCGCGTTTCACTAAATAGGCTATCACTCATTAGATAGAAAAAATTACAAAATATAGCACATTAAACTCAGTTCACCTTTTTATTAATTCCCTTCTTTCGTCCTAATTTTCAAAGAAATAATAAGAGGTTTATGGAGTGGAAATTTTACTATCCTTATAATATTTTATTTTTTATTACGTCCTCATGCTTGAGTTAATCATATGAAAAGGATTGACTTTAGTTACCTGCGATCAATGAATATTTAGAATAAGGTTTCCAGCGAAATGAGCATTTTGAGTTCCTAATATTTTACCTTCCAACCATCAGAATGCTAATCAGACTGTAAAATTTCTCATATAGACAGTCTTCGCTTTGTCTCTGCTGGCGCCAATGTAAAGCACATTAAATAAGACTTATATAATGCATCTGACAAATATAAAAGCAACTATAAAAAAATCTGATGTGTTTCATTCACATGAGTTTCACAAATAGCTTTCCTTACAAAAGATTATTCCTTTATCTAAATGTTAATCAAGGTAAACATTAGCAGAAATTGTCTTATTGCTTGGCTGATTGTAAATAGAAGGGAAATAATGGAATAACTGGGCTAAATCGATAGTCAAATCTTTCAAAAGCGGATCCTATGAGAAACAACTGATGGTCGGTTTCCTTTGCATGGCTTTTATTAATATAAGAGAGATAAAACGAAACGTTATATTCCGTTTTTGGAAAGTTTAAGTAGTTTAAAATTGAAACTAAAAAGAATGAATATCTCGGAAATGGTCAGCTCTATATAATAAACGTACACGACCTAAATTGTGTGTTTTAACGAGGTCTATAATTTTGGTGTAGTAAGCTTTTATCTATCTCTACTTCCCATCCCAAGGTACCCTTTAAACGGATTTTTTTTCTAGTTTCCCAAAAATGGTTCTTAACGATTTTGATTAAAATACCGTACAATATGATATACTAATGGCAAATGGAATGCGTATCTTGCACTTTCTGGGAACCCCTCTTAAGATCTCATTTGGGATGATTTTTGCATAACTGGTGAACCGTAACATATGGAAAAAACTTACACATAAAATATGTAGATCTCGTTAATACATACATTTTATGCTATATAACTCCATGGCACGACAGCTCATGGGGAACATTGGCGTACCGCCCGGCCGCTGCGTCCCCCATCTCGGTCCACTACAGGCGTCATGGATGGGGTACAATATTTGAGGGCCGGTTAATGCGGTACTTATGACCTGGAGCCGCTACTTCTCCATCAAGTAGCTCAATTGGCCCCCCTGGGACCTTACGAGGCTGCACCCCGGGCCAGGTCTCCCAGCGTGGGAAAAATCCCCACGCCGGTACTGGAGATCGAACCCAGGTCTCCCGCTTGGTAAGCAACTGCGCTACCACCGCGCTAAGGAGGCGACCATATATATATATACATACATATACATGTTTATTTATTTATTTATTTATTTTTTGAATTAACCATTACAGAGATATTTCTTGTTATTGATTTCAATTGTAGAATGTTTCAAGTTTTTTTAAACGAAAATTTGAATATTACGTTAGCCCGTATTTCTCTTCATTTCTGCAAATACTTATACTGATTAACAAGAAGTAGCTAGACAAACGCTGTGACAAACTCAGAGGTCTTTAGCTCTTTAAAGATAACAAGGCTTTTCTCATTAGAACGTCTTAAAAAATAAAGCTCCTGTCCATTATCTGATTGTTCCAGCTCTTCTAGAAGCTCTTCCTCGAAAAACTCTCGCCTTTCTAAATATAATAAGCAGTGCCTTTCTCCATTTTACGCAGTTGCCCAATAAGGTCTTCATCTTCACCTTCTTTAACATAAAGAACATAGACTACTCTGAACATATATCTTCATTATATCACCAATGCTTTGTAGTGTATCAGAAGCTCCACCATTCACTCAGATCTCAACAGAGCATACAGAACACTTCGTGACTCCTTAGACCACCAAAGCAACTCACCAATTCAAAATATTTCTGCAAAATACCCACCAGATCCATAAAACAGAGGATTAAAATGAAAGAACTGCAATAATCAGATCTTAACCGTAAAACGAGCTGCGGTTGAGCAGAACGCCCTAAACATGTTTCAAGTTATTTTCATATCGAAATAGGATCTGAAGCTTTCCTGGCGACGAACATATTCTAGACGTTCTCGGGCTTCAAGCCAGCTGTAGTGATGAGTCATCGACGTTTCGGGAGCATCCATCTTTCCCATCATCAGGTAGGCTTGAAGCCCGAGAACATCTAGAATATATTTTTATATCATTTGTTTGTTTCTAATTGCTCACAACTATAATGTATTGGACATAATATATTTAAGACACTAACAAAAATTCCGGATTAATTCAATTGGTATGAATTTCTCCAGTTGTTCCACAAACAAACTATTCTTGCAAAAGATTATTCGTTTACTTGCATCATGTTAATCAAGATAAACATTAGCAAAAACGGTTGCATGCTTCCTTTTAAATAGAGTGCAAGTAAGGAAATACGCTAGGCTGAATCCTAGTAAAATCTTATAAACGCTGGTCGTATGTGTACCAAAGAATATCTAGCAAACGGTTACTTCTAGAAAAATATGTTTCACATAAATTGTATGTCTTTAACCATTTATACATTTTTTGAGTAGTTAGTGTTTGTCTGTAGATGTCTTCAGAGGATATTGCCAGAAAATTCAGGACATTCCAAATATACATTTAGTTTGTCGTAAAATATCTCAAAAATATATTATTTTAATCAATATTTTTAGAGATTGTTTTTGAGATTATCAACATTTTTTGAAAAATACTTCATGTAAAGGTTTAGTTGGAAAAATATTTCCCAAAATCTTCGTGCCATATCTTTTAAAGATATTGAACTTAAATACCAAGTTTGATATTTAATTCACTTTTATACTTCTGCTATGTTTATCCCAATTGACACGAAAGAGAGTAGAATTAATTTTTGTAAAAATAATTGGTGACAAATAGGTAGAGAAAATCGTGAGAGTAGAATAATCATATTTGTAAATTTCTACAACTAAATAAAACTATCCCCACTTTTTCTCTTCCAAATTCTTAATATACAGCTAGTTTTATTCAGTTTTCATGGTAATATAGAGTTCATTTCCATTGTAACTATGACATCAATTATATCTTTCTTGACCGTCAGGAGTTAAATGTTGTATAAAACCCATTGTTTGCCCGGTATATTACTTCTTTTGTTTTGTTTTTTTCATATCTCAAATATTAAAATATGTATAAGGGTTTAAAGTTTTAACTTACTTTTGAAAGAAAAAATACATATTTGTATTGAAGCAATAAATAACAAAAATATGTTTGTTTATTATCAGTATTGCTTGTGTAACCGGGGTGTTGTAATATCATCTCCTTCCATATTTATTCCACGGTAGTATGCGGCTGACATGCATTTTACCATTGTCACTGTCGCTACCGCTATCTGGCAGTCATGGCGGGAACTATGGTAATGTAGTCATTGCAATGTATGGCTTGTGTGACAACCTGGTCGCAATTTACGGATTTAACGGGCATAGTTGGAGCACATTACTACAGCCTGGAAACACATTCGATTTCAATCACTGAACATGTAATCTTTCCAGAGAGTTTGTTTTAGAAACATCAACTGAAAAGAATCATTAATGGATTAGATATTGAACAACGAAATGTTATGCACGTAGAGGCAGCGAATTTAGTAAAATCAAGGATATAATGATTATTTAAGAAGCGTTTCGTAGCTCCACCTTATTTCCCTTTCTTTACCTCTCTTCAATATTTAAGCAGGATTCATGCTACTTACGATGGTGGTCTGAAAAGCCCTCGGCCTCACCCAGAGATCGCGGCACTACTTGCATGATTTTTTCCGTTACGTTGGTACACATGTTAATAGACCCTATGTAAAATTACAAGTCATTCCAGGAAATAGCTGCCTATATTCGTGCGCATTGCTTTGAAAATGGAGAAGTTCGAGAAACGTGCGGTGATAACATTCGTCGTAAAAGAAGGCTTAACACCTACTGAAATTCATTTGCGGATTGTAAATGTGTACTGAGACTCTTCACCTTCAGTTTCCATTGAGAAGAAATGGGCGGCCGATTTTAAACGAGGCCGTGAAAGCGTCCAAGGCGATCCACATGAAGGAAATCATTGAAAAAGTACATGATTCGGTTTTTGAAGATCGGCTTACAAAGGTGCATGAAATTACTAATCCTCTTGGAATTTCAAAGGAACGTATTGGTCACGTCTTGCATCAGGAATTAAACATGAAAAAGCTATGCGCAAGATGGGTGCCACGTATCCTCATTGTGGATAACAAACGCATTCGAAAGACACTTTCTGAAAAGTGTTTAGCGCATTTTAAGAAGAAAGGAAGACTTTTTGCGCCGATAGGTCACAATGGGTGAAACATGGATTCACCACTACACACCCGAATCCAAGCAGCAGTCGAAGCAGTGGACAGAAGCTGGTTCTTCAGCTCCAAAGAAGGCGAAGATGGTGACATCGGCGGGAAAGATCATGACGTCAGTGTTTTGGGATGCCAAAGGAATTTTGTTAATTGACTATCTCGAAAAAGGTAAAACCATTATTGGAGAATACTATTCTCAACTTGTAACCAAACTGAATGCAAGCGTTCGTGAAAACACATCCGTGTTAAAAAAAAAAAGAAAAAGGTTGTTTTTCATCAGAACAATGCACCTGACAACAAAATGTTTTTGGCAATGGGGAAATTGAGAGATCTGCACTGTGAAGTGCTGGAACATCCATCTGTTTCAAAAAATGAAGAAATCTCACGTGGTAGGCACTTTTCGTCCAATGAAGAAGCGATTGCGGCTGTAAATTGCTACTTTGCAGCACTTCTAGAGGAACACTACAGAGAGGGGATAATGGCATTGGAACACCACTGGACAAAATATATTGATATTAGAGGAGATTATGTTGAAAAACAAAAGTATTTGAAAGCATGAACTGTCGTTTTTCACTATCAGGCCGAGAACTTATCAGACCACCCATGTACTACGATAGGCAAGACATACTAATAACTATAGCTCGGCCCAGGGTCACAGAATTGCTGAATTGAAGTTCGCACACAGAGTACAGCTATGACGTGTGAAGTGGCATTTTGCCTGGCCATATTCAGTTCCTTTTACACTTTGTTTTTTTATACCTTCTTTCTTTCTTTTTAAAATTTCTTCCTGCGTTTCTGTTGTTTTCCTATTTATTTCCCTTTTTTTTTTCTCTCTACACGTACTATGTACATAGTGTATAGAGAAGGTATTGTAATTGCACCCAAAATTCAATTCGATTCCGAGCTTTCGCCGAAAATACATGTTTTGGGTTTCTGGAAGGTCCACAAAATAGGCATCTGTTTGGGAGCTGACAGTTTCGTTAGACCTGAATCGTTTTCCACCGAGCCAGTTTTTCAAGTTTCTAAATAAAAAAGTCACTGCGGGCCAAATCTAGTGAATTCGGTGGATGTTGTAACTATTCAAACCTTAACGCTTAAATTGTCGGCATCGAAACTGCGCAGGTGTGCAACCATGCATTGTCTTGATGAAAGAGAAGCCTTTTCTTTGCCAGATGAGGGCGTTTTTTTTTTATTTATCCGTTCAACCGGTGCTATAACGATGCATAGTACTCTCCATTTATTGTTCTTCTTTTTTACAAGTAATCATGTAGATGATTCGCCGTGCATCCCAAAAAAACCGAGGCCATCACCTTGTCTTCCGATTTCACCACCCTTTTCTTCTTCGGAGCGTAGTTCGCCTTTAAAATCCCACCGTTTCAATTGCATTTTTGTCTCTGCAGTGTAGTAGTGTACCATGTTTCATCCACAGTTATGTATCGACACAAAAACTCGTCAGGATTGGGATGCAAAATTGCCAATGCCGATTCCGAATCAATCACTCGATTGCGTTTATTCTCCATTGAGAGGAAACACTGCACCCATTTTGCCGAGAGCTTTGGTAGACCTAATTTTTGGTGCAAAATTGAGAACACTGTACCTTGGATTCGTCGATCAATCAAATTTATATCTGGATTTTTTCAATAATTTCGGAAGAAATAACTTCTACTGATCATCCAAAACAACGTTCATTTTTGGATATGCGGCCACATTTAAATTCAATTATCGAATCGCACACTTTTGTAAACGCAGGAGTAGATGTGCCATGAACTTCATCCAACTCGGCTTTAATCTCTTTCGGTGTTAAGACTTTTAAATAGAAGTGTTTAATCACCACAGGAGAATTTCTCTCTCTCTCTCTCTCTCTCTCTCTCTCTCTCCATATTTCTAAAGAAGCACAAGCTTGTTGATTCAATCACCTATGGCAACGGAACCACATGATGGGTATAATTGAAACTTTAACTGCCATCTATTAAGAGACGGGTTTTTTTAAATGCATAAACTTTTTTTCGATGTCATAAACATAATTTCTTAGATTTTCTAAGGACTTATTCAAAGTCATATAAACGTGTTTATCTTAATATATGTTTTCTCATATTAAAACCGCAGAAAAGAGTAAATTCGCGTCCTTGGACATTATTGGAGACAGTTAGTCGGCCTCGCTATTATTATTATTATTATTATTATTATTATTATTACTATTACTTCTGTTAATTATCAATTATCTAATGTATTTAACAGTGTTAATTATAAATCATTTAATGTATTTAAAAGTGTAAAGATAGCTTCTAGCAAGCACAGCCCAAAGTTGTTTACCAAACTTGGCTATTGGAGAGGGCAATGCTCTTTGTGCATGCAATAGAGGAATAAGTGAAGACGCAATCTAGTAAAGAACCGAATTGCAAAGAAATGAATGTTTCTTCATTGTGTGGTGGTGGTCACGAGGGGTTTATGGTGCATTCTGGGTAAAGAAAGATGCATTATGGGCTACCTAGACGCCAAGTTCGCGGTCTTTCTGCCCAATTAGAATGAAGCAGCCATGACAGCAATATCTACTATATAAGTAGCAGATTGTAGGATGTCAGGTCACTTAGTTACATACTCACACACACTCCCGCAGTCAGTCATTACCAAGGTCGAGATCATGTACGCGTAATCCCTGTTGGGCAATCAGTCACTTCAGGTCATGTACGTGTAAGCACTGTTGAGAGCACTCACCGCTAAGTTCAAGGCGCATACTCGTTGTCAGGTTTCTACACGGTGTGAAAGTAGTAAGTGAGAAAGTAATCGGCTCTGTAAGAGAAATTAAGTTACGTCGTTAAGGAAGACTCTTAGAGATAATTACAATCAATTAGCTTATAAAGCAAAGTGCTTGTCAACGATTTTGTAGACAATGGGGCATGGAAGTGAATATTCTTAAAACTAAAGCACTCGCACTTAAAAATAGTTATGTGTACGGTCAAAGTGGACATACGGGGAGAAAGAAATTAAAAATGTTAAGCATTTCGACTATCTAGGTATGAGGTTTGACATGTCAGGAAAATGGCACAAGAACACTGAGTTTTTAAAACACAAAGGGATTGGACAAATTTCTCAAATATTGAAGATACTGACCCGGATACCAGATATGCCAATAAAACATTACAAACCATGTATAAAGCAATGGTTAGGTCTTCATTACTATATGGAAGTGAGGTATGGGGATGGGATACGGTAGATAATCTAAATAAAATACATGGTCGTTTCTGGAAACGTATTATGGGATTGGGGAGGTGTACTTCTAAACACGGTGTTCTGCGTGAGTTAGGATGCTGGGAAGATGCTGTATATGCTAAATTAAGTGTAGTTAGATACTGGCTGCGAATAACAAAAGATGATTAAACAACTCTTAGAGCAATATGTTATCGGCATCAGATGAATAACATAGAGCATCCCAAATTGTGGGCGGCAGGGCTACAACGGGGATTATCAAAGATTGGCTAAAACGATATTTGGCAAAGGGGCAGCGAAAATAGATATAACGTTATGAATAAAGTAAAAAGACGACTGTGCGATATAAACAGAAAGGAAATAAAACTTGAATGTAGAAACAAATCACTGCACTTGCAAAATGACATAAAAATTGAATGGGGTAAAGAAACATATATTTTAAAATTGGGTTTGAAACAAATATCGGGAATAGCGTGGCTCAGGTTGGGAGGATGGAAAAGCCGTAAGGTAGTTGATGAAGATAGTAGGCGGATTTGCCCATTATCCGGGGATCAGGAAGACTGGACGCATATTTTGGCAGATTGCATGTAGATGGAGGATGCCAGGAAAAATTTATTCCCGGAAGCATTTTTAGCTTCAAACAGACGAAGGACAGCATTCTGGGATTTGATTCTAAACAGCCAAAACTGGCCAAGCCTGGGCACATACTTAATGGAAGAACGTGCATTAAGAGATAACATATTTGTGTAAATATTGTATAGACTTATTTGGTGCTTGAGTATTACATGGTGTAGTTGTGAGTACAAGTGTGTGTGTGTGTGTGTGGGGGGGGGAGAGGAGTGTTATCAGTGTTCTTTAATGTTCTGTGGTTCTGTAGCGCGCGTGCGTGTGTATGTGTGTGTCTGTATTTCCAATGTTGTTAAGAGATATAAAACATACATACAGATAATATTTTATACTCAAGTATTTTTCGACAGCATGTACGGTCACCCGAACCATGCGACTGTGTGACACAAATATTGTATTATTGTAAACCTTCTTCCTCTTCCTTCTTCCTTTTCTCCTTCCTTCTTCCTCCTTCTTCCTCTTCTTCCTCTTCTTCCTCTTCTGCTTCTTCCTTCTCCTGGTCCTTCTCCTTCCTCCTCCTTCCCCTTCTTCTTCTTCTTCTTCTTCTTCTTCTTCTGCTCTTACATATGTCTAAATTCTAGTCAAGAATAAAACGAATAGATGGAAGTGAAAGTGTGCTATTTCGCAAGACCACTTCTAACTACCCTCATTGTCGTTACCATCCGAGTGAGTCAATCTTCATGCAGGCTGATTTACGCCGGAGGCAGCATCTTCGGTAGTGGATCTTCAAAACCAGCTGCTTGGGAGATCTACTCTCTTGGTAGTAGAGACCCCAGAGACACCCATCAACGTGAGAGTAAAAACGCTTCATACTTGGCTCCCATCACGTGAGACATAAACACCCTGCAACATCCTACACAACAGCTATTTCATGACATACACCAGGAGGACAACCCACTCCCACTGTTAGGGATCTCGGAATCGATATTCCATAGAAGAAGTGTTCACGCATTGCTCTCTTTGTTGGAATCACAATATATCATTAGATTCTCGAATTCTAACGGGATATTACCGGACCAGAGCAGGAAAGTTATTTCTATCAATTTATCATGCGAGGACAAAAAGCTCTTCCACAAAAACAATCCTGTGCGTTACGAATTATTAGTACAGAACAGCAAGTCAAATAAAAACTATCGCTAATTATAATCGAGCTATTGTTTTGCCTCTTAATGTGTTCTTCGGGACCAACAGGTAATGCAGTGTGCACCGCAATATCACAAAAAAATAAAATGATAAGCGTGTGCTTAATGGTGCAGGATTGTAAACCACAATACCTCACATTCCCTGCAGAGAAAAAAAAATCTCTTGTGTTCCATTTACATACATTTCTTTATTCTGTTCTGCAAACGAATTATTCTTACAAAGCTCATTCTTCTATCTAGCTCATGCTAATCCAGATTAATATCAGCATAACCGGTCTTATTTCCTAGAAGGGAAATACAGAAGTACTTTTAAAAAATGCCGCTATGCGATTTACATTCACATTCGGTTCTCTTTCCATCGTCAGGAGTAAAACAAAACAGATACAAAATGGTTCAGCACTTTTTGTTTGAGAGAATTTTAATTATCTTGAAATGAAAACCAATAATAGGGAATATATTGAAATGGCTACCCCTACAAAAAATATATTCGACATAACCTGTGTTTTAATAACACCTTGCGGTTTGCCAATTATGCAAGTGTCATCGAGAATAAATCAGCTCAGGGGACATTCTAAAGAAATTCAGGTTATACATTTTATTCCAGGTGTAGGTGGTATCTTTTATATTGAACATTATAATCAAGCTGGTAACAGGCTTATTTGAGACATTCGAAAATTTCGTATAATGTTCCACGAAAAGAGTAGTTTGAGTTGGGGGGATTTTGTTTAAAATCTTTGTGTTGCATATCTAGAGATACTGAACTTAAATGCGAAGTTTAGTATTCAACCAAATTTTTCTTTTTCAGTTATGTTGTCCACAGACACACACACACGCGCGCGCACACACACATTTAGGTCTGTGGGTTCTCAGAACATGTATATCGCATTTTTTGGGTCGAATACATTAACCTCTTCTACCTACTGTGTACATTGTACATACCTACATGCTAGATAAAATAAAAATGTCAGAAAAACAGTTAAATATTTTACAGAATATTTGTTCAAGTTTTATATTCTATTCATTCTATTTATTTCAGTAAAGAGAATTATAAATGGCGGCAAACTAACAAACGGTTTTAACATTATGCATGGCCAATAAACTTAGTATGAACTTTGTCTTCTGGCGCTTTCAAGGTACGGATACAGAACTAAGCTAAATATAAGCTAAATGTACAACACATGTGAAGTCCCCAATACCTCTGAGGCACTATAACCCCTAAGATCTCAGTTCCAGTCATAGTTGGTCGTGACATTATTAATATTGTGACATTGTTCACTTAACATATCGCTTCAAAAATATGACCTAGTTGTGTATTCACCGTCACTTAACCTTCTTTCCTCTGAGGTGTTGAAAGGGTGTTGAATCATGAGCAAAACTGCCTCTTCATTCACTGAGTGTCGAACGCAAGACTTTTATTCCAATTTGGGTTGTTCGGTAACTGTCGAACACAGGACTTAAATTTTATAGTTCCCAGAAAATCAACTCCTATAAAAACTATTAATTCATGGTGTTAAGAAGCGTAAGAGTATCTGCAAACTTTGTGGATGTTCGCGGGAGACGGGGAAGAGAAATACTATTAATAATCTCATTCTGTCTCAAAGGCGTTCCCGGGATTAAATAACACGCGGCGCAACGCTAAAGAATGTCTTCATTATCCGATAAGCTCAGCTCTCATTAGCTCCATTATAACAACATTGTCATTTTTATTGCAAATCTTCAATCGTTTAAATATATCTAAATTCTTTAAGTTTCGTTAGGAAAAAAGAATGCACTGTTTTAGCAATACAGAGCGATTACCTATGTGTCAAATCGATAAAATATAACCGATTGGAAGGTCGGATTTATTTATTACTGCACAAATTCCAAGATAAATGGCGAACTAACGTGTTAAGGTGCATTATTACAGGGTCCGGCTTAAGAGCTTAATCATGTACTGCTAACAAACATCGTGATCAGAAGCAGTAAGCCGAACTCATGCCACTAAGTTAACAACATTTGACCTGAGATAAATACTGGGACTGTTGCACATAAATAATGTAAATTATTACGGTTAGAACCCGGGGAGAGGACTGGAATAAAATATGGTTTATTGGTCTCAAACTTTTGATTTCTACCGAAAGGCAACATTTGAACCATGAACTATATATGTTTTACTTCCTCTAACCCGTATGTACTATGTGCATAGTGGATATAGAAGCTATTGTATTCCATCCAAAAACTCCATTCTGAAATTTCACCGGAAAAATATGTTTTGAAGTCCACTGAGTCCAATACAGCATGTTTACTCTTTCTACACGTACTATGTACATAGTGTATGGAGAAGGTATTGCACTCCACCAAAAAAATCGATACCGAGATTTCACCGAAAATATATGTTTTAGGCTTCCCCTGTATACAAAAAAAAATATTTTCAGAAAAAGGTCCGTGTGTGTATGGGTGTATGTGAACACGATAACTCAAAAACAAAAGTCGGTAAAATATCAAACTTGGTATTTAAGTTTAGTATCCTCCAGGGATGTGATAAGAAGATTTTGAGAAAAATCCCCCCAACTACCCCTTACATGGAACTTTTTTCGAAAATTTTTGATTTTCTCAAAAATGACTAACGATTTTGATTAAAATTTCGTATATTAAAGATATTTACCTGACGAATAAAATGTATATCTTGAATTTTCTGGGAATAGCCTCTGAAGAGTACTTCATTCTGGATGAATTTTACGGAATTTTGAATAACTGCTAAACCGTAAAAGATGGACAAAAACTTGATACACGAAAAATGTAGAGCACGTTAAGAGACTCAATTTATGTCATATACATTTTTTTCGTGGAGTTCATCGTTTTTTAGACATACCTTGTTTTTGGTTTCTGCTTTGAAAAACTCATACAGGAATTTGTCAACTGCTGTCCATACTAACAATGAAAATTCAGTGACATAGCAACCAGCGTTTCACTATCACTTTAACCTATGATACTCTCTTATTTAGCTTCTATTTACAAGAGAGCAAGTAATAAGACTCTTTCTTTTAATTTTTTCTGATTAGTATGAAGTAAATAGAAGTATAAGCTTTTTAAAAATAATTTATTGCAGAGATGTAGAGAAAGTCATGTGAATGGAACGCATCAGATTTTTTAAAAAAGTTCTGTGTATGTGTCTCTCCGTTTGTGTGTGGCTGCGTGTGTGTACAGCATAGTTCAAAAACGAAAAATCGGTTTAATTCCAAACTTGGTATTTAGATTCAGTGTCTTCCAAGAATGCGACACGAAGATTCTGTAAAATCCCCATTCCCCAACTACCCTTTACATGAGACATTTTTAGGAAATCTTGATTTTCTCAAAAATAGCTGTAATTATTTTAATTAAAATACAATATATTAAAGATAGTTACATGATAGATAAATGTATACTTTGAATTTTCTGGAAATAGCCTCTGAGGAGCTCTTTATTTTGGTCGAGTTTTGCAGCATTTTGCATAACGGTTAAACCGTAAGCAACTTACTATACAAAAATGTAGATCTCGTAGAAACACCTACTTTAGGTCATATAAGTTTTTCTTGTAGAGTTTGCAGATATTCATTGTTATTAGTTTCAATTTTAAATTCATTATTTTTTACAAACGGGACCATGTAAACGAACAGAGCCTAAATTGTTTCACATAGCAACCAGCTGTTTAGATTTGACGATCGCTTTAGCCTAGTATATTCCGTTATTTCCCTTCTACTTACAAGGAAGCAAGTAATAAGATCAAATTCGGTACTATTTATTTAGATTAGCATGACAAGTTTTTTCTAACAGCTAGAGAAATTTACGTTAATTGAACAAATAAGATTTTAAGATAAAAAAGGTAATTAATTTAAAAAATGCATCTGATTAACTTTGTTGGTAATACGAGCAAATCATTGTTTTCACATAAAAATAGCTTGAACATGCCATTTAGAGTAATGTAAGCAAGTAAATTGCATTTTAACTAACTTTAAATAATGCTATTAATATTATGTTTATAAATCTAAGTATTTCGAAAATATTGTTAATAAAACAGTTCTAAAATTTAAGAGGGAGAATAGGTTTGAAATCTAACTTCTAAAGATTTAAAGCTAAGAACTTTCAATTTGAGTAGAGATATGTTAATGACTTGTGGATAAATCCATTGAGTTTTAAACTCTGTAGCTTCAAAGCTTTTAAGTTATCAATATTTTTGTGTCTTAAAATCCATCTCCTCCTGAAATTATAATGCAACCTGTTACCTGACTATGCCCGTAAGTTTAGACCTATGGTTTAAAGTTATGTAAACACCTCCCTGAACTTCTACAATATGTTTATTGAGAAATTTATAAAATATAAATTTAGTTAATAGGCCTATTTTAAATACCAACTTATTCAAGCAACTAATAAAAAGCGTGATTTTCTATGAGAATATAGGACTTATTTTTGTCAGGAATAGAAAGTATATTCACTTCTGGCTTTCTCGAAGATATTGGTCTTCAGTCGAGTTTGAATTTCAGTCGGTTAGCAACTATTTTACATAATCAAATGACATTTTAACACTTAATACAGCAGTATTTGCCAAATTGATCATAGTTATATTATTAATGTATATTATAAATTAACGTTATACACTTCATAAATAATATATGCATGTTTATAATAATAAATCACTTATTTAAGTGCACTGAGAAACAAGAATAAACATTTTAGTCCCCTTTGCTCAATACAATGGTACGTAAAGTTATGTATCACACTGCCAATATAATTTATTAATATACATGTAAACTTCAGTATTAATTTCATATTCATAAAAAAAAAAAAAATTCTGGAAGATTGCTTTCAGTTACAAGGAAAACATTTAGTTAAAAATTGTCAAGTATGGTATAAATTACAACAAACAAAACAGCCCGCCTGGGTAGTGTGGTGGTAGCGTGTTTGCCTCACATTCAAAGATCGTGAGTTCGAATCTCGCTTAGGGTGAGTCACCCGGATAAGGTTTTTTTGGGTTTTCCCTTATCCTGAGAAGACGAATGTCGAGTAACTTTAAGCTCTATGGATTCCGAGATAATTTGAGCATCATTTCACCAATTTCATTCATCGTCCGATATGACCAACGATGTTAAAGGACGTTAAGCTACCAAAAAACAAAAAAGGGCAGTTTTACGGAAAAGTGTAGCTGAATATCTGCTCCCAGTGGCAATTAAAAAAATATATATATTACAATAATGTTATGTATTTCACATTTACTTTTAGCATATATCTGCGATTCCGATTATCTTTGCAATAGATGACTGTCAAAGTTTCATTTAATTGTGTTCAATAGTTGACAAAGTTAAAACCAAAGCTGGCACTTAAACAGCTGTCAAAATCTTCACAACTACCAGTGTTCTTAAATTATTTCCATCACACAACAGCCTATTCGATGCAGCGGCCATCCTACCGCATGGCCGCTGCATCTTCTGCTTAAGTCCTCAAAGGACTCAGGAAGAGCGGACATACGGTTAGCTCTAGCCCAGTCACAGGGTGCACCCTATCAAACTGCGGCCCTTAATTTCTCATCAACTAAATACGTAGCAAACCTAATAGCAGCGGAAAACTTCATGCAGGTGCCGAAAGTCAGTACTTGCCGTCAGGCATCTAGTGTCCGTAAATAATATTTTAAAACATACTGTAAGCAGAGGCGGCGCCGAGGCCGAGTGGTTAGAACCGCCTGCCTCCCACCTAGGCGGCCTGGGTTCGATCACAAGAGTCCGCGTATGGGGTTTGTGGGAGACAAAGCGGCGTCTGGGGGGCTTTCTCCGGGTCCTCTGGTTTCCTCGGTCACTCATTTCACCTGTTGCTACATCATCACCTTTCCTATCATCCATTTCAAATCAACTTCCTCATGCTCATGCCTGGCTAAGGCCGACCACTCGTTCCAGGTTCTCCCTTCTGTGGTTTCGCACCATTGGCTCCCCAACAGGCTTCTGACCCCTAGACATCCTCTTGTAAGTTCTAGCGTTGTGCCAGTCCTAAATACGGGTAGGGTAAGCCGACTACGAACGATCTATGAGTAGAACGTTTATAAGCACCTCGTCTAAGAATAACTGCCATTAAATACAGGAAAGATCTAAGGAAGTTAGCTGATATACTGGTGGCAATAAAGTTTCATACGGTTTTGAAGGTTTATCGGGATATTTATCACTATTTAAAAACTGCAAAGAATACAAACGGTCCTTTGCACTGGGATTGGTATATTTTTAGCTCAAGCATGGCATCGCACAACAAATCACTGGTTTAGGGCACATAAGCGACAAAAGAGGGCCGGTATTTAGCTGTTTTGTTAGCAAGAGTAATTGTGACAATACGGCCGCAAATTAAGTTGCTCTCTCGCATTCTCTCTACACTCCTTCCCTCCTCAGAGATAGGGCGTTGCACTGCTCGGTTTTGTATTGCCCACAGCGTAACAAAGGGAAACAAACGCTTTCAGTGAATACTATAATAGCAGTTTCGCCAACTTCGGCTAAATTTAGTATATAATTGTGTATAGACACATGTACCACTGCAATAAATTAACAAATATTACACCGTGAGATGTTCCTTCTAGCAGAATGATACTTTGTTATAAAATGTTACAAAGTTATTTTTGGATAATTTCTGCTACTTATCCGTGTTATTGTTACTGGACGTAAGTTATCCTTCCACATTTAACTTGGTTGCTATAGAAACGAAAGATCAGATTCAACAGTCACAATATCATTCCAACTTTATAAAACTTTCAGCATTGAACACTCTGGCCATAAACTGTCCTACAGACTTTTAATATGTCACCTTCTTCGTTTCACAATAATTGTGCACTAACCCGTGCCTTTGTTCAGACTTCTCCTGAAGTACAGAACACCCCGCCCCATAGGTTTCTTCTATTTCTCTGTTCTCTACCATAACTTTCCCCATAGTAAAATTGTCAAATCAATTTTAATTAGGGTACTACAGATACAAATCTCTCTATCTCGGTAACAAATTATTGCTAAAAACGTTGTTCTTCCATCTACTTCATGATAATCTACATAAACATTAGCAGAATTGGTCTTGTTACTTGCTTCGTTTAAATCGAAGGAAAACAAGGCAATACACTAGGTTAAGGCGATAGTCAAATCTTTTAAAAGCTGGTCACCATGTAGTTGAGAACCGTTTCTTTGCATTGCCTGCAGTTGATATATTCAATATGAAGTACTTTAACACTAAAATCAATAACAAGAAATATCTAAAAAAGAGTAAACTCCACGAAAAAAACTTAAATCGCATAAATTGTCTGTTTTAACGCGATCTATATATTTTGCGTAGCAAGTTTTTGTCTATCCCTTGCGGTATACCAGTTACACAATCTTCAGCTAAATTAATCCAATATAAGGAGGTCTTCAAAGACTTTTGCCAGAAAATTCAAAATATACACTTTAAATGTCATGTAAATATATTGCGGTATTTTAATAAAAATATTATATGTTTAAAATAATTTCATGATAAACGAAAAATATATACTACATTTTCCGGTAATAGCCTCTGAAGACTTCATTCTGGATGACTTTTGTGTAACTGGTAAAAAGTAAGAAATAGACAAAAGCTTACTACACAAAAAAGTAGATCTCGTTAAAACACACAATTTCCTCATATACATGTTTATAGAGTTAACCTTTTCCAAAACATTCTTTGTTATTGGTTTCAATTTTAAATTACATAAAGCTTTCTCAAACTGAAAGGCATATTTTCTTTCAGCTCTCTTTTGCTGGCCTTGCAAAGAAAACCGAAATTCAATTGTTTCATATAAGGACTGACTTTTAAAGGATTGCAACTGTTTTAGCATAGTATATTACCTTATTTCCCATCTACTTACAAGAAATAAAACCAATTCTGCAAAATGTTTATCTTCATTAACATAATGTAGATAAAGAATAACCTTTCGTAACAACTTTTTTTGTTGAATTGCTACAAAAAGCAATATTAATGGAATACATAAGATTGTTTTCCTTTTTCTTTCTTTCTTATTTTGCTATCGACTGTACGAGAAATTGGATACAATAACTAACTAATTTGCAGCCAAGCATACAAGTCGTATGGAATAAGATGAAATAAAGAATCGGTAATCGAGATATAAGAAATATTGGCCGCGCCATGGTCGAGTGATTAGACCACTCTCCTCTCACCTAAGCTGCCCGTGTTCGATTCCAAGAGACCGCATGCGGGATTTATGGTGGACAAAGCGGCGCAATGGACGAGTTTCCTCCGGATTCTCAAGATACGCATTACAGTTTTCATGAAAGTCAATAGGAGCATTGTTGAGAAAATCAAATGAAAAAATGTTGCATTAAAGGGTAGTTTGAGTGAGAGAGGTTTTCTTAAGATCTTCATTTCGCATTTCTGGAAGATACTGAACATATCGACTTTTGTTATAGAGTATGCTGTTCAGAGTTAAACACAAATATGCATATTTTTACTTTTATTTATGTTTACTGTTATTTAGGGCCACTAAAATATTTCTAGTGAAATCTAGGTATCAAGTTTTAAAATGTAACATTTTTACTACCTGCTTACTGTGGAAGTGGTAGAATGAAGTTTCGCATTCTGAACCATACTCGTATTTTTACTTTCTTTGTCGTCTCTACTCACGTATTCGTTGACACTTACATACCTTCATATGTTATTTGCAATTCAGTTTATTTATTTACTTTTTTTAAAATAAGCTTAAAGTCCTTTAACCTGGTTTGTCATATCGGACGATCAATGAAAACGGTGAAAAGATAATACTCAAATGATCTCGGGGTCCTTGCAGCTTAAAACTACTGACATTCGTCTTCTCAGGATAAGGGAACATTCCGAAAATACTTTATCTGGGTAAATCACCCTAAGCGAGATTCGAACTCGCGACCTGTTGAATGTGAGGCAGTTACGCTACTCCCACACCACCCGGGCGGGAGGAATAATTTTGTGTAGCGGCTGTTAATGCTAAAAACGTTTATTTATGCGAAATGAGAATTTCTATCAGCCACATTTCAGGTTGTTCTACTGATCCCTCATAACTATTGTCTTTTGATCGATCGTCGTTCTGTAATGTTTGAAGTTACGAGTTAGCTCTTCTATCTACGTCATCCTTTATTTATTATTTCCTTCTTTGGCTTTCTTCTTTTGCGCAGTTTTTGAATAAACATCTTTGGATTTCATTCTAACAGCTTAAAGTTTAAGCATTAGTCATTATTATAAACACTTTTTAAATAGTATTAATGCCATATATATTTTTTGTGGAGATAATTTCTGAGATATTCCTGGTTACTGGTTTAAAATTTAAAATAATTATTCTTTTCATAAATGAGAAGTCGTGTTTTGTTTTACAGCTCCCTTGTTTTACTCTTAAACATACAAATAGTACAAAATAGTCTTAAAAAATTTGGGTTTCTAGTCATTGGGATTGATGGATAACCAATAACTTAATAATATAATTTCATGTTTACTTTCTCTAGCCCCGTATGTATTATGTACATAGGGATAGATAAGTATTGTATTCCACCCAAAAATTCCATATCGAGATTTCACCGGAAATATATGTTTTAGGGTCCCTTGAATCCAAAAATCCCCTTGAATCCCCTTGTGCCTGTGAACACGATAACTCAGAAACGAAAAGTAGTTAAAATACCAAACTTGGTATTTAAGTTTAGTATCTTCCAGGGATGCGACACGAAGATTTTGAGAAAAACCCCTCCACCCCAAACTACCCTTTACGTGGAACTTTTTTCGAAAATTTTCATTTTCTTGAAAATGGCTCTAACGATTTTGATTAAAATATCGTATACTAAAGATATATACCTTGACAAATAAAATGTATATCTTGAATTTTCTGGGAATAGTTTCTAAGGACATGTTTATTCTGGATGAATTTTGCTTAATTTGGCATAACCAGTAAACCGTAAGAGATAGACAAAATCTTACTATACAAAAAAAAAAAAAAAAAAAAAAATGTAGGTTATGTCATTTACATTTTTTTCGTGGAGCTTACCGTTTTTTGAGGTATTCATTGTTATTAGTTTCAGTTGTGAAGTATTTTTACTTTTCTCAGACGGGAGTGTCCGTTTTTCTTTTGTTCTACTCCTGGCAAAGAAAAGAAGCGATTTGTAATGACAATCGCATAACGACAGCTTTTAAAACATTTCACTATGTGTTTAGCCTAGTGTATTCCCTTATTTTCTTCCTACTTATAAGGAACTAAGTAATGAGAACATTGTGCTAATGAGTACCTCGATTAGCAATGTGCAGAAAGAAGAATAATCTTATGTAAGAAGTTTGTAGAACAGCTAGAGAAAGTCATGTGAGTGTAACATATCAGATTTTTAATAATAATATGCGTATGCGCATTTTCAATGATAATTTACTTTACCAAATCTAATATTAACAAAATATTTAAGAAAATATATTAATCATTACATTTCGGCCAGCTTGTAAAGGATTTGAATATCACTTTAGCCTTCTAATTGCAAGGGAGAAATTATCAAGGCCATTTGTGCTAAACTTTATGTTGACTAGCATGATGTACTATATATAAAATAATAATCTTGGCAAGGAAAGTTATTTTGGAAACCAAGTAAAGAAAATAAATTGGAGGACATCTGAATTTCTATTTCGTTATCTCTCTCTTCGTATACGAAGTTCATTATGATTCGCTTAGTTCTGAAGTTTTTCTGGCGAAAAGATTACTTTTTTCTTGCTGACGAAACGCTACATGCGGCGGATACACGAAGGTGACATTTATATGTAAATAAAGTTTGAATGTGATGTCATTTACCTTGTAGATGTGCAGTAGCTCAAGTAGAAAACGGTAAGTGCCATTTTGTGCAGAAAATAATCTTCTTAGGTTCTTCTCTACGTTAAATAAACAAACACCAATATCGGTCTTTCAGTTAAAGATGATTTAAGCAAGAAACTACGTTTCGTTAGGTCGTTGTCTGGTCAGCTCATGAATATCTTTTAACAAGAACTTTAGCATGTATACATTTTACTTTGCACGTTGCTGGACTTGCAGAAACGCACGGACCGAGAATGAAGTGGATTTGTAGTTCCACATACAGTTTATTTGCATTTCTTTGGGCCAGCAAGCGGGACAGGTTCCTGCATGAAGCGGCACCCTCCCTCACTGTACCAGGTGGCCTAACTATCTGTACAAATATCACTTCCTGCGTAAAGATTTGCAAAACTCAACGGGGCGATTTCAAGCTACAAACCGCTGTGGGGAACTAGTGAGAAGTGACGTTCGCTAAGGGAAGTAAAATCGCTGATACCGTGTCGTAGATTTACCCTCAAGCCTGATAAAGAGCAATGTGAAGGGACTTCTTAGCGTGTACATGAGCGGTGAGATGTGCATTCTTATCGTTTTTATTAATTCCAATAAGGTATATAAACACTTATCATATACTTAACAGTATATTTTTATACTCACAGATTCAATTTTTACTTTCTCTATAGGCACCATGTACATAGTGTATAGAGAATGTATTGCACTCCACCAAAAAATTCGATACAGATTTCACCGGAAATATATGTTTTAGGGTCCCTGTATCTAAAAAAAATCATTTTTGGAAAAAGGTCCATGTGTGTGTGTATGCGTGTCCGTGTGTCTGTGAACACGATAACTCAAAAACGAAAAGTAGGTGAAATACCAAACTTGTATTTAAGTTTAGTATCTTCTGGGGATGCGACACGAAGATTTTGAGAAAAATCCCCACACACCCAACTACCCTTCACATGAAAATTTTTTCGAAAATTTTGATTTTCTCTAAAATGGCTCTAACGATTTTGATTAAAATTTCGTATATTAAACATATTTACCTGACAAAATGTATATCTTGAACTTTCTGGGAATAGCCTCTGAAGAGTACTTTATTCTGGATGAATTTTACTAAATTTTGAATAACCGCTAAACCGTAAGACGTGGACAAAACCTTCCAACACAAAAAATGTAGAGCACGTTAAAATACACAATGTATGTTACATACATTTTTTCGTGGAGTTCGTCGTTTTTGTGACATTCCTTATTTTTGGTTTCTGCTATGAAAAACTTATACATTTCTCATACAGGAATTTGTCTACTGCTGTCCATACAAACAAACTTCAGTGACATAGCAACCAGCTTTTGATCATCACTTTAACCTATGGTACTCCCTTATTTCACCTCTACTTACAAGGAAGCAAGTAATATGACTATTACTGCCAATGTTTTACTGATTAATAGAAGTATAAGCTTTTAAAAATAATTTGTTCCAGGGATATAGAGAAAGTCATGTGAATGGTACACATCAGATTTTTCTGAAGTGCTTCCCCTTTAATAGAACAGCTTATATCATGATCACTCAAAATTTATTATTACATACTTGTAATCTCAGTAGGTTATATAATTTTATCATTAATAACAAATAAATTTATAGATCAATATGTTATAGACAGTCAATACTTAGAAATTCTTTGAACAGTATTACAGTATTACTGTATAACCTACTGAGATTACAATTATGGTAATAATAAATATTGAATGCTCATGAAAATATATATGGTGTATAATTCAAAGGTTAAACACAAATAGCAAAACCGATTTCAACAGGAGTATGTTTTATAGAAAAATAGTAACATCTTGATCGTCAGCAAATAAAGCGCCCCTAAAGTTAGTTTATTCTTAACTGGTAAAGAGTAAGAGATTGACAAAACTTACTACACAAAAAATGTACATCACGTTAAAACACACAATTTATGTTTTTTCCTTTTTTTTGGAGTTGACCATTTTTTAGATATTCCTTGTTATAAGCTTCAGCTTTAAAATACTTTTACTTTTCTCGCACAGGAATTTGTCAACTTCTGTCCGTACAAACAAAGGACTTCAATCACATAGCAACCGCTTTTAAAATATGTGACAATCGATTTAGCCTATGGTACTCCCTTATTTATCTTCCGCATATAAGGAAAAAATCTGATGTGCTCCATTCACATGACTTTCTCTATATCTCTGCAATAAATTATTTTTAAAAAGCTTATGCTTCTATTTACTTCCTGCTAATCGAGAAAAAATAGCAGAAATAGTCTTATTTCCTGCTTTCTTTGTAAGTAGAAGCGAAATAAGGAAGTACCATAGGTTAAAGTGATAATCAAAAGCTGGTTGCTATGTGACTGAAGTTCTTTTGTTTGTATGGACAGGAGTTGACAAATTCCTGTATTAGAAAAGTTAAGTTTTTCAAACCTGAAAACAAAAACAAAGAACATCTAAAAAAAATGTAAACAACATGAATTGTGTGTTTTAATGTGCTCTACATTTTTTGTGCGGTAAGTTTTTGTCTATATCTTACGGTTTAGCAGTTATGCAAAATTCCGTAAAATTCACTCATAATGAAGTACTCTTCAGAGGCTATTCCTAGAAAATTCAAAATATACATTTTGTTTGTCAGGTTAATATCTTTAATATACGATATTTTAATCAAAATCGTTAGAGCCATTTTTGAAAAAATAAAAATTTTCGAAAAAGTTCCATGCAAAGGGTAGTTGGGGGTGAAAGGATTTTCTTGAAAATCTTCGTGTCGCATCCTTGGAAGATATCAAACTTAAATACAAAATTTGGTATTTAACGGCCTTTTCGTTTTTGAGCTATGCTGTCCAAAGACACACAGACACACACATAGATACACACATGCACACACGGACCTTTTTCCAAAAATGCTTTTTTTGAATTCAGGGGGATCCAAAACATGTATTTCCAGTGAAATCTCGGTATCGAATTTTTGGATGGAATACAGTATTTCCTCTATACACTATGTACACTCTATTAACAACAATGGTCTCCGAAACCTACGGTCAGAACTCCTTGGGGGAGACTAATCAATCACAAAAGATCTTATGTATTCCATTCACATTATCTTCCCAACCTATTCTGCTTCATGCTAATCGAAATTAACATTAACAGAATGTTCTTATTGCATTATTAATTCCTTAAAAGCAGAAGGAAGGATTACTGATGCAATAGAATGTATACACCAGGCTAAAGCTAGAGTCGAAGGCTGACATACTACATTCGGATTAAAGTTTAAGAAATTTGTATTAAATAGGTCGCTATACTGCACTATTTTTACTTTCTCTACACAAAACTATTTCTACTGTACTTCTACCTTTCCATACATACTCCGGAATTATCACTATCTTAAATTAATGTTATTATAAGCGTTTTCTTCCAGAAAATTAGTTTAAAAGAAGATTGTCAGCCCCTTCAACTAATAGGAATTGCGACCTTTTAAGTGTTATACTGCGTCATTTCTGTGTACCTCAGTTCTTTAAAATGACTTTTTAGATTTGTTTGTAAACCAAACTCCAAACGTGTGATACCTCTTGCTCCAGTTACCTTTCGGTTTGTTGTCCATGTTCTTTGTTACCTTCAAATGAAACATAAAATAAAAAGAGGACAAGACAATTTTGTCCAATCACTGCATAATGCTTCCCTTGCATTCCCTACTCTTCCTTCTTTCCTTAGCCAGAAAGGACCTCTTTTCATTGGTTGTGATTTCAGTGGCAGAATTTGTACATACTCTTACAATTAATGTAAGAGTGAAACAACAAAGTTTCTCCCAGCCACTAAGACAAAATGCCTCCGTACTCCATCCCCTCGCCGCTCACTTTGTTCTGTCCAATAAGAAGAGGCCGGTAGGTAGTATGTAATACAACTATTAATAGAATTCCTCCAACATTAAATAAAGAAAAACATTTTAGGAAATCAAAAGCATCGAGTTTTGCTCTCGAACTGTATCATCGTTATCTATTATTCAGAGCATTCAAAAATCAAACAAATGCAAACATGAGCAACACGTACAACTATGTCCACTTCAGCCTCGACAATTTTCAGTACTTTCCAATCTACCTAATGTATATTTGTGAACAAGCGCTTGTGACGGACACAGTCGAACGCCGCGTCGCTCTGCTGACGTGTTCTCTAGTGTTTGTCTAAGAGATCAATGCGACAGAGCGGGCTCCAGCAAATAGTGTTTTATTTGGTTGTCTCTCTTTCACCTTACAAATTACATGCTCTCTGGTTTTTATCAGGGGAAGGATTCCGCTCTAGTTCATGTCGATTTGTGTTTCAGAATAGGTGATTGATCTAGTATCTTTACTGAGCAAGCATTCTGAACAAACAACGGTGATGGATTAGCGTTATGCAAGATTTCTTTCACTATTGGAACAACAAAATATTTTGACCTCAGTTATTTCAATGAATATTTGTAATTTTTTCTACTCAAAAATTACAATTAGGCATTTGTAATACATGTATGAATACCGATTACCTCTTGTGAGATCAGGAAAAAAAAATGTGCCAAATAATGAGCCTTATGATAAGTTGGTAAGAATTTATAAGGTACAGTTTCCAAATTCATGTCTACACCTTATTTTAATTGGGGCAGCAAGTTTTAATGCATACAAGAACATGTAAACATGTATGTAACATATAAATAATAATACATTATTACAGGATGTTAGCATAAACTTAGTTGTAAGAGAGATGAAGACTGAACAAGAGTCAGGAAAGAAAAATATTTCGCAAGATTTTTGCGAACAAACAAGGAGTTTCTTGAGTCTCCAAAAAAAAGGGACAACGCAAGTCTCAAGGGTTGCGGAGATTATTTTGAAAGTATTTTGAAAGTAATTGGAGGTAGAAGGCTAAGTAAAATTGTAAGAAAGCGTTTCTATTGGCTCATCAAAAAGACGCTCCTGTGAGCGGGAAAGAAAGCCAATTAGAACACAGTTCCAGTTTTAATGCCTTGGAGACGAGTTCTCCACACAGTTCTCATTTACTGTACAGTAAAGTTAATTTTAGATAGAAGTACATCCGATATTTCGATATTATAGATTACTTACGTAAGAAGCATGATACGTGAAATCACGTGTAAGTGAACTTGTAATAAAATTTCATCTATGATCACCTAGAAATATTACGTGTGCATAAATCGTGAAATCTCTTCGTAACAGCGTAAATAAAAAGTTACAAATACGTTTTCTCTGAAATAATTCCTTTTACTGTTTATGATTAAGAGGCACATGTTCGACGGGATAAATATGAACAATCTATGAAAAACAAATTACAATATAAAATAAGCGGAGATAATGAGGTGTGGATGTGACTGGAATATATCCGTTGATTGGCCTATCGTTTGTTCGTGATGGCAAATGACCACAGAGGTTATGGTCCAATATAGTTTTACAGCTTTCAGTTGAGAAAACAGTATAAGTTCAGTTTTCCTGATTGTTCTTACCTAGGCTGGAGTAGTAGAATAAGAACAAAATATGTAATTTTACTTTGGAGTATGTTACAAGAGAAGTTGAAAAGGCCCTGCGTTTTACGGGGTATATTTGATGATCTGCGGTGTCGTATTGTAGCTCAAATGTTAGAGCAGCGGCAAGGGAAAACTGATATTGGTGGTACGAATCCTGAGCATTATCTTATTTTGAAATATTAATATTTTTGACTAACGGATTTTAGCAATAAAAGGTGTATAAATAAGGTCTAAAAACGCGATTTTGCGACAATTTTGTAATGTTTCTTAGTTTTAGGTGGCTCATTTCGGTAGCTATGACTCGCTTCCTTACTAAGATCTTTTACTTTTGATTGTAAAACCAAACTTGTCCGGTAACCCAGTTCCTGGCATTTCCTTGACCAGTTTGGTGCTATTCTTGGAGCTACTGCATATATCTCCATAGTCATATATATCTTGCTCAATAAAGACACGCTTTTTACTTTCTCTACACGTACTATGTACATAGTGTATAGAGAAGGTATTGCAATGCACCCAAAAATCAGAGATTTCGCTGGAAGTACATGTTTTGAGACTCCCTGAATCCAAAAACAAAGATATTTTAGAAAAATGTCTGCGTGTGTATGTGTGCATGTCTGTCTTCTGTCTGTGGGCAGCATAGCCCCAAAACGAACACTAAACTTTGTATTTCAGTTAAATATCTTCCAAGGATGCAACACGAAGATTTTCAAGAAAATTTCTCCAGCCCCAATTAACCTTTACTCGGAAACATTTTCGAAAATTTGGATTTTCTTAAAAATAGCTCTAATGATTTTGATGAAACACTTATATTTAAGATATTTACATGACAAATAAAAAGTATATCTTGAGTTTTCTGGGAACAGCCTCTGAAGAGCTTTTTATTCTGGATGAATAAATTGATGCTTGATTTTGCATAACTAGTAAACCGTAAGATGTATACAAAACTTCCTACACAAAATATGTAGAGCTCATTGGAATACACAATTTATGTCATATACTTTGCAGTTGAATATTTTTTATATATTCCTTGTTATTGGTTTTAGCTTATAATATTTAAACTTTTCAACTCCTGGTAATGCAAAGAAACGGATTTCTATATCATAGCAGCCACATTTTAAAACATTTGACTTTCGGTTTACAATCGTGTATTCTCTATTCCCCTTCTACTTATAAGGAATTAAGTAATAAAACCGTTTCTGCTAATTTTTATTTCAGTTAGCATGAAGTAGATAGAAGAATAAGCTTATTAACAATAATTTGTTACAGAGATATAGAGAAAGACATGTGAATGGAACAGATCAGACTTTTTCTTTGCTTTCCATTTCGGTTTTTCCTTTCAAATGACTATATAATAACGATGTTTACGTTTTAGTGTCATACAATTCCTCCACACAATGTTTGTTTAACGCTCGTCTTTACCTCACTCTACTTCACAATCCAACTTTTGAACGGAGAATTTGGACATACAATCAAGAGACTGTGGACATATCCAGCAAGTGTCATCCAGCTTTGTTTTCAACCCATTTTTGCACTAATTCATTCAATGCCATAATCAAGCATATACGTGTAGGCGTGGAATATATCTAAGTGATAAGGGGATTCTGGCAACATTAAATGAAGAAAAACAACATTGGCAATTTTTTTTGCTTCTCTAGCGGTGTGTCCATAGAAGCTAGAGAAAGTACTGTATTTCACCCAAAATTTCGACACCAAGAAATCAATGCTTTATGGATCCCCCCAAAAATCAATTTTTAGAAAAAGGTCTGTGTGCGTCTGTGGACAGTATAATTAAAAAAGACCGGTCGATTTAATTCCAAATTTAGTATTTAAGTTCAGTATATCCAAGGATGTGAGACGAAGATTTTCGGGAAAATCTGTCACCTAATCTACCTACCACATGAATATTTTTCGAAACTTTGAATTTTCTCGAAAATACCTCTATTGATTTTCAGTAAAATAACCTATGTTTAAGATATTTTAACTATATATATTGAAGTTTCTAAGAATGGCCTGTGAAGACCACTTCATTCTGGATGACACAAAACTGTAAGAGATAGACAAAAGAATACTACACAAAAAAGACAGGAAAAACAAAACAAAAAAACGCCGATCTCGTCAAAACACACTATGTTTTTAATAGAGCTAACCCTTCCCGAAATATTCTTTATTATTGGTTTCACTTTAAAATTGAATAGATGTTTCTCAAACGGGAAGGCACATGTCACCTCTCGTGTAAGCCTTGAAAACATAACCGAATTTCAATGGTTTCATATAACTACCAGCTTTTAACACATTACAATTTCTTTAGCGTAATGTATTACCTTATTTCCCTTTCTACTTACAGGAAACAAGTAATAAGACCAATTTTGTCATTTATCTCCATTAGCATAATGTAGATTGAAGACTAATCATTTGTAAGAATAATTTGTTTGTGAAATAGCTGGAAAAAAACTAATATGAATGGAACCATCATGATTTTCTTTGTTTCTTTCTTTTTTTCTGTTTGCCTGTTTTTTTATATTGTTTAGACTGTACAAGAAGTTGGATAGGGTAGTTAGTTAATTTGAAGACAAGGATATAAATCTTATGGAATAAGGTGAAATCAAGAATCAATGATCCAGAAATACAAGATATATTGTTGCGTAGGGTTAGACACTCCCAAGTACGATACTTTTTACTTTCTCTACACGTACTATGTACATAGTGTATAGAGAAGGTATTGTACTCCACCCAAAAATTTGATACCAAGATTTCACCAGAAATACATGTTTTGGGTCCCCCTGAGTCCAATTTTTTTTTTGGAATAAGGTCCGTGTGTGTGTGTGTGTCTGTGGATAATTTAGCTCAAAAACGAAACCTCCGTTAAATACCAACCTTGGTATTTAAATTTGGTATCATCTAAGGATAAGACACGAAGATTTTCAAGAAAATATCCCCACCCCCAACTACACTTTACGTGGAAAAAAGTTCTAAAATTTTTATTTTCTCAAAAATGGCTCTAACGATTTAATAAATTCTGTTATATTTGAGATATTTACATGGCGAATAAAATGTGTATCTTGAATTTTCTGGGAATAGCCTCTGAAGAATGAATCTGAATGAATTTTACGGAATTTTGCATAACTGCTAAATCGTAAGAGATGGACAAAAACTTACTGCACAAAAAATGTAGAGCATGTTAAAATACACAATTTATGTTACATACATTTTTTTGATGGAGTTGATAGTTTTTGAGAAATTCTTTTCTTCGTTTTAGTTTCAGTTTTGAAAAGCTTACCTTTCTCATACAGGAATTTGTCAACCCCTGTTCATACAAACAAAGGAACTTCGGGCAAATAGCAACCAGCTTTTGACTATCACGTTAACTGACTAATAGGACTATTTCTGCTATTTTTTCTGGATATGTATGAAGTAAATAAAACCATAAGCTTTTTAACAATAATTTGTTGCAGAGATGTATAGAAAGTCATGTGAGTGTTACACATAAGATTTTTTTCACATTGAGGCGGTTGCATGTCAAGGACTTCGGCCAAACAGCTGGGGTTTACTGTAGAACTTGAATTCTTTACACGAGTGTTCGCATAAAGTGGATCATTTTTGTAAGAAACCATGCATTTATATGTTCACATATTCAATTAAAGTACCATGCAAGTTAAAATTCTGAAACATGACAAGTATATCATTATGCGCAATCACTAGCATAAATGTTTACCAGCTATTACAGATACGTTAGGTGCCATGCCAGCGTTAGTAACTGTGCTCATTTCAAATTCACTCTAATATACGATTACAAATATCTCGGGTCCGTACAAATTTAATGCGCCCAGATCTGGGAGGAGGGGTCGCTGTGGTCAACATGGCAAGATTTCCAACTAACGGTTGTGAACACATTAGCTGCTGTTCTGGATGAAGTTAATAGCAACAGTAGTGCCAGCATATCAACAAGGGTACAAACAAGCAAGAGATGCTATTGATCGTCAAGTTTTCAAAGCCTAAATGTTACTTTTCAAGGCATTCTGATTAGTGCGGTCCTATAAATCAGTACAAAATTATGGCGGTGGAGTGGTTTTTTTTTATAGCAGGGGAAAATCTTTTAAGACACACCACTCTATGTGGGAGTTGGAACTATCACCAACTAAAAACCCCTACTGCCAGTCATATATGATTACTTCTCTGGGAACTGCTGGAGGCATTACTACTGGTAATGGTGGTAGTATTATTAGTAGAGGTGGTAGTAGCAGTAGTGCTAGTAATGGTAATAGTAGTAGTATGGTAGTAGTGATTGGTAGTGGTGGTGATAGTGGTGTTAGCTGCAGCAGTATGGGTAGTAACAGCAGCAGTAGCAGTAGCAGCGGCAGCAGCAGCAGTAGCAGTAGCAGCAGCAGTAGCAGCAGCAGCATTTAAGAATCTCTCTACGCTGCAGAAGCTTTTTGTTTAATTTTGAATTAACGATTTGATTATGGTTTGGTTATTTATTATCAAAATGTATGTCTTATAATGTCTTATAATCTAATTGTGTAATATATTTTTGCAGTTTATTTAATATTTTAAGATACTTAGCCATCACTTTAATATCACTTTATTACTTTTAGCACATTTTCATAGAAAGGTTAATCTCTAGAGAACCCTAAAAGGTCGTCAGAACTAGAGAGAAGGTATGCATCTTTAATAAAACTAGCATTTATATTTATGAATTTTGGCAATGTTTTTTAGTATTTTCTCAGATCTTTAATCTTGTTTGCATATAACTTTCATTCGAAGATCAGCGAGAATTATATTTGGGCCTTTTTATTTCCTCGGTAACTATATCTACCTGGCATCCTGGGCGTTCTTTTTTTAAAAATAAACAAAATTATGTTCAACCACTTTAAAGGTTTTAAACCAACATCTAACTTGTCATAGATGGCAAAAGCTCCAATTTAGCTCTCTTTAACTCCTAGCAAGTTCTTCTATCCAAAACTAAAACACAAATCACTGAAGGATACTGCACTTTTTCTACTTTTAATGAAAACACGTTGAACTACTAGCTGATATGCGTATCAAATGCAAACTAACCTATGCTTTTATCAACAGTTTGGGTATAAAGGGTATATGAAGGCGGAAGCATTTTCCAATGTCATAAGCCTTTAATTAGAAACGGTATAATTTAAACGACCTCAGGCGTAATGCCGTTGCTGACATCGTTTTTCAGCAGATAAAATTGTATGACTATGGTGTCACTTGAGTTACGGGTCTCCGTTAGTTACGGGCCGGACATAAAAAGCATTATAACTTTAGATAAGTGGCCAGATGTTGCTGGTTTCAGATTCAAGTGCTTGACTATCATAACCCCGCCTGTGTTTGGATAAATGATGGCATGGCAGGGGCCAGCGAGAGCAGATAACTAGCGGGAAATCCTGCCAAAATGAACGGGGAATTCGCAAGGAGATAGACGAACGTCCGCCCTGAAAAGGTCACATTAGTTGCTATAGGGGCGGAGGGGGAGGGGATGGGGTGCACTTACGAAAAAACCGCAATATATTTTTACTTAAATTATATTTTTGTTCAAACTTCATCCTGGTTGAAAATCAATCATTTTACTTTAGGTTTCTGTTCAAGTTTAATTCCACTAAAAGTGGGCAATGTTTTACAATTCAAACAATTTTATAGAAACGGTTTAAATCAGTTGGTATACTTAAAAATTATTACCGAATTCATGACGAGAGATTTACAAACTATAAATCCATCAGAAAAACTGTTTCCTAGATTTGTTACAATGAATTGTCTAATTTAAACATGGAGGTAGAAATTATCATATAAATTAAATAGATTTGAAGTTAAAGACTATAACTGAACCAATAATCATGTACAAAAAATACATGCTTTAAATAAAAATTGCCTGGTGCTAAAAGGGCACTAAAAGTACATCAGATTTTAAATTCTTATTAGTTTATTTATTTTTACTGATGCAACTAAAACATTAAAAGTTTTCTGCACTTTCTGAACCACTACACTCAGAATGAACCCGACCAGAGCATAACATACATCTGTACCTTAGGTCATTATTCTGTTCAAATTTACCACAAAACATTCATCACTGCTGGCTTTCTTTTCGCCCAAAATACCACTCATCCAGTCTACATTGTCATCGTTAGCTAGGTCTGGAATCTCAAACTCTTCGTCGTCAGTAGACCTTTCATAAGTCAATTTTCTTCCAAAATGCCGTTTTCCTATTTCTGTGTGGAACGACCTTCAGTTTGTTTGGTTGGCGAGATCGGTGAAATACCAAATGTTTTCATGTAAAGGGGATGGGGGGGGGACCTACTCAAAATCTTCATGTCGCAACGTTGGAAGATACTAAACCTACATATATACCAAGTTTAGTATTCCACTGATTTTTCGTTTTTGAGATGATTTGTTCACCGACACACGGACATATACACACATGGATCTTTAGCTAAACTGCGTTTTTGATTTCAAGGAATTCCAAAACGTGTATTTCCTGTGAAATATCAGTATCTAATATTAGGGAGTACAATACATTCCCTACCAACGTATCATGTACTACGTAGAGGGAGTAAAATGGAAATCGAACACTTTATTGGAAATATTTCGGATCTTAGTTACTTTTGTGAAAAAAGGCAGATTTAGAACATGGGAAAATGGAAATAAAACTGAAGTTCAGAAACATAGCAATAACATTTCTGGAGTAAAAGAAGTTCATTGACATATTAATTTAAAAGTTTGCCGCAAAAAATAAAATGGAGAAATGTTTATTATATGCCGAAGTGATTAGTTGAATTCATTTTCGGCGCACATCTTAGCATCCTTAATGAGCAGCAAGAAACACTTTGATACCAATATTCTATGGAATACCCATGAAAATAAATTGCACTTCAATATTCTGGTAAACTAAGAGAATTCCAAAGGAAATTATTGAAAGCGAAATCTGTGCAGTTCTGTTAAAAGGAAACGCTTATATAAGTCGGAATATTATGCAAATTAATAAAGCTAAACTGATTTTGTAAAAAGTTATATCAAAATCACAATCCTTCTGAAACTGACTATGGCTCTACTCAAACTGCGTTATTCTCATCGGATTACGAGGATGAAAGAATAACATATTTTCAAGTTTCAAAAGCTCATCATTTTAACGTTCTATAATCGGATATATTCTTTCACTAGAAATTTTGCGCACAAGTCTGGTGAACTAGTAATCGGTTTAAATGTTCCCAGTAATGAGACTACATAACACGGCATCAAAGGGGGTTTGTTCATTAAAAAGTGTAGCGAGGGGTGGCATTTTCCGTAATTTGATCACTCAGCGATGTTCGTTTTACTGTGTTACGGAACGGAATTGGTAAAGAGGACATCTCATTTCATTAGAATCGAAAAGAGAAATTGCAGAGGGGGATTTTAGGAAAGGAAACAAGTTTTAATTAATCAGGCTGGGCTCGATACAATCAGCAGAAAGGAAGATGACGTGAACAACTTTCGAGATTGTGTTTGGGACTCCAATAACCGCAACAGCTCAACCTGGAAAGACTAGATTTTATTATTTAATGCAAATCTCATACACAAAAATCAGCGTATTTATGTGTATTTATATTCCTTATAGACTTCTAAATCGTTGCACCAATTTCAACCAAATTCGCTATAGAGAACCTTCAACACAAGGCAACATTTGCTGTATAGCTTAGAATTTAAACTTCCGCGCCATTTCACACGATTAGTTATTTAATTTCAGTTTTTGGTTACAAAAACTCAAAATATCATTTACCTCAACAATAGTGGAAACAGCTCAAACAGCTCTAATACAAGTAATTGGTAATATTTTACAGCTTCAAAAAAATCTGATGTGTTCCATTCACATGACTTTCTCTACAACTCTGCAATAAATTATTGTCAAAAAGCTTATGCTTATATTTACTTCCTGCTAATCGAGAAAAAATTAGCAGAAACAGTCTTATTACTTGCCTCCTTGTAAGTAGAAGCTAAATAAGAGATACTGTAGGTTAAAGCGACAGTCAAAAGCTGGTTGCTACGTAACTGAAGTTCCTGTTTTGTTTGGACAGGAGTTGACAAATTCCTGTATAACAAAAGTATGTCTTTATAGCTGAAACTAAAAACAAGGAATATTTAAAAAATAATCAACTCCACGAAAGAAATGTATATAGTATAAATTGTGTTTTAAAGTGCTCTACATTTGTTGTGTGATACGTTTTTGTCCATCTCTTACGGTTTAGCAGTTATGCAAAATTCCGTAAAACTGACCCAGAATAAAGTAGTCTTCAGAGGATATTCTCAGAAAATTCAAAATATACATTTTATTTGTCAGATAAATGTCTTTAATATACAATATTTTAATCAAAATTGTTATCCATTTTTTAGAAAATCAAAATCTTCGAAAAAAGTTCCAAGTAAAGGGTAGTTTGAGGTGGGAGATTTTCCTCAAAATCTTCGTGTCATATTCCTGGAAGATACCAAACTTAAATGCCAAGTTTGGTATTTTACCGACCTTTCGTTTTTGAATTATCGTGGTCACAGGCACACGGACACAGTGACGCATAGACACACGGACACACACAGCTTTTTTGGATACAGAGGACCCTAAAACATATATTTCCGGTGAAATCTCGGTATCGAATTTTTGGGTGGAGTGCAATATGTTCTCTATATACTATGTATATAGGACGTATGGAGAAAGTAATAAAAAAGGAGCAACGAGTTCACATATTCACTATTCACCTCTCTGACAATGATCACGTAGTAAAATAAATATTTATAGTAACATGCCATGTGTTTATGTTTGCGCAAATGTGAAGGGGCTACTATTGCTTGGTTGAAAAATTAACAGTTTTTAACTGTATTATATTGTACTGTGGAAATAGCATCAACCCAGACTGAATAATTCTTATACTTCTGTCCTGTACGTTAATTTTGGGTTTTAATTTGTCTTTCACCATTTACTGAGTAGCTTTATGTATGTTTTCTCCAAAACAGGTCCGCTCCCCTCTACCACTAGACAATAACATTAGCGAACAAAAGATGAGCCTGCACTAGGATCAAGATGCATCATAGTATAGGCTGTTTCCTGGAAACACTGCTTGCAAGTATTAAGGGACCAGTAAATGGAAGACTTGGCAACAGCAGGAGTCGGTTTCCAACTGCACACACCCTAATCCCAAACTTTAAAGTCAGGCACCCGGCTTTAGAAGAAGAGTGGGGGAAGGTCATCATGTTCTGAAAAATACAGTAGGTGGATTACTGAGAATAAACAAGGTTATATTGATATTAAGTCAAAACATTTTCTTTTGTCTCGAGGTGAGATTTTTTTTTCTATAATCAACAACAGGCAGCCAAATGTGTCAACGTGGAAGTCACTCAAATGCAATCACAAAAAAACATTATAAACTTGTGATTGTTCAATGTTTTTTATGGCATTTGTTTTCTTTCTTTCTTTATTAAGTGTTCCCGGGTTTTTTAATTAACTCCTAGTAAGTTTCTTGTGGACTAAAATTTAAATATCGCAAAACAAACCTAAGGTTATTCAGCAAGTGCAACCTAAGGCTAAATTTTGTAGGGAAATGTCAATGCACAGACAAACCAGTTTCAGCTGGTGTAGCATATTATTAACATCTAGGCTTTTTATATATGCTGAAGGTTTTGTGTTCGGTTTAAAAAATATAACAAAATCAGGATATTAAATAGGTTAATTTCAAGAAGATTAGGATTATATAGCTCTTTTAATAACTTCCATAAACAACTAAAGTATAAATTGTCATTCAGCCAGAGTCCAATCCAAGTACGAAGTATTTAGAGCATTTTGTGTCCCATGTATTCCACATTTTAAAGAGCATCTGCCTGTATGGGGATTTTACGGCTTCATTGTGTGATAGCATGTTTTGTAAATCTATGGGATTCCCAAATGCCGTGTTTTCTTTAAATGGTTTTACTGCAGTATACCATAGGGGTAACCGGGCAAATTAGGACATTCTCAATTAATGACAATAAATGTAAAATACTGAATGTTCATTTTATTTTGGTCCTTTGTGCAGTATGCTAAGCCAAATATGAGATAAGCGCCGACTGGCGATCTTTCAACCTTCAAATGTTAATTAATTTTACTTCACATTGCCAAGTAATATATACATTTTTATAGGTTTGAAGGCAACGGTGAACGAGTTCGTATACAAATCTCTAGACTTTCTGAACTAGGAATTTATTTTCTTTTAATTGTCAAGTATCACAAGATACACAATCAATCGCCTTCTATATTTTGAATAAAACATTGAAAACAATGCCATTTTATAAGAAACAGAAGAAAACTCTCCAGTTCAGAAATAGCTTCCAAGAATTAACACAGTAAAAACTTAAAATTAATGATTTAAAAAGTCTACCACTCTGTTTAAACATTTCCTCATTTGCTTTATTCAAGACAGTCAAGTATTGCGGACGTTACAGTAATCCCCTGGCGTATAAAATTCTGCTGTTTGTTCAGAAGAAAAAGAAAATCATGTAGTATCAAATCTGGGGATACTGGAGGCTATTAAGAAATTCTATTAATTTCTTCGATTAAAATTTGATATTGAAATTAATTTCATATATGATAACAGCTCTATCTGTAGCACAGTACCATATTCAGTGTGACCGTCGCAGTCTCGCACACCTTTTCCGAACTAACGAGAATTAGCTTATAGCAAACAGAGCAGATAAAATTCAATAAATATAAATATTAAAATAAATTATAAATGTGACGCAGAGAGAAATACGTTTATGGGTATAACAACATAACATTTAAACTAATGCTTAAAAACCTTAGAATAGGGTCCCTTGAAATTAGAATAATTTTTCTGAAATACCAACTACAAACTGGTTGATATCAATTCACATCCTGCTTCAATGAGAAATATTGTTCTCAATTACGATTCAACAATAGAAACTGATGGTTCTTACCTTAAAAACATCCCAATGTAGGTGTTGATTTACAGTCTACTACGTTGGGGAAATCGAAATGTATATATTAAACGATTCTCTAGCGGACCCCAAGATCAGATGTGGAGAACCTACTGATCAGTGTGCCACTCTTGCTTACCCATTCCACTGTGCCCGCTTAGTTGCATACATGACAAATAACAACGGACAACACATTTCACTGTAGATGACACACGAAAATGCCAGATGCAAATTTCGGAAGAAATGGAAACTGACTTTTTCTGTGTTCAGACAGCAGAAAGGCTAAATGTTTGTGTTCTTACATTTGCACTAACGTGAAAAATTATAACATCGTAACACATTTTAATTCTGCTCATGCTAACCTGCATGACAAAGCTACACTTTAAGCTATTATAAAAACTGAACTATAGTAACAGTTGACACACGCTACAGTTTTAATGAAGACACCTTCCATCAATACTAGCTTCTCATTGTGTCCACCATTACACCTGGCATGATAAATTTGTGTCGAGAAAAGCGTGCTACTATTCTACTATACACCGAGAAAATGTTTGTAAAGCTTCAGTTGAGGAAGAAAGACTGTTAGACATAATACTTGGGTACTCGACCACGCACTTTTCAAATTTGCTAGCTCCGTCAATGTAGAACTTTACGTGTCGAACGACTGTCTTGATAACTCCAGGTGGACTGGTTAGATGACACCCTACCCTCCGTTTACCTGCTACCGACGGCTGCAAAGATGCTGGTACGAGTCGTCGTAAAACACGTCGTTACAAAATATAGTTTGCATCCTGAGAATCAGGATTATTTCATGGTCTGAGTCTCTGCAGGAAGTAGGGAAAGTACTAATATTTATCAAAATTGGATCAAGAATCTTCCTCTTGTTGTCACCACTTAATTTTAAGTGTATTCATTATGCTGAGTCAATGTTCTTGGAGTTACCCTGTAGTTCCGGAGACTGGACGCATATTTTGGCAGATTGCGTGCAGATGGAGGATGCCAGGAAAAAATTATTGCCGAAGTATTTTTAGTTTCAAATAGAACGAAGGACAGCATTCTGGGATTTGATTCTAAACAGCCAAAACTGACAAGCCTGGGCACATACTTAATGGAAGTAACTGCACTATGAGATAAAATATTTGTGTAAATATTATATAGACTTATTGGCGTTTGACTAGTCTATGTTAGATTAATACATGATGTAGTTGTGAGTGTGTGTGTGTATGTGTGTGAGAGAGAGAGAGAGAGAGAGAGAGAGAGAGTGATTTTATTGTTCTGTGGTTCTGTTGGCATAGTACGAGAGCGTGTGTATGTGTCTATGTGTGACGAGGTAATCGGTATTGCATCAAACATCTACTTAGTCGCCCTCCGTGATTTAGTGTTAATATATTAGCCTCTAGGTCCCGAAGTCGCGAGTTCAAACCCGGCAGAGGCCGATGAATGTTTTTTTTCAGATTAAATGTTAGCAGCCTCTTTCGCTTCGTAAGGTAAATAAAACCGATGGTCTCATGTCACGTACTTTCGGTACGTAAAGGAACCTTAAGCCTGGTAAAGAGGCTCTGACCAAAATTAGAAAATAGAATGTGACAATGAGTTGGAGAATGGCCCTACTTAAAGCTCAATTCAAATTCCGTAATATTTAAAAGCAATCCTATAAAAATAAAAACATACAAATCAAATTGTTCATATATACGCACGAGAGGTTTGGAGCAGTCTCACATTAATATCAACTTAGTGTTTCAAATTGCAACGAAATGTTCATTTAATTTTACCAGCTACTCACAAAGAATGCCACACTTTCTGAGAAATTTGGAACTATACTCTAATGTTGCAGTTCAGCTTAAACTATATGTCTAGAGAGAAATTGAAATATTCGCCAAGAACAACAACAGAGGAATACCGCACTATAAAAAGGTGTAGTTGTTCCAATAATAATAAATAATAACAGCAACGGTTGTCAAAATAGAATGACGCCGCCCGAGTTTGAGGTTCTCTAACAGATAGCTTTTAGTTAGACGACAGAAACAGTCCCTTGCCCCCGATTGATGTCTTCCATCTGGAACTACTACTTCTCAATCAAGTAGATCCCCAATTGGCCGCGCAGGTGCCTCACGAGGCTGAGTGCACGCAGAGCTAGGTCTCCCAACGGGGGAAAATTCCCCACGCAGGTACCGGGAATCAAACTCGGGTCTCTTGCTTAGCTTGGAAGATACTGAACTTAAATATAAAGTTTTATGTTTAACGGACTTTTCGTTTTTGAGCTACCCTGCCCACACGCACACACACGAACATTTTTCAAAAATGCTGCTTCTTTTTTTTTTTTTTTTGTTAAACGGGGGTCTACAACAAATATTTCCGGAGAAATATCGTTATCGAATTTTTGAGTGGAATGCAATACCTTCTCTATACACTATGTACATAGTACGTGTAGAGATAGTTGAATATATAACACCTGAATACCTGTATAAAGGACGAACAACGAAAGCACTAAAAAGACGGCCCATGGCGAAAAATAAAACAATATAAGCTCCTTTTGGTAGTTAGGGAGGGTGTGTGCATGCATGTGGAACTAATTTCGTTCTTGGTTGTCTGCCTCGCTTCTCGTCACCAGACGGCTCCACTGCGGATATAAAGTACTCGCTTTACCTCTTTTTGTCACCAGCAGTTATTAAATTCTGCACGTTAAACTACATTAATATATCATAATAACTTGCTCCTTTGTGACAAGGCAGCGCGAAACATGCTGGCTAAACACACGCGCTAATGACAACTTCATGTTGACGACCTCCATGCTGCCGTGTCATAGCTCTGGCTTCTTCAAGCTTTGTCCCAGCCACTTTTGTACACAAGACGATGATAATACGAGTTACAGATTTTTTATTATTTTCTGTAGTTCGTATGTAGAGTTGTGGTAGAGTGGTCTGTGTGCCTGGGGCAGCATAGCTCAAAAACTAAAAGACTGTTAAATACCAAACTTGGTATTTAAGTATAGTATCTTCCAAAAATGCGACACAAAGATTTTCAAGAAAATCCCCCCACCTCCAACTACCCTTTACATGGAAAAATTTTCGACAATTTTGATTTTCTAAAAAATGGCTCTAACGATTTTGATTAAAATGTCGTATATTAAAGATTTATACCTGTCAAATAATTTGTATATATTGAATTTTCTGGGAATAGCCTCTAAAGACTACTTTGTTCTGCATCAGTTTTACGGAATTTAGTGTAACTGGTAAACCGTAAGAGATAGACAAACACTTAGCAAACAAAAAATGTAGAGCATATTAAAACACACAATTTATGTTACATACATTTTTTTCGTGGAGTTGGTCGTTTTTTAGATATTCCTTGTTTTTGGTTTCAGCCTTGAAAATTTTACTTTTCTCATACAGGAGAATTTTCCTGTCCATACAAACAAAGGAACTTCAGTCACGTAGCAACCAAGTTTTCACTATCACTTTAACCTATGGTAATCCCTTTTTTCGCTTCTACTTACAAGGAAGCAAATAATAAGTCTATTTCTGCTAATTTTTTCCCACTTAGCATGAAGTAAATAGAAGCATAAGCTTTTTAACAATAATTTGTTGCAGAGATGTAGAGAAAGTCATGTAAATGGAACACATCATATTTTTTTTTTTCCATTAGGACAATAACTCTCTTAGAGCAACGGTTCCCAACCGGTGTGCCCCGGCACCCTAGGGTGCCGTGTGATTGGCTAAGGGGTGCCGCGAGATATTGAGATGAACAAAAAAAGTACCTTCTACTGAAGCCTTAAGTCTTGTAAGGTCTTGAAATAAAATAAGTCAAACAATTACTCTCATGCACGGCAGATGGTGATAGTGGTCGATTCATTTCAATAATTCAGTTATACTATTATCCCACAGATGGCATTACAGCTATACCCTGCCGAACATTCCCGAGACTACTCGCTTCCTCACGAACATTCCCGAGACTTCGACATGAATATATAAAAGTGTACGCCGCTTGGCGCTTTCAGTTGTCTTCCTCGCGTTGATTCACATTGTTTAGCTATGGATAAGTTCATTGTTAAACGTAAACGCCAGGACAGTGAAAGTGAACAGTCGGCTCCTACTGCTTGCTTTAAGAAGCCAAATCTTACAGTTTTTCCCGGACCGTCGAATTCACCACATAAAGAAGACAAACGAAAGAAAAGAACACACCAGGACAGTTACTTAGCGTATGGATTTAAGTGAAATATAAACGAGGAAAACCCTATCCTTGTGTGTTTAGTTTGTGGCGAAACACTTAGCAACGAGGCCATGGTACCTAGCAAACTGAAGCGGCATCTTGCAACAAAGCATCCTAGTGTGTCACAGAAAAGTGTAATGTATTTTTCACATATATTAGAAGGGGAGAAGAAAACAGCTGTGCGAATGGCAAAGAGAATGACCATAGGTGATACTGCTCTTGAAGCCTCATTTAAAGTAGTAGAACTGATAGCTAAAAAAAAAGAAACCTCATGCTCTTGGAGAGGAAATCATTGGCCCTGCATGTCAAGTTATAGTTTCAACAATACTTGGCGAAGGAGCAGCTAATCAAATTTCGAAAGTTCCTCTGTCCAACAACACAATCAGCCGCAGGATATCTGAAATGTCATGCAATATCAACGAACAAGTCACGGAGAAAATAAAAACTTATAGAACATTTGCTTTGCAAGTAGATGAGAGTCTCGATATTGGTGACAAACCGCAACTCCTTGGTTTTATCAGATATATTGATGAAAAAGATATTAGTGAACAGTTTCTGTTCTGTAGACCGCTGGAGACTACAACCACAGGCCATGATATTTTCGTTTCTATTAATTCCTATCTCAATGACCATGATGTTTCATGGAAAGACTGTTGTGGTATATGTACAGATGGTGCACCATCTATATCTAGGGAAATTAAAGGTTTTACTGCCAGAGCTCTCAATGAAAATCCATCCATTATTATAACTCACTGTTTTCTGCATAGAGAGGCATTAGTCGTGAAAGCGTGTAATGAAGATTTTGCCGAAGTGTTTAACCAAGTTGTGAAAATGGTGAACTATATGAAGTCTCGACCTTTAAAGTGCAAAATTTTTGAACAGTTATGTCGCGCAACGGATGCAGCTCATACCTCTTTGTTACTTCACACAGAAGTAAGGTGGTTGTCGCTGGGTCGTGTATTGAACGGGTTTCTCGAACTTAAACAACAGCTAAAAACTTTTTTTAAGGATGAAAATCAAGACACATTTTCATGAGCGCTTACTAAGTGATTCTTGGTGTTTTGAACTGTCGTATCTGGCAGATATTTTTCATAAGCTGAATGAACTGAATGTTTTGATTCAGGGTCGACATGAAACAATAATCTTCTCAACCAATAAAATGAAAGGGTTTAAAAAAAAACTTAGTTCTTGGAAGTCTGCAGTTCAAAAAGGAGATTTGTCGAACTTTCCATCTCTTCTTAATGTGGCAGGAGTTAAAGATCTGGGTAAACTGAAAGACCGCATTTGTGATCACTTATCAAGATTGTAAGATGCAATAGATGCGTACTTTCCAACTATTTCCACTACGAATCTCGACTGGGTTGTCTCACCATTTGATTTCGTAGATAGTGCAGAGGAAATAGATTTCACTGCTTGAGAACGAGATGAATTTATTGATCTTTGCGCTGATTCCACACTCAAAGGTAAGTTCACCAAGAGTGAGGCGTCGGTGGCTAGTTTTTTGGATTCAACGGAGAGAGGAGTACCCTAACCTAATGAAGAAAGCAATTAACGCACTTTTGCCCTTTTCAACATCCTATCTATGCGAGCAAGCCTTCTCTGCTATGGTGACAATAAAATGCAAAGCAAGAAATAGACTGAATAACCTTGAGGATGATTTGCGTGTTTCACTATCAACTGTAAGACCCGACATCACATATCTGTGCTCTTAGCATCAATCACAAGTTTCACATTAATCATTAATCGAACAAAATTTATTGATGTAGTTTTACTCAGTGATTGTAGTAAAGTTTACTGCATTATGTTATGGTGTACGTTATTATTATATAATATTTCAATAAATTAACACACTAAGCTTAATTTTCTTTTAATTCAAGGAAGGGTGCCCCTGGTGTTTAATGTTATTCCCAAGGGTGCCGTGAACTTCAAAAGGTTGGGAAACACTGTCTTAGAGAACTCCCTCCACTTGATGAGCAAGCTGTAACTTTACGCAATATCGTGAAAAAGATTGAATATGTAACATACACTGTTTATTAAGTGAGGCGGAATGGTTCTGGGCTTTGGAAGGGCAGAAAGAAAAGGTTGGATTGCAGGTTAGCTTAGGAAATGGTATGATCATCTCAAGGTATGCGGGGAGAAACCTGAATGACATTCTCTCACTGATTTCTGAGTGCCCCTGGCCGTCCAAATTTCAAGAATTAGTTTCGGAGCCGAGCCGAGCCAAAAACCGTTCACAAATTAAATTAACTATTTCACCTTTCCCGTCTCGTTAATCTCCCTCTTAATTCCCTTCCCACGTTTTTTTTTTTTTTTTTTTTTTTTTTTTAAATACAGTTCCGGATGCTTTTCAGGACTCCGGCGCTGTATTCCTTTTTTTCTCATATATTTCCTTAGTAGACCTTATTATTCTTAACGTTTTCCTTTTACATATACATACACAAGCATAGACACATTTACAAACACAGAAACACCCATGCCTAATGCGGGACTCGAACCCACGATCCTGTGCACCACGAAGCGCCAAAGCGAGACACTTTAGCGAGCACAGCCACCGGGATCGGCAATACTTCCTCACATCGCGGACTTGTATATTATGGTTACGCTACGAGCTATAACGCGACGCGGGTTCACTACACGATGACTGGTGTTCAATTGCCGATGTGAACACAGTCTTTTTGAATCTCCGGCAGCCAGACAAGAGTCTATTCGCCTCCCGATTTCTAGAATGTGCCTAGGATTCCGCTATTTTGGTTACTTTCTGAGAATGTGTTTCATTTTTATATTTTGTCGCGTTTTCATTGGGTCTCACAATTTTAGACGCCACGCTATGTTCTTACAGCTATTGACATTCTAACACGCCTGATTAGACATTTTGTCTTTGGTGGAGCGTGAGTTTCTGGGTTTTTACCTTCATTGTCTGCAGCTCGAAGCTGCCAGGTTTTAAATACCAGCTTCTTTTTGTTCCTTAATATTTTATCTTAGTGTACCCTTGCTGAACTCATGACCTTTCGTGTTTCGAAGCGATTTTATTTTTGATTCCACTTTTCTTTTATTGAAGTAGTTTTAGTTATATTTTTAACCGTGATTCCATTCTATTTATTACTTTATTTATTTCCTTAAATTCCCTATGTTTATTTGTGTTATTTTCCTTTTTATTTTTATTTAATTTGTTATATTTCATTCGTTTCTTCTTATGTTATATTAAGTTATTCTGATTTATTTGTCGGGTTTTATCACTTCATAAGGTAATAAGTCTAGTCTGTCTTGTCAATCGGTAGAGCTCCTGCCTGCTGTTCGAGGGGTTCCGGGTTCGATTCCCGGCTGGGAATGCGAATTTTTCTCCACCCAAGAATATTCCCTATCTCTCCTAGAGTCTGAAAGTGTGAATGAGAGTGTAAATGTGTGTGTGTGTGTGTGTGTGTGTGCGATCTAATATAGAAAATTAGAATCTCAACTATATTACAGAATACATGTGTTGTAAAGGAGAATACTACAAATACGACCATGTAGTTAAAGACGGGATATAAATGGAGGGTGTGGGTACTTATGAAAGAAATAAAATCTATTTCTGGAATTGATTGAGAATAGACGCTGAAGTGGTCTTTATTCTAAATGAAAGTTGCATAACTGATAAACCTGAGAAATGGATAAAAGATTACCACACAAAAAGTGTATATCTCTTTACGACACAAAACTTGGCACACACACACACACACACACACACATATATATGTATAAAGAGAGAGAGAGATTTTCAAGTTAAACCTTGTTATCGTTTCAAATTTAAAGTATCCACTTCTGTTTTCTTTCAAACAGGAAGTCATCATACATATTTCATTTGTTTTACTTCTGGTCATGCAAAGATGACCGAATTTCAAAGTTAATCGCCAGCGACAACTATTTCACTATCAAGTTTGACTATTTGACAAAGATTTCACTATCGTTTTAGGTTAGTGGATTCCCGTATCTCCCTTCTACTTATAAAGAACTAAGTAATAACATCATTTGTGTTATTGTTTATCTCAATTAGCATGACGAAGATAGAAAAATAATATTTTATAGGAATAGTTAGTTTCCAGGATATTTAGAGATATGAGAATGAATATGATATTGTGAATGGAACGCAACACCTTTTACTTTCTCGATACAGAGATTTCTTTTTAAATCTCATATATCTGAGACAAATGATACCTGTCAAATATAATGCGGTTGGCGGAAAGTCTTCTATAGAAAGTTTCACTACATCATCTATTTCCGTTGAACTGAAACTGAATGTTGTTTTTGTTTAACTATTTAACCGTATTCAGGGTTTGCCAAAAGACACGGAATGCTCTGAAACATGAATCAATCAGATACAATTATGCTGTTGGAAAGGAAACTTAAAAAAATAAATAAATAATAATAATAATAATAATAATAATAATAATACATCTTATACATTCTGATAATAATGCTAATTACATAATTAAACAATGAGCATTCCATAAATATTGTTTCCCAAAATGGCTACAGAATATCTTATTATTTTGCGACAATATTGCGTTCTGGTATGTTCATAAAATATTCTCCCCGCCATGAAACAAATTTTTTTCTAATACTTCCCCGTACTCCAAAGAGAAGACCGAAGCACATGCAGTTACGAACACACAGAGCAGTCAGTGGTATAAAGAAAGGGTATCGTTATACTCTGTTCCAAAGTTGCTCATTACATGAATTGATATTATATGCATTGTTATAATTAACAAAGTATCACAATAAAACAATTATTTCATAATATGATTAGTACATAAAACGCCTGGTAATTTTCCAAATAAAAATAATGTTTGAATAAAAAATTTAAGGTCATAATGTGCAGACAAGTGAACATAAATCAATCAAACCCACTTAGAATTCATTGCAGTGAATTATAAGATGTTCTCTTTACTGTATGCAAACGAAAAGAAAATACTCTCCTTCTGTCGCTACGCTTACCCTATTCTAGGGCCGCGCCGTGGCCGAGTGGTTAGACCACTCGCCTCTCACCTAGACGGCCCGGTTTCGATCCCAAGCGACCGCATGTGACATTTGTGGGGCGGGTTTTCTCCGGGTTCTCCGGTTTCCCCCGCCATCGCATTCCATCGGTGCTCCATCTCTATTCATGAATCATCAGTGTCACCACCTGCGGTGCCATAAGTAGTTAAAGTGGGCGTTAAACACTACAAAAATACCCTATTCTATTTTCGACATGTTTCAATCTACACTCTCTTTCAATGGTTTATGTACTACCAGGAAATAAACGAGGCCAGGCACTCAGTTATGCTAGATAGTACAACACGTTTCGAAAGGGCAGTAGAAACCACACCTACTCCATCGCGTCATAGTTATGCTCAGTATACTCATACATAATAATAGTAATAATATTGAAATTCAGAAGGGTCTGCAAGAAAACTTAATAAAAATATCCCACTTGAAGAGAGTTTACATATTTTAAATTTGAAACAAATAACAAGACATTTTTCAAAATGGTTAAATTTGTCAAAAATGCATTTCACATAAATATTTTTGAAGGAATCTACATTCTATTGTGTAATTAAGCTTTTTTCTTCTGTCCATTAGGGTTTACCAGCTATGGAGTATCATCTGGAATGAAGAGAGCCTCAGAGACTAATTCCAGAAGATTTAAGATACACAGTGATAATTGTTTTTCTTTATACAGACAGTGATCATCAGTTGGATAGATAGAGTCACATTGAAAAATTCTGTCATTCCCGTGGTTCAAATTTCGGCTAAGACATTGTATTTTTCAGTCTGATTCTATCTATTGAGGATGGACATTCTATTTAACATGGGGAATGTTTAAAATATCCAGAACCGTAGAGTCATTTTTATGATAAAATAAATTTTCAAAAAATACTTCAATGTAAGGAGGTTTGGAGTGCGATGATTGTCTTAAGTCTTCAAGTCTACAGAACTTTAAATATTTACTTTAGTATTTACTTGATTGTCTCAGATATGGACACACACGCACACACACACATAAATACGCGCACCAGGTCCTGTTTCTAAATAAGCTGTTTTTAAATATCGGTACTGAATTTTTGGATCGTAAGCAACTTTCTATACCTCTATGTACGAGGTAGGGAAATAAATAAATTCTACTGCAAATCAGTTTCTTGGCAAAATCGCCGTCTTTAGACGCTTTTGGATAACATAAAAGTCTGCTGCGCCTGCCATAGATTCAGCAGGAATATGCATAGTATAGGTTAAACTTGAAAACAGTCATTATGTTCTATTACTCATCCTTCTACCGAGCCAGGAGATCTAGGCGTTTCACCTGAGTCGGACATTCGGGAGGTCGTGGGATAGGTTCCACGCGACCGACCTCTTTGAACCATGGCTTTTCTGGGGGATTTCACACGAATACTGCAGGGGATTTTTCCATTTCCCTAATTTCATGTCCCTTCATTTCATCTTCCATTTTATCCCAACCGGTCTCTTTTAGGGCTGTAAATGTCGATGAGGACGGCGGCAGAGGCGCCATTTCGTGGAGGTGACTGTGCACCAAAAATACAGCTCTCGGCGGTGGGATGGTGGTCTATCTTGGTGCTCCACGTACCAAGATGAAGAAGTGCTTTGAACTGTTAGGGACCCTCCTCGATGGCTCTCTCCTTCTCTGGATGATGGTCACCCTCTGAAATAACACTCATTTCATCCTTCCTCCCAGATTCTGACGTACAATAAGCCCACGGCTGAAGTCTGCAATACCCCTCCGAAACATACCCAACACACACACACACACACACACACACGCGCGCGCACACACATACACTTATGCTTCTGGAAGCAATTTTCAAGTGCTTAATTATTTATTATGGTTCTAGCCGCTCTATCCAGTGATATTTAGCACTGAATAGTAAGCAGAAACACTTTCAAACATGCAAGAAATATGTTGCTAGGAAATTCTTCTTAAATTCTATGATACTATTATCCCTTCGTCAACAATGAATAGTGCTAGGAAGACTTTTACGACTAAATATTTAATCTTCTCATAGCGTTCATTATGAATGCAGATCTGACTTTGCATTTGTTGATATTTATTTTCCGTGACTACAATAACTAATGCGCTATCAATGTTTCAAATCCCATATGAGCTTATAAATGACCCATTATTTCAAAACGGCTTTTGGGGGTTTGGTATCTCATATTTTCAGTACATACTATGTATGCCACTTTATTATCAGGTTTCCATACTTTTTAATTTATCTCTGCTTTCAAAACAATTTGAGTTATTCTACTAGCACCCAATTAAATCCAATTGGATTTTACTTTCGCTACACGTACCATGTTCATATGTATAGAGAAGGTATTGTATTCCACCCAAAAATTCTATTCCGAGATTTCACCGGAAATACATATTTTGGGTCCCCCTATATCCAAAATAAGCATTTTTACAAAACGTTCCGTATGTGTATGTGTGTGTGTGTGTGTGTGTGTGTGTGTGTGTGTGCGTGCGTGTGTCTGTACACAGCATAGCTCAAAAACGAAAATACCGTTGAATACCGAACTTGATATTTAAATTTGATATCTTCCAAGGATGCGACACGAAGGTTTTCAAGAAAATCCCCTCACCCCAAACTACCCTTTACATGGAAAAAAATTGATTTTCTCAAAAATGACTAACAGTTTTGATTAAAATCTCATATATTTAAGATATTTACATGCCAAATAAAGTGTATATCTTTAACTTTCTGGGAATAGCCTTTGAAGACCTATTTATTCTGGAAGAATTTTAGAGAATTTTGCGTAACTGCTAAACCGTAAGAGATGGACCAAAAAAAAAAAAAAAAATTTATATATATATATATATATGTATTTAGAGAGAGAGAGAGCAAATTAAAACACATAATTTATATCATACATTTTTTTTCGTGGAGATGATCGTTTTTGAGATATCCCTTATTTTTGGTTTCAGCTTTGAAAAACTTATATTTTGTCTATTGCTGTCGGATTTAGAGGATAATATGTCGTAATTTGTTCAATTAGGCGATTCCGATGCTGTTCGAAAGCTGTATGTTGTCTTTTTATAGATGCTGCGGAGAATTTTGTTGATCTCTGAAATCCGATGTCCTCATTCAGCCCGCTGATTTGCACCAGCCATCAGTCTGAGTTATCTGTTTTCATAAATTGTATTATTATTATTATTATTATTATTATTATTATTATTATTAACATCAGAATTACATGTGATTTATCCTGAAGTCGCAGCCACCTCTATCTATAGAATGATAATAAATGTAATCTTTCTCTAGACCGCATGTACGATGTTCATTGTGGATAGTGAAGGTAGTGTATTCCACCCAAAAATTCGACACCTAAATTTCACCGGAAATATACGTTTTGAGGTTTTCCGAGTTATAAATCATTTTTAGAAAAAGGTCCGTGTATGTTCGTTTCTGTCTCTGTCTGTCTGACTGTAGTCAGCATAGCTCAAAAACCAAAACTGAATTAAATAACAACCTAGGTATTTAAGTTTTGTGTCTCCCCAAGGATGTCACACAAAGATTTTCTAGAAGATTTCACCACCCCAACTCCAATTTACATGGAAACATTTTCAAAAATGTTGATTTTGAGAAAAATGGCTAACAATTTTGATTGAGGTATCATATATTAAAGATGTTTCTATGGCAAATAAAATGCATGTCTTGGATTTTCTGGAAATAACCTTTTTATTCTGGGTGAACTTTGCACAATTGATACCGTAAGAGGTGGGCAAAAACTTATCGTACAAAAAATGTAGATCCATTAAAAGACATAAATATGTCCCTACACGCTTTTTTGCAGAACTGTCCACTTTGAAATATTACTTGTTATTGGTTTCAGCTTTAAAATACTTACTTTTTTTCTCAAATGGGACCATACAAAGCGTACCCAACCTTAATTGTTTCACATAGTGACCAGCTTATAAATGATTTGACTATCGTTTTAGCATATTGTGTCTTCTTACACTTACAAGGAAGTAATAAAATAATTTTGCTAATGTTTATCTCGATTAGCATGATGTAGATAAAATAATAATGAATAGTTTGTAGATATATGGAACAGCTAGAAAAAAATATTTGATTGGAACACATCAGATTTGTTTTATTGGTTCTGATTTAAATTCACTTATAATTTAAAGTTGTCAAGGGCAAAAGACCTTCTGTTAGAAGGGGTCAAATTCGCATTCCAAGAAAAATTTACGTATCTCTACAACTGCGTGCAACAATTATAGCACTATCTAGTCTACGTACAATACCTATAGCTACTTATCACAACTAAACTCTTATTTATTTTTACATTTTCATTCACTTCAGTATTTTTTCAGTTGTCCACTATGACTACATACTACCTATTATGACTACACACTAATTCTCTTTAGAATTTTCCATCAGTCAGTGATCCTTCAAAATCTATCACTGTGGCTTGAGACAGTACAAGTCTTGTCCCGGGGGAAAGAATTACTAAGAAGAGAAATATGAATCATAGCCAAGAATATCAATTATATCACGAAGATAAAATATAAATGTAGAATGAAAATGGGAAGGGTAGAAAGACTTTTAACAGGTATAAGTCACGAGCTCGGGGTACAAGATCCGTTACCAGCCGTGCATTGACCCGAGGGAAAGGGGCGAGAATGCCCTGCCCAAGGAAAACTATCGGGACACAGCAAGACAATGATTCCCGTTGGTAAGGCGACAATGTAAGGTACTTGGTGAAGCACCTCCGGACGGCCTCCGGACTTAGAATTCGTGATGGAGGCGAACAGGCTACCTTTTAAATGTGAGGCACTTGACCAAGTTGTCATATTTGAGCGCGTGGTGTAACCCTTAGTTGTGACGGAAGTAAGTGATTTTAAGACCGATCATAGTACGTAATAAATCACGGCCTCAATATTAATAAACAATAACATTAGCGGGCGAGTAAAGTGTAACGTCACAGTAAACAAATTAAGAATTATACGCGTGTGTTCTACGGCGGAAAAATGACGGACTCAGTTAATAAAGCACTTTTATCCCACCACAACCTGACAGAGTCTACATGCTAATAAAAATAAATAAAAAAAAAAACCTGAGCTAAGCCAATGAAATATACACACCATTCCCCTACTACCTTAACTTGCGCCCGGGACACGAACAGTGCTGCCACAGGCTACATACTTTGCAAAAATCCTACTTTTATTTTCTTATTCTCTCGAAAATGTTTAGGAGTGTCATTACTGTGATGTAATAAGTATACACTCCATTTTCTAAGAAAATAAATCTCAACTATCTCAGAAACTGATGAAAATGTCCAACATACTCAGAAATCCTGTTAAAATCCATTATAAAGTGCATTAATCTACTCAGTTATTTGAATATTTATTCAAAGGATTGAATATTTAAATACTAAGAAGGTATAACTCTATGAAGGAAAGAGAAATTATAGCTTAAGTAAAGTACCTCCAATATTTGGAAAATACGATATTCTGTTATTTCACAATATAAGCGATATTTTCTTGTTTAAAAATTCTGGTGTGCATGGTTATTTAAATCAAAATATTTAATGAGTAAATTCATTGTTATAATAAAATGCATCGCGCGAGGATTTTTTAGACCATTTAAGTTTATTAATAAATGTATTACACACTATTTTGGTCGTCACCTTAGCGCGGAGGTAGCGCGGCTGCTTGCCAAGCGGTACCGGTATGGAGAATTTTCTACCGCTGAGAGACCTGGTACGGGGTAAACTCAGCCTCGTGAGGTCCCCGGGGGAGGGGGGCGGGCAGCCAATTGATGAGCTACTTTGTTGAGAAATAGCGGCTCCATATTGAGAAGACCGCAGGGAGGGACTCGAGGCGCTAATCACGTCTCACTCTCCAGCACTGCACCCCATTCATGACGCCTTCGGGCCGAGATGGGGGATGAAGCAGCCGGGCGGTAGACCGTGGTCCCTTGTGGAATGTTCTGCCATGGAGTTACGCTACATAATATTTTATGCGTACCACAGATTATTGTAAAAAACCTTCGTTATGTAGTCTCAAAAACATTCGATTTTTAAAAATGTAATAACATATTGAAAAAAAATCAGTACAATTTTCATCATATGGAACATCATATGGAAGACGCTTTCGAGAAAACGAGGTTTAAAGTTCTTATTACTAAGCTTATCTTTATTCAATGACTGAAGTTTGTTAGCGCTTTAACTTAAATTACTCACAATTAAGCGTGCCTATTTTACGTGTAACCAACAAAACAGTCGTGTTAGCTCTAACCACATGAACAATTAACCTGAGCCAAAAAGAGACAACACATTTCTGAAGCCACAGCATTAGCGGGTATTGGCCAACGAGCCTGAAACGCGTTTAGAATAACTAGTAGGCTATGATAGAAGCATTGTGGGATAAATGCGACGTATTCTGGTCGCTAATACAGATTTTCTTCGTTCCAGCACGTCTCGATCGGGTCATAAATGTCAGGGGATTAAGCCAGAGCACGTCTGGAATAAAAGTGCTCTTGCGAGTACAAGCAATCGACATCTAAAGCTTTGTGTTTGGGCTGCCATAGCTCAGGTATGTAGCACTCTTTAATGGAACTAATTCTTTGTAGTTGAATCAAATATACAGGTTGTACTAAAAAAAAGAAACGCATGTACTCCATTCACACGACCTTCTCTGCATTTCTGTAATAAATTATTGGTAATAGGCCTACTTTACTTTCTCTAGCTTGCATGTACAATGTGCATAATAGATAGAGAAGGTATAGTATTCCACACAAAATTTAGATGTCAAGATTTCACCGAAAATATATATTTTGGGGTCCCTTGAGACCAATTTCTTTTTTTTTTAAAAAAAAAGTGTGTGTATGTGTGTGTCGGTGGACAGTATACCTCAAAAACGAAACCACCGTTAATTAACAACTTGGCTATTTAAATTTGGTATCTTGTAAGGATGCGACACGAAGATTTTCAAAAAATCCCCCCATTCCCAACTAGCATTTATATGGAAAAAATTTATAGGATAAAACATGTATTTCCGGTGAAATCATGACATAGAATTTTGTGGAACACAATACCTTCTCTATCCATTATGTACATTGTACATACCGGTTAGAGAAAGTAAACAAGAACCAACTTAAGTTAATTAACTTTCCCCTTCTCGGTGTGTGGTTATCATGCTTGTCTCTAATACTCAAATTTGTAGGTTCAAACCTGACAGAAGGTGATGAATTTTTTTCGGACGTAAAGTCCTTAGCGTGGCTTACTCCGGAGTTCACCGAGCTAGGTAGTCTCGGGAAGTTCTTGGCCGATCGCTCTGACCAATGGGTTTTTCGGAGTATTTCCTGGGTCCCTTGGAAAATGCTGGGGAGGGTTCTTCATCCCCAGAACTTCCTATCCCTTCATTTCATCTCCATTTCATCCAATCAGTCTCCTTCAGGGTTGTAAGTGTCAAAGAAAATTGCGGTGGTGGCGCCTTTCTATGGTGGTGTCTTTGCTCTTGAAGTCTTCTGTAGACTCGGGGAGTTTGGTCAGACCTGGAGCGCGGGTTCTTAGCGCTCTGCGCGTCGAGATGAACTATTTGGAATATTTGATTAATTGTTTTTTCACACAAGCCGTGTGTAGGACAGGAGTTGGATTGGTAGAGTCAGACTGAAAAATGCAATGCCATAGCCGGGATTTGAACCACAGATCTGCCGATCTCTAGCCGGTTGCTCTGCCACTGAGCTACCATGCCCGCATAGCTTTGAATTTCTCAACTGACTCGCATGTTTCCCATAAGGTGTTCAAGTTATTTTGACATGACAACCCCAAAGGCGACTTACAGTGTTGTTCGTACTTAAGCCCCAGGATTCATAGTATAGCCAACTATTATGGTCAATTGATATTGCGAGTCAGTTGAGAAATGCAATGCAATGCCGGCATGTTGCCATGGTAGCTCAGTGGCAGAGCAACTGGCTAGAGACCGGGAGATTTGCGGTTCAAATCCCAACATTAAATTTTTCAGTCTGATTCTACCTATCCTATTGGGAATAGGTGCAACCTCCCCGCCCTTTGAAATTACACTCATCTCATCCTATTCTCCTGGTGTCTGACGTAGAATAACCCAATGACTGCAGCGAGAAACCCTTCTGGCATCACACACACACACACAAAGAAACAAACTCCGGACCTCCTGTAATGTTTATTAGCTCATAGAGGAATCGCTTAACTTCCGCTGCAAGTCGTGATTTCCATTTCCTCCGATTATGCTATTTATGGGCCACTAGTTTATCCCTCGTCATCATGGAGCAGCTGCTATAAATTTCATTCGATCAGAAAAACACAGCTAGATGTTCCTATGCTCCAAAAAGAGACAATTCCGCATCACTTTCTCTATTTCTTCCTCTTTTTCTTCTGTGGTTACCCTACTTGTGTGGAGAGGCTCTGGATCAGAGAATAGAATGATAGGGGATCAGTCAGCAGACAGGTGAAGTGAATAACAGGAGAGATGATTATGGAGTAATTGGTGGAGTGTATGACGAGAAAACCCGTCCAGAGACCGTCACATCTGGGATTAACCCGGACCGCCTAGGTCAGAGACAAATGTCTAGCCACTCGGTTACGACGCCAATCTCTTCCTATTATTCTATAAACAATCTTTAAAACAAACAAAGTCGGGACAGCGTACATGACACGTAACTACGAGGTAAGCACATTAATTGACGATCTTCAGTCAAGAGTTGATGAAGCTTCTAGAAGTTGTCGTCGATGGAGCATTTCGTGAGAATCCTTTTGGGTTCTGCCACTTTTGAAGCAGAATTTCAAATTTATACATTCCTCTATATCACCTATAACAGCGTCGCTGCAGTACACCAAACTCTCCTATCTAAATAAACTCTCGGCTTTGTGAACTCGGTTTTCGCTAAACTGACCGTCAATCAAAACTGCACGCCAGAAATTCATTCAGCGTATTTGTTGATCACAGTCTATACATCAAATTAAAAAGGAAATTCCAATTAATAAGACTACATTACCATATTTGGCAATTTTTGTCATTTATTCCCTGCTAGAAATATTGTTGCAACCCCTTATTGTACCACTGCGGAGATTACACAAATTATTAACAGACTCAAAATATCTGTGTTCCATTCACATATTTTCTGTAGCTTTCCGTATACAAACTATTCGTACAAAAGATGATTCTTTTATACACGTCATGTTAATCGAGATAAACATTAGCAGAATTTGTCTTATTTCATGCTTCCTTGTAAGTAGTAGAGACTAAGTGATAGTCCAATCTTTTAAAAACTGGTCACTATGTGAAACATTTGAGGTTCGGTTCGCTTAAATGGTCTTGTTTGACAAATTGAAAACAATAACATGAAAAATCTCGAACACGTTCAACCCTAAAATAAGAAATTATATTGCATAAACAAACGTGTTTTAACGATATGAATACATTTGTCTGGTAAGCCTCTCTTACGGTTTAACCGTTATGCAAAATTCTGCAAAACTCATCCACAATAAAGAGGTTTTCAGAGGCTATTTCCATAAAATTTAAAATACACATTTTATTTGCAATGTAAATACCTCTACGGTATTTTAATCATAATCGTTAGGGCCACTTGAGTAGAGCTAAAATTCTTAACATTTTTTCATGTAAACGGTAGTTTATGATGAAGGGATTTTCTTGAAAATCTTCGTGTCACATTCTTGGAAAAACTGAACATAAATGCAAAGTTTGATGTTTAACAGTATTTTCGTTTTAAAGCTATGCTGTTCACAGGCCACACATATACGCGCGCGGACCTTTTTCTAAACTTTTCGGAATACGAGACCTCAAAACTTGTATTTCCGGTGAATTCCGGACATCGAATTTTTGGGCGGAATACAATACCTTCTCTAGCTGTTATGTACTATAGAAAATAAAAATATTAGAGCAGAACCCCATATGTAATATGTAAATAATGATTATAGGGGTAATACATTCTAGTTAAGTACTTAGTGAATCTGCTCCATTCGTATCTCGAGACCCTTCTCTGCAGCTGACAAATGAACGTGGCCCACCCTGTATTATGCGAAACGCGGTGTGTGAAATATTTGTTCACAGTGACCCATGACGTAATGACAGTCACAAACATTAGCTGTGCAAAGCCCAGATAGGGGTGCGGGTCGCAACACATCCGGGATAGAGACGCAATTAGGCGATTGCTTCAGAATTTTGTGTATGAAGTACATTAGCCAGGACATCATATCCGGTACGAGCAGGACTTCCGGTGCAACTTTCTTTTCCCAAAGGTTAGCAGGTTGCTAAAGATAAAATACAGACACATGTCTGTGTGTTTCTAACATTGAAGATCTACTAGATTAAGCATAAACATTAAATTCGAATAGAATTACCACAGACGAATCTCTTTAATACGAGGCAGAGAAAGTCATTTGAATGTTACACTTACGAATTTTATTTATCGTGCTTCCCTTGACATAGAGCGAGGTCAAGTTTAATGTTGATGAGTGGCCGCGTATTGTGTGAATTCATTGCAATGGTAAGGTGAAAGTTCTACTACGATTTCTAACTAATCCAGGCCTGAAAATATAATTAAAATTTACCTTTATTAGCTCTCAGTGTTATTGTAACAAGTATTTTGCGCTTAATTACGAGTAACCTTATTCGTTTTATTAATGTCCTACTCTTCATTTGTTAAGCAGCTTTTATAATGAAGGCACCTAACATTCAGTTCTGCCAGATTTGAGCCAACACTACGATTTTATTCTAACAATTACTGAATATTGCAAGGATAAAATTTAAATTCGTAAAACAGCGTTTTTCAACTAAATTGTTGTCCAACTCGTAAAAACTAATTTTTAGACCATAAATGCTAAAAGTAGATATTTCACTTGATGCCAGTAGTGTTAAAAGTAGAAGATTCAGCCACTCAGTGTTATAAACTTATAACACTCCAATGAAGCCACTTCAGTTTATGCGTCCACGGCCTCATTTAAGTAGGCTATGACTGTGAAGACTCGTATCGATCCATAAAATGGCAGATGATTTGAACGTGAAGAACATGAAATCTGTTGAACCAGACGAAATTATGCAAGCAGCAAAGGGAGCAAAGTTACAAAAGCTACACTGCCTCCGTTGTGTAAAATGTTTCCTTCTGTACGAATAAGTCATCATGCTAAGCAAGTAAACAACTGAATATCCCAGACCATTACGCATGAACTCCGTAAAATATGTAAAACAACATGTCTATAAATAATGAGTGCTGTCTAAAAATAGTGTATGACACACGTGTTAAAACTGTTTAATATTAATTCAAAATCTTCTCGGGCTTCTAGCCTGGCTAGAACACGTCGCCAGGAAAGCTTCAGTTCTTATTTTGTTTAATATTGTTTGCAAGCTTCCTACTCAGAATATAAAACACCATTTTACCTCATATTATAAATAACTATTAATAATTCTTAATATTTTATACAATTCTAATTCCTTTGTCTTGTAGCCCTTATCACATAACATGCTTTGGCAAATATATACTGATGCGGTTCTAAAATAAATCTGGCCGAAATCCATGCACAATAACATATAGCCAAACTGTAGTCGTCTCGTAGAAATGACGGAAGCAGACATATAAAATTACGTCTTTTTTAATGTACGATACTTACTGGTTTATGAGAAAGACATTACTGAATGCCTGAAAAGAGCAGTCAAACAAATAAAAGCGTTTTATCGAAGAGATAAAAAGCAAACCGTACGCGTTAATTTAAAGGATTGTAAAAATGTAACATGCTTTATAAAGCTAGCTTTGTGGAGGATATTGCTGAAATCCGAAACCAAACCATGGTCAAGAACTATTTCTTTACTAAATATTGTGGCTAAAGTCGGGATACATCCGAGGCAAGTTTTGAGGGCGGGGTTTTCGAAGAAGCGAACCCGTATGATAAGAGTTCTTAGCAATGGAAAAGGCTTAGGTTTGCTATTCTTCAAGAAACTTTATTATTTGCATTCAGGTAAATCTTGAAACACTGCATTTATTATTTGCATCACCGGCAATAGAAATCTAAGGTAACATAAAATGTCATGAGTCAGTTTCAAGATAGCATAGCGAGATACGACCTATTTTTACTTTTTGTATATGTACGATGTACATCTTTGCATTCCACCCAAAGATTCCACTCCGAGATTTCTCCTGTATCCAAAAAAAGAATTTATAGAGAAAAGGTCCACGCGCGCGCGTGCGTGTGTACGCGATAAGTCAAGAACGAAAAGTCAGTAAAATGCCAAACTTGGTATTTAAGTTCAGTATCTTCCAGGATCGCGATACGAAGATTTTGTGAAATACCCTCACCCTAAACTATCTCTTACACCGAAAAAAGTTGAAAATTTTGAGTTTCTCAAAAATAACTAATGATTTTGATTAAAATACCGTATATTAAAGACATTTACATAAGGGAAAATGTTGTCAGGAATTTTCTGGGAATATCCTCTAGAGGTATCTTTATTCTGGATGGATTTTGCTGAATTTTGCATAACTACTAAACAGTAAGAGAGAGAGAAAACCTACTACACTGCATATTTCGTTAAAACACACAACTTATGTATATACGTTTTTTTTTTTTTTTTTTTTTTTTTTTTTTTTTTTTTTTTTTTTCTCGTGGAACTGATTATTTCTGAGATGTTCTCCGTTATATTTTGTTTCAGAGTTAAAATACTTAGACTTTTCTCATCGGAAATTTGTAAACTCCTGGCCATGCATAGAAATGGATTTCAATCTCATGCCAGCCAGCTTTTAAAATATTTGACTATCCTTTTAACATAATGTATTCCTTTATTTCCTTTTTCCTTACAAAATCGCAATTAGAAAGACATTTGTGTTAATGTGTGTGTCGATTAACATGAAATAGATAGAAGAATACGCTTTTAAACAATAATTGGTCAGAAATGTAGAGAAAGTCTTTTGAATGAAACACATCAGATTTTTAATCCAGAGCCGCAAAGTGAAGTTTATAACGCATTTGATGTAAAAATAAAGTTATATTGTGGGATAACTTTAGTTTTAATGTGCAAAACCTGTGGTAACATTGAAACATTAGGGGAGATAATAGAAAATCTTTTGACTAGATTCGACTAGGGTAACAAAAGCTCTTATTTCCCCTCAAACAGTTATGGTTAAAATCATAATCTATTCACAAATAATTTTCTTCAATGCTTTCATAACAATTCTACTGTATTGTTTCCTTTCGACGTTCGCTGCGGTGACGGCTACTACAGTTCGCTAAGAATTTGCCATCGAAACTCAGTCAACTGCTATTTCCTACTAACTCCCAGTTAAAACTGAACTCTGGGCAGGTCTTCCTTCCCCTTTCTATAACTGTCGATCAAGTGGTGGGAAATTTCTAGAAGCAATCGCAAGTACCAACTACCGAGGGTGTCACAAACTCACTTAGGTGTACCATTCTTGGCTTCGACGTCAAGTCGTCCTCCGTGGTCTAATGGTAATATGCTGGCCTCTGGTTCCCAAGGTTCGAGCTCAAACCTGGTGGATAGCGTAAAATCTTTAGCATAGCTTCCGTTGGTCCCGTGTCGTATATTCACGATACGTATAAAAACCTCAAATTTGATGCCTCGGAGCAACATTAAGCAGTCTTTAACGCCCAGTACGAAATCGGATGGTAAAAACCACAACAGTTAAAGAATATCTATAAATAAAACTCAATTTCATTTAATTTCGACGTCAAAGCACCTTCCGACAACACACATGTCCACTGGCACAGGTGTAAAAGCCACAGCTTATATGTCAAAAGTACTTGCCTCCGGCACAGTGTAACAAAGCATTACAGCCAATATTCAGAGTCGTAAAAACGCTTTGAAAATCTTTGGCAATAATAAAAAAGAAGCGCATAAAGACTGAAGCTCACTGCTTATTTATCTGAAAGATGCAAGAAGTACATGCTCTCCAAACGGAATTTTGAGCAGCGAAGACAAAGCATTTTATATTGCAGTAAAGATTTACACATTAACATGGAAATGTTATTTATGTTAATAATCATATAATGTATGGTATTACAGCAGTACAAATTACTTATATTTTTATCTTTGAGGGCATTTCCGCTATTCAGCGGTTACCCCTGTTTCCCATTCTCCCACCTTTATCTACAATTCCAGTCTCCTTCAACTAATTTCCGCTCATCCATCATCCGGGATATTTCAGACCTACAAAGGTATTCTAGGCCAGCCTCGTTTCCTTCTGGCAGCTGGAAACCAGTGTAACAGAATATTTGTCATTTCTTCTCAAACATCCTTCTTACGTGACCATGCCACTGGTCTCAGCTCTCAATCCTTCCAATCACTGTTTGTTCCATATCCACCCATCCACTCTTCTAATATCTTCGTTCCATCTCTTCTCTAGCCTAGAGACTTTAGTATCCTTCCTTATTCCATTTTAACTCCCAGTATCTTGTTTTTTTTTTTTTTTACCCTAGAGTATGCTCCAACCTTCTACCCCATACCTCAAGAATCTTTTTTGTTTTCATTGTTATTGGTACACTCCACAACACTCGTTAAGTATTTTCTGCCCTCCTGCTTTACATTATTCTGTATCCTATAAGGACTTTACAGTTTCCAGATTTATTAAAAACTGATACCAAATATTTAAAATGTAGTATTTAGTTTCGTGTTTCTTTCAATTTCACCTACTACTAGGCGTCCCCTTTTAACCATATTAACTTTCAGTTCCACCTCCTTCAGAGGCTCCAAGGAGTTAATTTAGCATACATTTCATATCACTTCACGACACTGCTGTGATCACATTATCCTCTGCAAATATTAAAGTGTAGGCAGTCTCTTGTCCAACTGAGATTCCTATTTTTTTTTGTCATGAGCTATTCTAACGTTTCGGTATCTTCTGGGTCTATATTTTAAGCAAGGTAGGAGATACATAGTCTTGTATCAAGCCTTTGTTTTGAAAAGTGCATGGGAGTCTCTTTCATATCTTAACGGTAGCCTGAGAGTTCTGATACAACTATGATTAATAGTATTAAGGACAAACTCCAATGTCTTTCATTTCTTTCCGCAGTTAGTTTCCGAGAACTGAATCATAGGCTTTCTCTAGATTCATAAACATTCAATGCGGTTTTGTATCTTTAGCGTGCATTTTTTAGCTATTTGTTTCAAACTAAATATGTGATTTCCTACCGTGAACCCTGCCTGATCATCCGATATCTTTCCTTCTTCCTCTGGTCTATTCTTAACCAAATATATCAAATCATGTACATATTGCAGCACACCCAATGGGGGATAGAAGTTACCCCCACCACTGTGTATCGCTATAGAGTAGTAGGATCAGTGTAGAGCTACACCTAGAGTTGGCGCATGCGAAAGGGAAGCAGGCAGCCTCTGGATTGACGGTGCAAAAGGGTTTACATTTGGGGAGAGATTGGAAGCTATTAACAAGTAGACCAAGAGTCTGAAGAGACAAGTGTTTTTACTGTTACTTAAAGGAATTAATATGATTACATAATCAGAGAGCTAAGGGAATAAAACCCAAGGGACTACCCTAAATCCATTCAACTCACCTGGTACTAGTTTAATACTATACACTTTCTATCAACATGCTGGATCTAGCAGTGTTAGTAGCTTAGATGTTCTAGTGTGATCTAGTTATCCGAGACTTTATAGCTTAGACCATGCTTTTCAGCATTGCTTTATGAGGACGCGACTATATCAGCATTTACGGCATCTTGCCGCATATATTGATTACTCAAACTGGTGTAACCTTATCTCTTGATAAATGTAATATAATTTAATCAAAATTACTATTGGGTAGCCTACAAAATTTACAATATTTGTACATAAATGTAGAGGTGGTAATTAATCTATAATTTACTACTTTATACTCATTAATCATGGTCACATTTAATGGAATGCACAATAATAAACATTTTAAGTACTTTGAGGAGAAATGCCTATGATATTCTGCAAATATCATTTACGCAAGAAAAATTCTCTCCATATCACCAAGAGTAGATTGGAGCTACGCCATAAATTCTTCTACAAATAACTGCATGTGCCACTGCCGCACCTTCCATTCCTATTCTGAAGCTAGTCACAGATTCAAAGAAAGAATAAAACAGGAACAATAACTCAGTAGCCGTGAGCTGACGATGAGTATACCGACCCCACCCCTGTCTCCGATGTGCACCGCTGTTAAGTGCTATCAGTAATAACAGTAGTAATAGCAACTGTCGCTTATCCTTTATTTAAACAGATACAAAAAAGCTTCTAATTGACTTAATGCCTTTATTACTATGTAATAGTATATGGAGAAGGTATTGCATTCCATTCAGCAATTCGATACCGGTATTTCATTGGAAATCCAAAAAAAAAAAAGTAATGATTTTTAGATTAAGGTCCGTGAGTTTGTGCGCGCGCGTGTATGCATGTTTAACAGTGGACAGTATAGCTGAAAAACGAAAAGATGCAGCACGAAGACTTCAAGAGAATAACCCCACCCCAGAATATCCATGACACGGTAAAATGTTCAAACTTTTGTTTGTGTCAAAAATGGACCTAACGATTTTGACTCAAAAACAGTATATTAAAGATATTAAATCAACACTAAAACACATATCTTGAGTTTTCTGTGTACAGCCTCTGAAGACCTATTCATTCTTTCTGCGTAACTGGTAAACCGTAAAATATGGAACACAAGTTAGTATCAAAAGTTAGTATACAAAACTGTAGCTCCCGTTAAAACACAAAATGTATATCATATACCTACATCTTTTTTTTTTTTTTTTTTTTTAGAGTTAGCCATTTCCGAGATAATCATTTGTTTACATTTTAAACTACGTTTAACATTATCTGAAGCGGGGAGTTACCTTATGCTTATCTCTTTTTTGTATTATTTTTGGCTGAGCAAAGCAAACTGAACTGCAATTATTCACATAGCGACCAGCTGTTAAAAGATCTGACTGTCGCTTTAGCCTAGTGTATCCCCTTATTTCCCTTCTGCTTAGAAGGAGGCAAGTAATAAGAGAGAACCGTTTTAATGTTTATCTCTTTTAGTATAATGAAGATGAATAATATTTTGTAAGAATAATTTGTTAGCAGATGAGGCAGTACTAATGAATACTTGAATTTGTAGTTAATTAGTGATCAAAATAATGTAAATAAATATATGTAATAGTAAAAATAAAACATTACTTTTAGAGGATACTAGTATAAGATGGTGTAAGGGGGAAGATATAACAAACTATATAAGAGTCACAAAGAGAAATCTTTCGTAAAGTTTTGGGAAACAATAGCCAAGGAGTTGGCGTAAAATGTATAAAAGAGCGTCCTTGAGATAAAGAAAAGACAGAGCAAGCCTGAGGAGCTGGTGGGATTGTGAATTTTACTGGAAAGTAACAGAGTTAGCAGCCTGAATGAAATACTAGGATAGTCTCTATTGGCTCACGAAATGAGGCGGTACTGGAAGCGGGAAGGTAAGCCAATTAGAGCACTGTTTTAATGCTTAGGCAGAACAAGGGTGTTCGATACGAAACATGATACGCGAAATCTAAGTTTTACGTGTAAGTGAATGCGTAATACACTTTCAGCTATTATCGCATAGAAATATAACGTGTATATAAATTATGAAATCTCTTGGTAACAGTTTAAATGCATTGTTTAAATTAAAAATTACAAATGCGTTATCTCTGAAATAGTTCCTTTTATCGTTCACGTCCTGTTAAGAGATGTTTGCTCGACCGAGGAACCAAACGAGCCGGAGTAAATATGAATAATCTATGGGAAACGTAATTTACAATATAGAAAAAACCTGATGTGTTCCATTCACATTACTTTCTCTACATCTCTGTAAGAAATTATTGTTACTAAATAATATTTCGTAAATGGCTAAATCTAGAAGAAAATGTATTGTGTGTTTTAAGAAGCTTAAGCAGCTCTACATTTTTTGTGGAGTAAGTTTTTATCTATCCTTTACGGTTTACTAGTTATACAATATTAAAGAAAATCATCCACAATAATGAGGCCTTTAGAGGCTATTTAGAGAAAATTCAAGATACACATTCTATTTGTCAGGTAAATATCTTAAATATAAGAGATTTTAATTAAATCGTTATAACCAGTTTTGAGAACATCAAAATTTCCGATTTTTTTACCATGTAAAGAGTAGTCGAAGGAGAGGGACTTTCTTGAAAATCTTCATGTCGCACCTTTGGGGGATATTGAATTTAATCTTTCGTTTTTGAAACCTTTCTTAGTAATGCTTTGTTCTTTTTTTTGATTCGGTGGGTCGCAAAAACACATATTTTCAGTGACATCTCGGTATCGAATTGTTGAGTAAAATACTATATCTTCTCTAAACACTATGTACAAAGTACGTGTAGAAAAAGTAATAATCAGAGATAACGTGTAGTAGGGTTTAACGCCTCACAGAACAGGTAGAAATAGTCATGTGAATGAAAACATTAACTTTTTCACACTTGTTTTCGTCATACAAGTTCAATCTCATTGAATCTCAATCCGCAAGAGGTGTTCTGGTCAAAGTCACTAATTTTGTAGGTTCCTATAATACACGAGTTACCATAGCATGTGAGAAAAGCTTTGAATTCGTGGAATGTGTATTTCGTTATATACCGTATCAATTTGCATAAAACAATAGAGCAGAAAATTTACATTCGGGGTTATCAGGTAACAATGTGGCTGTGCGCTGCTTTCGACAGTCCAGGGAATCACCGAAATATATCCTTTCATTCGCTGGGGATTCAGTGCTGGATCTGTCATACACAGATAAGCTCACTTAAATTTCACACCTACCAGAGAGTTTTAATTTATATGACAATATACGTACAAAATTATAAACTAGAAACCATAAAAGGCACACTTTTACTTTCTCAACCACAAATAAAAAATCTGATGTGTTCCAGTCACATGACTTTCTCTACATCTCTGCAAAAAATTTTAGTTAAAAAGCTTAAGCGTCCATTTACTTCATGCTAATTGAGAAACACTAGCAGAAATAGTCTTTATTACTTGCTTCCTTGTAAGTAGAAGCGAAATGAGAGAGTACCATGGGTTAAAATGATAGCCAAAAGCTGGTTGCTATGTAACTGAAGTTCCTTTGTTTGTATGTATGGACAGCAGTTAACAAATTCCTGTATGAGAAAAGTACACTTTTTTATTTTCCCTATAGGCGCTATATACATAATGTATAGAGAATGTATTACACTCCACCAAAAAATTCGATACCGAGTTTTCACCAGAAATATATGTTTAAGAGTCCCCTGTATCCAAAAAAAGTGTTTCCAGAAAAAGGTCCGCGCGTATGTGTATGTGTCCGTGTGTCTGTGAACACGATAACTCAAAAACGGAAGGTCGGTAAAATACCTAACTTGGGTTTAGTATCTTCCAGGGATGCAACACGAAGGTTTTGAGAAAAATCCCCCCACCCCAAACTACCCTTTACATGGAACTTTTTTCGAAAATTTCCATTTTCTCAAAAATGGCTCTAACGATTTTGATTAAAATATCATATATTAAAGACATTTACTGGACATATAAAATGTATATCTTGAATTTTCTGGGAATAGCCTGTGAAGAGTAGTTTATTCTGGATGAATTTTACGGAATTTTGAATAACTATAAGAGATGCTAAACTATAAGAGATGGACAAAAACTTACTACACAAAAAATGTAGAGCACGTTAAAGCACACAATTTGTGTTATATACATTTTTTCGTGGCGTTCGTCGTTTTTGAGGCATTCCTTGTTTTTGGTTTCTGCTATGAAAAACTTATATTTTTCTCATACAGGAATTTGTCAACTGCTGTCCATACAAACAAAGGAACTTCAGGGACATAGCAACCAGCTTTCGATTATCACTTAAGCCTAAGATACTTCCCTTATTTCACCTCTACTTAAAAGGAAGCAAGTAATATGGCTATTTCTGCTAATGTTTTACTGATTAGCATGAAGTAAATAGAAGTATAAGCTTTTTAAGAATAATTTGTTGCAGGGATATAGAGAAAGTCATGTGAATGGTACACATCAGATTTTTTAAAGCTGAAACCAATAACAAGGAATTTTTCAAAACCGACCAACTCCAATGAAAAATGTATATGACATAAATTGTGTGTTTTATCGTGATCTATATTTTGTGTGTAGTAAGTTTTTGTCCATCTCTTCGGTATACTAGTTATGCAAAATTCAATAAAAATCATCCAGAATAAATAAGTCTTTTGAGGCTATTCCCAGAAAATTCCATATATACCTTTTATTGGACAAGTAAATATCTTAAACATATGAGATTTTAATCAAAATCGTTAAAACCATATTTAAGAAAATAAAAAATTTCTAATTGTTTTCCATGTAAATTGTAGTTTGGCGTGGGGAATGTTTTTTGAAAATCTTCGTGTCGCATCCTTGGAAGATACCAAACTTAAATACCAAGTTTGTTTTTTAACGCTCCTTTCGTTTTTGAGCTATGTTGCTTGACACACACAGGCACACATATACACCCAGACAGACACACACACGCGGACATTTTTCTAAAAGTGCTTCTTTTTTATCCAGGGGGTCTCAAAACATATATTTCCGGTGAAATCTCGGTATCAAATTTTTGGGTGCAATACAATTCCTTCTCTATACACTATATACATAGTACGTAAAGAGAAAGTAAAAAAATAGCACAGGCTGTACCCAAAAATTCTATTCAATACAAATTTTGGGATTCCTAAATTAAAACTCTTTTATGTTTTTCATTCACTTCACTTTTTCTACCTGTTCTGCTGACAAATGATTCTTATAAAAGATTGTTTTTCTATATACATCATGCTAAAAAGATAAGCATTAACGCAACTGCTCTTACTTAGTTCCTTAGGAGTAGGAGGGAAATGGGAATAAACCAGGCTAAAGCCGATCGATATATGAACAATTCATTTCGGTTCGCTTTACATTTCTGCAAAAACAAAAGAGAGATGAAATGAAAGGTCACCCCGTTTGAGAAGATGCGTAGTTTAAAACTGAAATCAGTAATAAGAAATATGTCGGAAAGGTCAAGTCGGCAACAAAAATGCATATGGCATATGTTGTGTACTTTAACGAGATCTATTTTCGTGTGGTAAGTTTCTGTGAATGAACAGGTTTCAAAAGCTAATCCCAGAAAATTCAAAATATATATATTTTTTATTTCTGATGTAAATAGTTTTAATATATGGTATTTTAATGAAAATCTTAAGACAGTTTTGAGAAAAGCAATAAAAAAGTTCATGTGAAGGGTAACTAGGTTGGGGTGGAGATTTTCCTAAAAATCTTCTTTGGAACTTTGGTATTTAACGATCTTTTGTTTTTTGAGCTAAGCTGTCCATAGACACCAACGGATCTTTTTCTGAAATTTCTTTTTTGGACTCAGAAGACGCCAAAACATATATTTTCAGTGAACCCTTAGTGTCAAATTTTATGGTGTAATGCAGTAGCTTTTCTACACACTATGTATATAATACGTGTAGAGAAAGTAAAAAGAACTATACATCTTTAACTTCCGGAAGCTTCTGAAGTCCGCTTTTGCATAGTGATAAACTGTGAGGAATACACAAACATTTTTGGTTTTGTTTTCCATTATTCGGCTTACCCTCCCCTTATTTAGGACTGACATTCCCTGGGACTTACAAGTGAATCCTTAGGATCAGAAGCCTAGACAAAATCTTACTCCAAAAAAAAAAAAATATATATATATATATATATATATAGATATATATAGATATTCTACTCACAACTTCACGAATTTATGTAACATAATATTGTGTTTAACAAGCTCTACATTTCTTGATACGTAACTTTTTGTTTATCCCTTACCGTTTACCAACTAAGCAAACTTCCGCAAAATTCATCCAGAATAAAGATACTTTCAGAAGCCATTCCCAGACAATTCAAGATATATATTTATTTGCCATGCAAATATCTTTAATATGCGGTAATTTAATCAAAATCATTAGATGCATTTTTGAGAAAATCAAACTTTTCTAAAAATGTTCCATGTAAAAGGGTAGTTGGGGATTATCTTGAAAACCTTCGTGCCATATCCCTAGAAGATCATACTTGTATATCAAGTGTGGTGTTTAACGGAGTGTTTCGTTTTGAGCTATACTGCACACACACACACACACACACACACACACACACACACACACACACACACACACTTTTCTAATGTTTTTTTTTTTTTCCAGAAGTTCCGAAAATATGTATTTCGGGTGAAATACCGGTATGAAACTTTTAGGTCCGTTGCATATCTTCTCTATACACTATAGTACGTGTAAAGTAAAAAAATCGGATGTGTTCCATTCACATGACTTTCTCTCTCTATCTGTCTCTTATTACTTAGTTCCTTATAAGAAGAAGCGTAGGCTAAAGCGACAATCAAATGTTTTAAAATGTGGTTGCTATGGGATTGAAATCCGGTTCTCTGCATGGCCAGAAGTTGACAACTTCCTTTTTCAGAAGTATTTTAGATACTGAACTTATATACCAAGTTTGGTATTTCACCGACTTTTCGTTTTTTTTAAAATTATCGTATTCACAGATGTACGGACACACACACATACAGACGTTTTTCTAAAAATGTTTTTTAGGATACAGGGAACCATAAAACATGCATTTGCGGTGAAATCTCGGTATGAATGTATACACTATGTCCATAGTACATTAGCACGTGTAGAGAAAGTAATAACCTGAGTTTCTTACCTCAGATTTCTGTCACTTCGAAGCTAACTCCCAAGTGTCCCAAAGGGACATGCAGTAACTTTGTAGTATTCTTGATTAAAGGACGAGAAGACAAAGTTAGCAGGTTACAAATGCTTTTTGGCCTCCAGGGGTTATGCTAGCGCATCAGTCAACAGTTAACAAGCCCTCGATTCTTTCCACAAGGCCAGCTAATAAGGTGTCAGATTTCGAAGTGACAAGGTAGTAAGGTCGGATGCGAAAACCGGAGCTCAAGAGCTGTAACACATATGATGGCGTTGTTTCCATACGTTGGTTGAATTCTGACTTACCTTGCTTTTGCAGTTCTGTTGATGTTTTTGAAGTGAACATAAATATCTTTGTATTGTTAGAAATCCACCTCTATAATATTGTAGATTTTATTAATTACTTTGTCTGCCTCGTACGTAGTAGACGAAAAATTCCACCCAAAATTCAAGAGCGACATTTCACCGGAAGTACATGCTTTGATAATGATTACTGTATCAAAAAAATGAAATTAAAAACAGGGTATTCTGTGATTGTGCATAGCGTAATTCAAAAATGAAAAGTTTGTTTAATACCACACTTTTCCAAAGATGCAACACGGAAGATTTTCATGAAAATCCCCAACACAAACGACCTTTTTTTATGGAACAGTTTTAAAAATGTTAGATTTTTTTTATGGACGCTCTTTAACTGCTGTGGTTCTCATCGTCCCATTCTATACTGGGCGTGAAAGACCGATAAATTTTAATCAGAGGTCTCTCTATCAGACTTCCCTTCCGAAGGAAGCCATGCTAAGGATTTTCACGCCCGAAAAAATCCATCGTCCTCCGCCGGGTTTGAATCCACGACATTGGGTATATGAAGTTAGCATGGTAACCGTTACACCATGGAGGGCGATTTTCTCAAAATAACTAAGTGACTTTAATTAAAACAGTGTATGTGCAAGATATTTTATAGCGATGCAAAGAATAGGATCTTTCAAAAGTCACTTTGAGCTAGAAAAACAACAAAAGAACTAATAAACTGGGTAAAAAATTTAAAAGGTCCTCTATTCTCTTGTTCAGTACACATTCCTTCTCGACCGCGCCTTGGCCGAGTAATTAAGACCATTCGCCTTTCACTAAGAGACCACATATAAGATCTATGGTGGACAAAGCGCAGAAGTGGCGGGTTTTCTCCGGGTTCTCTGGTTTTCCCCTCCTTGGCATTCCACTGTGCTTCATCTTATTCCATATATCATCAGTGTCAACGCCTTCGGCGCCATTTGTAGTAAAAGGGACGTTAAACACAAAAAACATTTCTTCTGCGACTACATGGGTATGTTTTGCAGATGGTTTCTTGGAATATTAAAACTTTCTTGCGAGATAGCATCTTCAGTCGGGTTGTAGGATGTGCCAGGAAAACTCGTTAAAGCAATCCCACAGTCGGATTGAGGCCTAGAGATTCCGGCAGACATTTTGTTGGAACTTTATGGATAGAATTTGGTCCTAAATACAACGAGTTATAAAATTTTCTTATTCCTTAAGGAATCTCCTCTCTTTCATTATGGCATTTAATGATTTGTATTCTATCATTTAGTATTAGTTTTGATGTGTTACATTCACATAATTTTCTCTAGCTGTTCCAGAGCCACATTTTTCTACAAAAGATTATTCTTTTGCCTACGTCATGTTAATCGAAATAAACATTAACAGAAACGGTTTTATTACTCACTTCCTTGTATGTAGAAGAGAAATAAGGGATTGTAATAGGCTAGCTGGTCGCCATGTGAAAAACTGAGACTCGGTTAGCTTTGCATAGTCCTGTTTGAGAAAAGTTAATTAGTTAAAAATTGAAACCAATTATAATGAATAGGTATCTCGAAAACGGTAAACCCTAAAAGAAAAACGCTTATGACATAAATTATGGGTTTTAACGAGATCTACATTATTTATTCAGTAAGTTTATGTGTATTTCTTACGGTTATGCAAAATACTGCAAAATTCAGCCAGAATAAATGGTCTTCAGAGACTATAACCGGAAAATTCAAAATATACGTTATATTTGTCCCTGTGAATATCTTTAATATACTACATTTTAATGAAAATCTTAAACATTTTAAAAAAAATCTACCGTGTAAAGGGTATCTCGTGATGGGGGAAATTTCCTGCATACTATACATACGGGCTAGAGAAAGTAAAAATTCTTATGGCAGTATGAATAAAAGTACTTGTTTTATTTAAAAATACTGTACTCATGGTAACGTTGAACCGAAAAAAAAAACAAAAGAAAACCAATTCCATTGCCTGCTGTAGGAACACATACCACATGCTCACAAAACATATAAAAACAGAAAATTGTATATAATATTATTACTTATAGAAAGCAAGGTGAAACAAATGTGAATATTTAAGGGTAGAAATATGTATAAATGGAAGCTGTAACATCAGTAATTAAGGCAAAGCGATCTAGCGGAATTCCAGGTAACAGTTCACCAACCACCACCTGCTAATGAGCAAAGGGTTTAGGCTGAAGTACACAAGGTAGAGAAGAACAGGCATAGAAAGGAGCGAGACAGGAACAGTGACTTGTCTTCCAAGTCGAACAGGGAATTGTAAAAACAGACAAAGCAGGCATAAAGTTAAAATGAGAGGAAACATGGGGTTTTCCAAACGCACCGTGTGCACGCTATGACCTCAGAACTTGGCACAGTTTATTCTCATAACTTGTGAGGTGATGCTAACTAAGAACCAATAAGAGATACGGTTACATTTTATGGCGCGAAAGCTGACGTCACCCAGGATCAGTATTTAAGGCAACGCAGATCTCTTTTGTGGTTACTCTCTCTACAGCTATCTCGCTTGAGCTTGTGTTTAAGTCTCATTGTGTTTTGAGAACGCCTACGTGCTTGAGTGATGGGGGAGTGATGTGCAGGTGATTAGATTAGGCTGCTGATTAATAATGTAAGTGGTGGGATGGTATCGATATTTAGCTCATTTTGTAGGGAAATAAGATGGCCGCCCATTTAAATTCATGATACGATAAATTCATGTCGTAAGGGAATAAAGTGCCCTTAACATAACCATCACCCACAAACCCCCGAGATAAGTTTAACTAGGAGGAGTGAAGCTGAGGACACTATTGGAACGAGACACAGATTCCCGCGGCACTGCCAAGCATTTGACTTCTTTTATTTTAATCCCATCTCAATTATCACAATATTTATAGCTTTTTCTATATTGAAGTGACTTTCAAGAACATTATATGTCTTGTGTTATTAAGAATATCCTCTTAAAATGGATTACACAAGAAAGTATAGATTTTTATAATGTATTTTTTGTAGTTAATTGTTGCTGTAATGTTTCTTGTTATTTCTTTTTCTGAACTGTGGTGTAATTCTTTTTTGAACTCCTGGTCTGGCAAACACTTTAAACCCATTTCACAGAGGCAGTTCTTAAAATATTTTACTATAGCTTTTGACTAGTGATTCTACTTATATCCCTTCAACTTACAAGGTGGTAAACGGTATTACCATTTTTATTATTTTTTTTTTTTTTTTTTTTTTTTGGAAGTTGTTGGTTGGATTATTGATGTATATCGGAGGGGATTCCACACTTCTTATGCTTATTATTTGCCAGAACCCAGGAGAATAGGACCTAAAGTAATCGAGGGCGCCCGAAAGAACCTCGGGGAAAGAGCCACCATGGTCGATCACTTAAATAATCTAGCAGTCACTCATTCTCAACGCGAGCAGCGCTAGGAGAGCCTGACTTACAGCGCCTGTCAATTTTTATTGGCCACGACGCAAGCTGCCCTTTTACTGCCCATGAAGCACATGTTCTCAGATAGAATTACATGTGTGATCCAAATAGTTATCGATATTCAAATTTATTTCACTCCAATACTGAATTAGTGACAAAACAACACCAAGTGCTTTTATTTAGTATTAAATTTCCCGGGTTGTGATGCAGTAAGTTGCAGCAATTCAGCCAAGAAGGGCATGAGAATGCGATGTTTAGCTAAATCTACATTTTACTTATTCTAGCAGGAATGTAAAATATGCATATTAGAAGGTATTGTGTTCCACCAAAAAAATTCGATACCATGATTTCACCAGAAATGCATGTTTTATTGTCCTCCAAAAACAAAGAAAAGCATTAAGCATTTTTAGAAAAAGATGTGTGAACACAGATAACTCAAAAACTAAAAGTCTGTTAAATACCAAACTCGGTACTTAAGATATTATCTTCGAAGGATGCAACAGGAAGACTTTCAGGAAAACTCACCACCCTCATCTATTCTTTACATGTAACTCTTTTGAACATTTTTATTTTGTCCAAAATGGCTCTAGTGACTTTGACTATGTTCAAGACTTTTTTGTGAAAAACGAATGAAATTCTAAAATTTTCTGAGAATAGCCTATTAAGACCTCTTCATTGTGAAATATTTTTGTATGATTTACTGGAAAACCGTTAAAGACAAAAAGTTACTACACAGAAATGTATATCTTGTTAAAACACCGATTTATATACAGGGTGTATATAAACGAATATCGGGGTTTTAACTCTTTATAATATTTATTACATTCAACTTACAGTTATGAATGATATGTCAAATGAAAAAGCAACTCAAACAGTTTTACCAAGAAGCTTATAAATGTTCAATGCGACTACCCTTTGTCATACGGTACACATCAAGTCTATAGCCGAGTTCTTCCCAAACGTTGATAAGTGTGTATTCAGTAATTGTAGCAACAGCTGCTTCAATCCGGTTTCTTAATTCAGGGAGGTCAGCTGGTAGCGAAGGCACGTACACTGGATCCTTGATGAAGCCTCAAAGGTAAAAATCGCATGGCGTAAGGCCAGGAGAACGTGGAGGCCATGCCCTGTCATTGGGGCCCTTGCAGCCTATCCAGCGCTCGGGTACAGTGACGTTCAACCATTCGCGTACTTCGTTATGCCAGTGAGGTGGCGCACCATCCTGCTGGAAAATGAAGTTCTCTTGCTCATTTTCTTCCAACTGAGGGAAGAGCCATTGCTCTAGTGTATCAAGGTAAGAAATGCCAGTTACAGTAGGTTCACCAAAAACGAAAGGCCTATAAACTTTTCGCCGGGATACGGCACAAAAAACATTCACTTTAGGGGAATCTCGTTGCATTTTACCATCTCTTGAGGATTTTCTGAGTCCCAGATGCGCACATGATGAATGTTAACATGTCCATTAAGGTGAAAGGTAGATTCATCACTGAATTCAACACAATCCACAAAATCTCATGAAACAACATGTCGTTTGCGAATTTGGCACGTAATCCGTGGTCTGTCGGCCTGTAATAATTGTAAACAGTAAGGACGTAGCTGTAAGCGTTTTCTTACAACTTTCCAAACAGGCGACACAGGAACTTGTAATTCACGACTAGCTTTCCGGACTCTTTTCGTCTTCTTTTTTTTTTTTTTTTTTTTGTTTTTTTTTGTTTTACTCCTAGCAAGCAAAGAGAACGGTACTTCAATTGTTTCATACAGCGACCGGCTTTTAAAGGACTGGACTATCCTTTTGCCTAGTGTATATTCCCCCTTCTATTTATAAAGAGACAAGTAATAAGACCAATTCTGTTTATGTTTATCTCAATTAGCATGCAGAAGATAAAAGAATTATCTTTTGTAAGAAAATTTTGTTTACATAATAGCTAGACAAACTAGTGTACAAAGAACTCATATGATTTTTTGTGGCGGGTATTAAGATTCTATTTGTTACCAATTATACAAAAGCTGAAGAGGACTTCAAACGCGATTCCAAGAAAATTATATATAAATGTTTTATTTGTCATACAAATATCTTAAACATGCAGTGTATTCGTCAAAATCGTCAAGAGTCAAAAATAAGGAAAGTTTTCCATATATTTTGGGATGAGAGACTTTCCTTTAAATATTCATGCCGTTTGCTTCAAAGACGCTTAAATTATTACTTTTGTCCAGTTGTTTGTTTTGAGTCATGCAGCTCGCAAATGCATACCGACAGTTTTCTAAAATTCTTTTTTATTCTGGAAATTTCGAAGCGTATATTTCCTTTAAATATCGGTATCGAACTAATAGGTATGTGGTACATTAAAAAAGAGTTTGTAGGGTATTTATAAAATTTGAAACAAATTCGGAGCTGTACTATATCCCGAAGTTACTATTTTACGTATTATCAAAAGAATATTAAATAGTTCTTAAATACTAGCCCATTCTATCGACAGTTTGCAATTGGAAGAACTTATCAGATATGTTACTATAATTTGTTGACATGTACCTAACATTCTCTATATAATCAGTAATAAGGGAGATATTATTTTTATAGCTTCAGGGCAGCTCGTTATTAACGTTGTCATTAATAATTATTCTTCAACAAAACATGGGTACCAGTTTTATTTCATGTGTGCAGTTTTATAAATATACTTCAACAAAAAGGTAACGACAAAAGTTAAGCTTTGTATGTCAATGCCACTAGTCACTCACGGGAATTTATAAGCATAAAGTACGAGCAACTTGCTTCGTTTGTTTCATTTATACAAGCCGTTATTATCTCTGCAGCTCTCTTAATTTGCTTTCCACCCATTCACGTACGCTCAGTTTTGTATCTCAAATAGGAATATGTATAGATAAAAATGCATTTATTCTTATACCATTATCATCGCCATAATTTCCTTTACACATTATTTTTTCACACATTCCTAATGATGTTGGTTTGTATACCAAACAGTCTGATGTGTTCCATTCACATGACTTTCTCTACATCTCTGCAATAAATTATTTTTAGAAAGCGTACGTTTCTATTTACTTCATGATAATCGAGAAAAAATTAGCAGAAATAGCCTTATTACTTGCTTCCTTGTAAGTAGAAGCGAAATAAGGGAGTAACATAGGTTAAAATGATAGCCAAAAGCTGGTTGCTATGTGGCTGAAGTTACTTTGTATGGCCACGAGTTCACAAAGTCCTGTATGAGAAAAGTATAAGTTTTTTATAGCTGATACCAAAAACAATTAACTCCACGGAAAAAATGTATACAACATAAATTGTGTGTTTTAAAGTGTTCTACATTTGTTATGTGGTAAGTTTTTGTCCATCTCTTACGGTTTAGCAGTTATGGAAAATTCCGTAAAATTGACCCAGAATTAACTGGTCTTCAGAGGCTATTCCCAGAAAATTCAAAATATGCATTTTATTTGTCAGCTAAATACCTTTAATATACGATATTTTAAACAATATGTTAGAGCCATTTTTTAGAAAATCAAAATTTTCGAAAAATGTTCCATGTAGAGGGTAGTTTGCAGTGGGGGAATTTTTCTCAAAATCTTCGTGTCGCATCCCTGGAAGATACTAAACTTAAATACCAAGTTTGGTATTTTACCGACTTTTCATTTCTGAGTTATCGTGTTCACAGACACACGGACACACACACGGACCTTTTTCTGAAAATACTTTTTTTGGATACAGGGGGACCCTAAAACATATATATCCGGTGAAATCTCGATATCGAATTTTTTGGTGGAGTGCAAATACCTTCTCTATACACTATGTACATAGTACGTATAGAGATAGTAAAAATTATTGTTAAAAATTATTATTTTAGCTACTTCATGCCAATCGAGATAAGTATAGCAGACATTTGTCTTATTACTTGTTTCCTTTTAAGTACGAGGGTCGGCTGATAAGTCCCGGGCCTCACACAGATATGGGGTCACTAGGCCAGTTTAGCTATAGACTAGCTTGTATCCATAGTTACAGGTCAATAGCTTGTTTAGTTTTCGAATGGCAGCATTTTAAACAAAACCACCTTAGAATTTTCACGAAAATGGAGGATTTGGAAAACGAGCAGTGACTAAATACTTCCATTTGAAAGGCTTAACACCTAAAGAAATCATGGAATAAATGGACAGTACATTCAAAGACTCTGTCCCTTCATATTTAATGATTAAAAGATGGGTTGCAGAGTTTAAAATGAGATACGAGCACTAGTGCTGAGCCTCGCTCTGGACGCCCTGTAGAAGAGAACTCCAGAGAGCATTGAAAAAAATCATCGTTTAGTAATGGAAGACCGCAGATTAAAGATGTTTGAAATTACAGGGACTGTAAACGTATCAAAAAACGTGCAGGTAATATTAAATAATGTTTTGGGCTTTCACAATATCTGTGCAAGTTGGGTGCCGCGTTAGTTGCAAAGAAAAACGTTTCTGTTAAGAATGTGGAGCTCTACCGTAAAAATTCCAGTGAATTTTTGAGACTGCTTATTACCATGGATGAAACTTGAATACCTCACTACACTCCAGAAAGTAAATCAGTCAAAACAGTGGACTGCGCCAGGTGAACCAATTCCAAAAAAGGTAAAGTCAATTTTGTCAGTTAACAAAATTGTGGCGAGTGTTTTCTGGGATGCACAGGGAATTGTTTAAATTGATTACTTGGAAAAGGGTAAAAGTATCACTGGTGACTACTACACAAACTTGCTGCAACGTTTTAGTGATATGATGTCAAGTAAAATACCTCATTTGGCAAAAAAAAAAAAAAAAGAAAAAAAATATGTTTCATCACGACATTACTCCGGTCCATCGTTCAGTCATTGCAAAGGGAAAAATCTGATGTGTACCATTTCAATACATCTCTGCAACAAATTACTCTTTTAATTCATGTTAATCAGACTAAAATAGGAGAAATAGTATTATTACTATTTTCCTTGATGCTATGCTTTGTTCCTTGTCGGTTGCTATGTCATTGAAGTTCCTTTGTATGGAAGCAGTTGACAAATTCCTATATGAGAAAAACATAAGTTTTCATAGCAGAAATCAAAAACAATGAATGACTCAAAAACGATGACTCCACAAAAAAAATGTATATATCATAAATTGTGTGTTTTAACGTGCTCTAAATTTTTCGTGTAGTAAGTCTTTGTCCATCTGTTACGGTTTAGCAGTTATTAAAAATTCCGTAAAATTCATCCAAAATAAAGAAGTCCAGAGGCTATTCCCAGAAAATTCAAGATATACATTTTATTTGTCAGGTAAATATCTATAATGTACGAAATTTTAATCAAAATCGTTAAGAGCTATTTTTAAGAAAAGCAACGTTTTAGAAAAAAGTTCCATGTAAAGGCTAGTTTGGTGTGGGGGGATTTTTTTTTTTCAAAATCTTCGTGTCGCATCCCTAGAAGATACTAAGCTTAAATACCAAAATTGGTATTTTACAGACTTTTCATTTTCGATTATGGTGTTCACAGACACACTCACACACAGACACACTCACTCACGTGGACCTTTTTGTGAAAATACTTTTTTTGGATACATATATTTCCGTTGAAATCTCGGTATCGAATTTTTGGGTGGAGGGCAATACCTTCTCTATACACTATGTACATAGTGCGTATGGAGAAAGTAAAAATGTGCGAATTAAAGTTGGAATTGCTTGAACATCCACCCTATTTGCCAGATGTAGCACCCAGTGACTATCTGTTCCCAAACTTCAAAATATTTCTTGGAGGACAATGTATCAGCATTTCCAGATATGTTGAGAAAAAAAAAACATTTTTTTTTAAATGCTCTTCATTGAGAAGCCCGGGACTTATCAGCCGACAGCCTTACCTAGTAGGAGAAACAAAATCTGATGTGTTCTAATCACATGATTTTTTTTTACCTGTTCTGCAAACAAACTAACAAAAGATTATGCTTTTATCTAGATCGTGTTAATTGAAACAAACATTAGCAGACATTTTCTTACTTTTTTCCTTCTAAGCATAAGGAAAATAAGGGAATACACAAGGCTAGAGCAACAGTCAACATTTTAAAATTTGATCGCTCTCAATTAAGCTCAGCTCGCTTTGCATGGTCACCAGTAAAAACAAAAGGGAGATGAAGTGAAAGGAATCTTCCGTTTGATAAAATTTACACAGATTAAAAGTGAAACAAATAACAAGAAATGTCTTAAAAACTGACAACTCTACAAAAAAGTATATATGACATAAATTGTGTGTTTAACGTTTTCACAGTTTTTGTTTTATGTCTTACGATTTAACAGTTATGCAACATTTTGGCAAAATTCATCTAGAATAAACAGATCTATTTCCAGAAAATTCAAGATATAATTTTATATGTCTTGTACATATCTAATATTTTGCATTTTAGTCAAAATCTTTTGACCATTTTTGAGTAATACAAATTTTCAAAAGTTTTTTCCATGTAAACGTTAGTTTGGGATGTGGGGAGTTTACTGTAAAACGGCGTGTCACATTCTTGGAATATACCCATCTTAAGTACCAAATTTGGTGTTTAACGGTATTTTCGTTTCTGAGTTATGCTCTCTTCACACACACACAAACCTTTTTTCTATTATTTTTTTTTTTTTTTTTTTTGGCTCCGGGAGACCTTAAGACATTTATTTCTAGTGAAATCTTGGTGGAATACAATGTGTTCTCTACACACTACCTACATAGTACGTGCAGATAAAGTAAAACGCAATTCAACACCATGTTACTGGTTGACAAGTATCTCACATTTAGCAATGTAAAGCAAAGAAATTCAAGCCCTATAAAACTTTAAAGCTATCAGGTAATGTGTAAATGTAGTTTATAGTTGCATATTATGTCAGAAAGTATCTAAAAAACTAAGTTTAGGAGATATGTTTTTAAGGACAGAGCCAAACAGCCATTTTGTTTGCAGCGACAATAACTTGGCGGATGGGCGTGGTTTACAGCTCCTTATAACTATTCACAACAAAGACACTGTAGCTTGTCTGAAATATTTTCCCCAAGTGGGTTGCACTGGGCGAGTGCTTAGACTACTCGCGTTTCACTATGTTGGCCTGGGTCCAATTCCAAACGACCGCATGTGAGACTTGCGGAAGGTTTTCTCCGGTTTCCCCCTTCATCGCATTCCATCGGAGCTCCATCTTCGTTCCGTGTAGCATCAGCCTGCACCGACATAAGCAATAAAAGTAGACGTTGTATACTATGCAAAAATATCTTCCCTAGTCCGCTGAGAGCTCTATCTCCAAAACGCATTCAGCTCGGAGAGACACACCACGGCAACCTAGCCTGAAAGAGACCAATTGGAATGAAATGGAGATAAAATGAACTGACAGGAAGGAAGAAACTATTCGTTAGGTGACCAGAGAAAACCTCAAGAAAAAAATCTGATGTGTACCATTCACATGATTTCTCTATATCTCTGTAATAAATTATTCTTAAAACGCTTATATTTCTATTTACTTCATACTAATCAGAAAAAAATAGCAGAAATAGTCTTATTACTTGCTTCCTTCTAAGTAGAAGCGAAATAAGGGGGTACCATAGGCTAAAATGATAGTCAAAAGCTGGTTACTATGTCACTGAAGTTCCTTTGTTTGTATGGACAGCAGTTGACAAATTTCTGTATGAGGGAAGTATAAGTTTTTCAAAACAGAAACCAAAAACAAGGAATTTCTCAAAAACGATGAACTCCACGAAAAAATGTATGTATACTAAATTGTGTGTTTTAACGTGTTCTATATTTGCTGTGTAGTAAAATTTTGTCCATCTCTTACGGTTTAGCAGTTATTCAAAATTCCGTAAAATTCATCCAGAATAAAATACACTTCAGAGACTATTCCCATAAAATTCAAGATACACATTTTATTTGTCATATCTTTAAAATACGACATTTTAATCAAAATCGTCAGTCATTTTTGAGAAAATCAAAATTTTCGAAAAAAGTTCCATGTAAAGAGTAGTTTGGGTGGAGTGCAAAACCTTCTCTATACACAATGTACATGGTGCGTATAGAGAAAGTAAAAATGGCTTTACCGCGGGATTCAAATTCACTCCCGAATCCCAGAATTGATGAAAAGCTGAGCCAATTAATTCAGTTAGAAATAGTTAGAAGTGCAAACATTTATAAGAATAGTTTGTTACAGAATAGGCGGGGTAAGTCAATTGAACAAGAGATTATTTGGGAGGTACCATAGCCAGTGCCCTTCGTTACGTCAGAACACATGGTAGTGAAAATGAGTCCGAGCGTAACCCTTTTACGCTCCGTTCTCCTCTTGCATTTTTCACGACAGGGTACCCGAGGCATCGAGCCGAAATCTACTCACAACTCTGCCTTTTGCACTTATTCTACATTCAACTTTCTTCATTTTCATTTTCCTTCATTTTATACACACCGCTCATGTTCATTTACAATTCAGTATATTGCCAGACCATTTCGCAAGCTTTAGTTTCTAAATTTCAAAATGTAGCACTACGTTTGACAGAAGCACAATCAAGTGTGTGTTTTAATATTAAGCTGTGTAATATATATTGTTGTTAATGACCTCATTCCTATAGGTGAGAAAAATGGCGACCTGGGATGCCAGCACATGGAGATTGTGGGTTTTGCACGAAACCAGACACTCTATAACACCGTTTTTGTATTCCAAGAACGTGGACCAGATGGCAATAATGGGAAGAACAGGATAAACATATCGCCCATTGGAGTTATGCTTGCTCCAAGTTTCCAGAATTGTGTGGACAAAGCGGTGCAGGGGTGGGTTATCTCCGGTTCTCCGATTTCCCCACATCAGTCATTGCCTGCGGTGTCAGGTAGTTACCAGAAAAGCACTTGCACTACGAGATTCCTGTGCCCGGCTCATTTTTGCATTTATTGGATATTGGAGGTGAATTTGATGTTACGAAGATGGAGTTGATGGAGTTTGTTGCTTTTCTTCGGTCCTGGCACAGAGGAAAAAATTCGTCATTGCTTAGCTAAAATTTGAACGGCCGCAGCTAAGTAGCTACACTGAGAAAATAAAGAAAAAAAAATATTTTCTTTCTTCTGAAGCTGTGCAAATCGTAGAGTTTGTATTAATTATTCTGTATGAAAAATCCTAATATAAAAATTAGGTAGGTATTCAAAAGAAAATTTAAATATTAAGCGGTAACGCATAAAGAATCTGGTATCTACACAAGCATGTCTATAAATGATTCAGGAATTGCGTGTATGCTACTTGACTACTGCAGCATTCTGCGCGACTAAACAGTGGTCCATTTCTCTAGCTCATAATAATGCCTTACCTACCGTAAGATTTTCAGCTTAGGTAACTAAGTTATGACTCACCCAGCCGGTATCAGTTTTGAATGTAATTGCAATGAAAACATTCATGGACATGAAACAAGTCAATGAACGATGTTTATAATCTACTGGAATAAAGGGATAGGCACATACCACCTCTACGAAGGAATTTCACTATGATTGGTGTACAAGTAAAAGCTGAACTAATGACAACATAATGGGGTCTTCTAGAGGAAGGCCGAAGAAATATTTTCATGTGAACAACAGTTAAGCATTTACATGTATGAAAGCTTAATCAGCGATATACAAACGAAGCTGAAAGTTGTCGCAATATACTGAAAATTACTTTTGTCATTTTTGAGCAAATTCATGGCGCTCTGAGAGCTGTGTAGCTGTATGGAGTATCTCAAAGATGAGCTTCCAATTGGTAAAGGTAATACCATAAACGAGATTACTAGACACTCCAATCAGGTACCGTGTTTAATTATGACGTCATATGAAGCTCAGTAACATATCATAATGAGATACAAATGAAATTAAAGGATCAGTAATAAAAATTTTAATAAATAAGGTTCTAGGCAATAAAAATCCTTTGATGTACTTTGAACAACTCATTTATTAGATTATCATATTACTACTATTATTACTGTTAGTGTTATTATCACCATTATTATTATTAGCAATTGCCGCATTCAATTACTTAACGTGTACCTCTTAAATTCTTGGTATAATTATTTATAGCTTTCTTTCTAAGGATAGTATTTACAATTTTTAAATGATTAAATATAGCAAAATCTCTCAAGGTTTTCCCTTTTTATTTGAAGATATTTCACCCAATATGCCTATTATATTTACTGTTGGTGCATTTCAGATTATTGCATTCAAGTCTTTTAGTATTAGCACATGATCAGCTAGCTGTATTATATTTATTTACTTGTTTCGTAACTCTTCATAAAATATTTAACGGGTCCCTTCTTCAGGTTCATAAACTCCTGTAACGCATAAATGTCCTCTATCCATTCTAAACCTAGGAATAGTGAATCATGGAAACATTCATTAATGAAACCCAATGTGTCTAGAATGAAACAGCATGAAACGCTCAATTGGCGAAGATAGATAACAGAATAATAGTTGTTGGATTGTAACCCAAATGGGATTGAAAATTCATAACTCCACCTAGAGCTTATATTCGCAGTAAATTGTTTTCGAAGTTGATTTGGAGGAGTGTATACGATTTACCAGTTACTTAACAGTCCATTGAGCTAAAGCAAAATACAAAATTAGAAGATTTATCTGCAATTGTGTTCCGTTTCTGTTTATGTAGCCATGATGGATGGTTGCAAACTTAAACTTGATAGTTGCTAAAACAAACAATAACAAGGATTTTATAAATGTTTGGATACCCAATGTAAATTAAAATTAAAGTACGTTATGCACACGTGGGAAGTAAATAAGTGCAAATGATTTGATATTTAACACGTCAGGGTATCTTATTTTGTGCGCTTACTAATAGAATTGTCAAAACGGAATTAAAATTTTAGGGTCTAATGTGCTTTGAACGGTCCTAAGCTATGTCTCTGCTGTGTTTACATACATCACACCACCTGTAGTCTGTCAGGGCAAACGACAGAGGGTAGAGGAGGGTCAACCATGTGATCTGATATGTAAACAATAATAGCGATTCTAAAAATAACGTGAAATGTTTTTCATGAATATAACTATAAAAAGTAGTGAAAAAACTGCAAATTCCTATGCAACTATTTGCAAGTATTCACCTTCAACCCTGTATAGGTCACACTAACATGACCTGAATACTTCCGTAATGTGAATGTCAGCTTAAAAAAACACAATAAATTAAACTTTACTTCACTCCCTGTGTACGTCATTTGTTTGGAAAAAAATGTTGAACCGCTTGTACTAAATTTGAAACCAGTAGCAGCAAATTTGCAATCAAGCACAATAGCTACTGCGCTATATTTACAGTTAATCGTTGTTTTTCACTCTCATACGTACGATTCTCGATGTGAAATTTCAGGTAGTGGTGTACTGACCCTTTTCCAGGTAAAAGCGAAGTTCCTAACTTTGAAAATAACGCTATATTATTGATTTTTGAGCTTATAAAAGTGATATTAACAATTTTATAATGGAAATCAGACCGCATTAATACAATAAATTCAGTTTCATTTATCAGTACGAATATCCAAATGAAAAACCATGATGTAATATGTAGCTTTGTCGTCACAGATGACATACTTTTGAGTGAAAATGAAATGCCCTTTTAGAATAAATTAAGAACATATATAAGATATATTACACGACGCCGTGGTCGAGTGGTTATATCACTCACCACCTGTCAAGGTGGCCCGGATTCGATCCCAAGCTCCCTCATGTGGGATTTATGGTGGACGAAGCAGCGTCAGGACACGTTATCTCCGGTCCTCGCATTTACCCCGCCACTCATTCTACCAATTGCTCCATCGTCATCCATTTTGCATGCATTTCATATCTTTCTCCTAACGTTCTTCTCCTCACGTGATTAGGTTCTCTATTCTGTGGTTTCGTACCATTGGCTCCCCGACAGGCTTCTGGCCTTTAGGCATCCACTTATAAGTCCTAGGGAGGTGTCAGGTCCAAATACGCGGAAGCTAAACCGACTACGAAAAAAATATATACGAAATATAAATATATGTGCTGCAATAAACATTTTTATTAAATAATAGCCTGAATATTTAATTAAAACTTTCAAATTCGAGAAGAAAAAGTTAATCTGTTGTATTAAGATGTTCTTATACCATATGCAGGTAGTACCTGAAAATTGGCCGGTTGGAATTTGTGCTCTGTGTAACATTTATTTATCAGAATTAAACAACTAAGGTATAATGAAGATATAGCAGAATTTAGCAGAAAAGGAAAATCTGCATTTTATTCATGATGTATTTATGAATTTTCTGGAAGTATATGCATATTTGAACTTGTTAGTGTATGCTGCTTTGGACCTCTTTGCCTCGGCTAAGCGAGATGTTAATAGTTGAGGTGGCTCCCTATTCCTTACAAGCCCCCAAGTTATGCCGGTCCCCATGGCCGCGCTCGCCAAGGCGTCCCGCTTTGGTGCTTCGTAGCGCTGGGGATCGTGGGTTCGAGTCCCGCCTTGGGCATGGGTATTATATGTTTGTGTATATGTGTGTGTTGTAAAAATAAGAAAACAGTAATAAACAGTAATAATACGGCAAAACAAAGTAAAAAGAAAAAGGTAAATAAAAGTAGGGTATACAGTGCCGGAGTCCAGATCAGACTCCGGTACTGTATTTAAAAAAAAAAAAAAAAAAAAAAAGTTAACGTGGAGGGATTAGATCCCAGCTTCTCAGAAGAGTAAGAGCTTTCCTTTCCTTAACACGTTTGGAATGCTACTTTGCGGAATTTCTCGGAAGTTTTGCTAAGGTATGCATCAGCCTGAAACTTAATACAAATTCTTTTATTTTAAAGCTTTTAAGGCTTTATTCAGTATTTATTTTAAAACATTTAAAAATGGGTGTAGTTTGTCGTAATCATCCTGATACGCCCTTGTTTTTGAAACATAGTTGCGTAATAGTATTAACCAACCTACTTGCATAATAAGAGTGAGTACTGTCCACCCAACACAAGAAGGCAAGCGGGGCCTGACGGGTAGAGCGAGCGAGGGGAGAGGGGCTTGAACTGTTATCTGGTCACGTACTAGTGGATATGTTTACGTTTACTGCGTGTGTATATGAGCCAAACTACTGCTGCCAGATCTAATGCTCGTTTCAGTAACTGCAGTGATGTATTATTCATTATTTGGTTCTCGCTGTTAACACGCGCTACGGCATATAATACTACATTTATATAATATTTTCTTACTTTTATTATTGGTTTAATATATAAATATTTAAATACAGAGAACGGCAGTGACAGCAGCAAAGATGAGGACTTCTCCGACTTGGATCTTGCACGACAACTGGACCTCAAGTGCGAGTTATGTGACAACACTGTGTATTGTAGATGAACCTAACGTCCTTGTCATATCCAGATGTCGAGCATAAACATCATACGGACAGCAAAAGTGTTTACATAAGTGCTTACGTTACGCCTTGCCCTCTTCTGGTGGTCATCAATACAGTGTTCCAACTGCTCAATACTGTGAGTTCATACGTGGTCTCTTCCTCCCTAACTCTACTCTGCGTTCTCATTTCCCCTCTCTTGCGCATATTGAGTGTCACGACGATTGAGACAAGCTGTAGCTGTGCTTTGTTGCCTGCCATAATAAATTTCAAGCGAACGCATATAAAGAGGAGCAAAACTACAGCATTGGAAATTCACAGTATGTTAACTTTTAAAATTAAAGCATAGAATATGTTGTAATTACTGTAGGTGTCAACTTATTTGTTGCCATATTTTACATTACCAAAACTGTACATTGCCACAGTAACTCAGTGAATAGAGCAACGGGATAGAAACCGGAAGATCTGTGGTTCTAATCCCGGCGTGGTAATAGTCTGACTATATCAGCTTGTGTGAAAAAACAATTATTTAACAAAACATATATTAATTTAAATGGGAACGTCAATCTACAGATTTTAATCACTCAAATAAACATCAAACTTACTTACCAGACATTGTTTCCTCCTAATATCCACATAAAAAAATGTACAAGCTATTCAGAAATTGCTTCTAAATATAATGTACCTTTATGAGAAAGCAATTTTATCTCTGGCTTTTTATGAAATGCAACCGCGTCCTTAAAACAGACCAATACCTTATTCAAAAATAGAGGACATCGCCTCGTATATAACTGCTTTATCCAATTTCAGTAATGCCCCACGAGTCCGCGTCAAAATGTAATGATGTGTGTTCCCAGAAAGACATTGCGCTGTAGAACAGGTTCAATTAAATTAGTGTTTCGAAACGTCATGGAAAGTCGGCAGATACTGGAATACGATCTATAATTTGGTTACACATACCCTGCAAGTTTCTGACCTGCAGTAACTTGGTAGTGCGTTTGTTTACAATCACTTTGTGTAATGGTAATTTACCAGTATGTGTAATTCAAAATGGAGCCAGCATTAATATTCTGATGTTGGCATAAATTAGTTTGTTTCCTATTAATTATAGGTTTTTTCAGTTAATTACCAAATTGCAACATAGAATAACAGCACTTTTGTAATTGTCAAAAAGTGTAGTTTTGTATAGATTTTCTCTGAAAATTTGACTGTGATTGCAATGCTGTTTCGACAGTCTTAAAACAAAGTTTGATTCAAATTGGATAAATAATTTGCATAGATTATTTTATAAATGTTATAAATATACTGCAAAATAAACATGTTCCACGCGCCTAAAATTCGAGATATAGAAATGGTTACGGAGATTTGAACCACATAAAGCATCTAATATATTCATTTTCGTCATAATTTCTATTTGTTTTAAAAAAAATATTATTACAAAAGATTTTATACCATGATAATCAAAATAAACCTTATCAGAAGTGGTCATATTACATAGTTCCTTATGAATAGAATAGAATAAATACCTTAAAGTAATAGTCAATTTTTTAAAGCTGTCGCTATTCGATTGTCCTTGATATTTGGTTCTCTTTCTATGGCGAGGAGTCAGACAAAGAGATATGCAACGGATTGAGGACTTCCCGTTTGAGAAACGTTTATGTATTTTAAATTTAAGTCAATAGCAGGGAATATCTCTTAACTGTTGACTTTAAAAGAAATGTGTATGGCATAAATTGTGCGTTTTAACGTGGTGTATATTTTTATGTTAGTTTTCGTCCCTCCCTTTCAGTTTAGCAGTTATACAAAAGCCATTCAAAGGAAGATAACTTTTTAATATAAGTCATTTTAATCAAAATCCTTAACCAGTTTTATAAAATCGAAAATTTCGAATAATGTCGCATGGAAAGTTCAGAATGAGGTGGGGGGAGAAGTTTAGGAAAAATCTTCGTGTCGTTTCCTTGGAAGATACTAAACCTAAATACCAAGTTCGGTACTTAACCGAATTTTCGTTGATAAGTTTGCTGTAAACAGACACACACACAATAAGCTTTGTCTAAATGTATATGTTTTGGGTTCAAAACATTTATTTCCGGCAAAAGCTCGTTATTGAATTCTTTGGGTGGAATCCAAAACCTTTATGCATCTACTGTGTACATTCAGCGCCAAATGAAATCTTCGGCGAATTTTGTATCGTTTTTTGTCGTTTGAGGCCAGTCCTGCAGTAACAGTCAACGACAAACTCTTGCACTCACTCTACCTCTTTGTATTTTAGCCAATACGATTGAGGACTTAAACACATCTGTTTTTACTCGAATTTGTAACCATTGTTGTGGTTATTGGTGTAGGTATTTTGGGAGTGGCGCAAAAGTGTTCCTTGGCCTAAAGCAACCAACTATGAATTCGCAAGGCTACGTACAACGATAGATAATGTGATACAGAGCTAGGTATATTGTACACGCAAAGACATTAAAAATACGTCCAGTAATACGTACTTATCTCCCCATGTCTTCCACCTGTTTGCTATGGTCTTAAACCGAATTGGTCAGGCCGCGTTATCGAAGGGAAGGGGAGGGACATGAAACGTAACTTGTGACAAATGAAGTTTGAGTTGCGAACTGGTGATCCGTAATCTTTGATTTGATAGTAATTGACCTGTCTCGCAGAGTGATACAAATTTAGGTTAATCTTTACTTGCGCTATGTAATAAAGCTTTAATGCCAAGATATTCAGCCACATGAACACACTACTTATACAAGTTAACCCGTTCTGTTAGGATAATTTTTCACTCGTAATATCGAAATAGATATTTCTGCACAATTTTGGATATTTTAGTTATGTTTAAACAACAATTGAGATGCATGGAACATTTTAAATCTGTAAAACTATAATGCTGAGAAATTATAGCTCTATTATACGATCTTTAAATAGCTGCAGAGTCTGAAGCGAGGGGGAATAGCTAAACATTGACTCTCTATAGATGCTCAAGAGTTCCAACAACCATTTGCAATAAAATATTATTTTCGATTTTTGATTGGTTGTTAAAATTTCACTTCCGGAGTCTCTTAATGGAGGTGAACACGTCGCACACTGCGACCCATGTAGATCTATCGTGACTAACATTCCCTAAGAGGATAAAATGAAGTGAAACATTGCACCGTGTACGGCATTTTGACTATGGAAGCATTCTGGAAAAAAAATGCCAGAAAATAAGTTATTAATAAGCACGCGTCAGTCCATTTATAGCTAATTAGTAGTTAAAATGTAAATGGTAAAAATGATATATTTTCTGGAAGTATAGAATTTATATTTAATTGTAAAAATATGTTTAATTCTTCAAAACATTTAGCCAAACTTCATGGTTGTATAACAAATACTTTTCAACTCTGGTATTTTCTTCTTTTGTTATTGTATTTTGATTTTTGCACAAGCATTCAACACCACTGGTTAAAGCATGGCAGCAGCAGCATTAGTAGTAGTGTGCCGGAAGGGATTCCACACCTCAGCCATTTATTGGCTTTTGTACGTGAGATACCAGAAGGATAGAATGAGATGATAGCCATTATAAAGTCCGATCACCTCAGCCTCAGGTCCAACCACCCCCAACGCCGTTGCTCCTCCAGAACAGAGTTTCCAAAGCGCAGTCACCTCCACGAGAGGGCGCCATTACCGGTCCACGACGACACTTACAACCCTGAAAGAGACTTGTTGGATGAAATGGAGATGAAAGGAGGGAACAGAAAGTTTGTGGAAATGAAGAACCTCCCCAGCATTCGCTTAGTGGTCCAGGAAACCCTCCCCCCCCGAAAAACACATGGGTCAGGGAGATCGACTGCGGGGGAACGCCTGGGCCGTCAGGCTCGGTTGAAATCATAGCAGGTCAGCTATGTTTTGGGGGAAGAAAAGTACCGTGACAATCTAGTGCGATGTCTCCAAAACTACTCCGGAATATAGCCCCTGAATGAAGGGAGGACGGTGAGGGCTATGATGTCACGTTACAGTCCATTCACTCCTTCCCTGAGACGTGCAGCTGTGGACTGTCTGTCGTAGTAAAATGACCTCCAAATCATAATAAGAATCCACGAAAACGAGAAACACATTTAAGAACGATTAGGAACAACAATTCTTAGATATTACTTTTGACGAAAACGTAAGGTGCCTTATTTGTTCCAAAAGTTTAGAGGGATATATAATGCTATATATAAGACGTAATTATATTGCGTTTCGCAAACAGCGCGTGAACATTATCGGCAAGTAATTTTAACAAAATTAATCATTAAGAGTTGGAACAGTGATTACATAACCAATCCTATAATTATTATTTGCTAATCTACTATTACAATAACCATTATTTTTAAGCATCCTTATAAACATTATCATAAAATTTAATAAATTCGAATTTTAAACACACTTTAAAGGTATTGTTAATGGAAACTGAATACAAGCTTAGGGATGTAGAAATATGATTTTTACAGTGTTTAGCGCCCGCTTTTATACTAGGCAACGCAGTTGATGATACTGATGATAAACGGAATGGAACACCAGTAGAATGTAAATGCCGGGGGGAACCGGAGAACATGGATAAAACTCGCCGCTGCACCGCTTTGTTCACCGCAAATCCCACTTGCGGTCGCTTGGAATCGAACCAAATCCGCCTAGGTGAGAGTCGAGTGGCCTAACCACTTGGCCACGGCGCGGCCATAATGGATAAAAGTGTACAATTCATAATCCTACTATAAGCACCGTGCACGCTACTCTGGCGGCAAGTTTGGTTACTAACAAGAGGATAACAGAGACAGTGGAGTAAGAATATTAGCGTATGCTAAGATGTCAAGTATCAAACCTCCTGAAAATATAAATACCACAATAAGACAGAAAGGGAACAATAACTGCTGTGTTGTAGGATGTAATAATACATACAAGAATTCCTCACCAGCTGTTGCCTTTTGTTGTTTTCGCACGCAACAAACTAAGCGCAAAGATATGGACTCAAGCTGTACAACGAAAGAAGTACACTAATTTTATATTGTACCTCAAAGCAGTAAAAAATTAACTGCAGCATGGATAATGTTGTTTAGAAATTAATGCTAACATTTTTTTAAGTTAATAAATATAAACTCTAAGTACTATATTAGATTAAACGGCACATTATGGGAATTGTCCGTCAGTTATTATTACTTTTATTTTTATTGTTAATATTTATGTACGTATTACTATTCATACTTCATATTTTTTTTTCAGTCCGGAGTGAGAACCAAAGCCCGCAACAAAAATTTGCAGCATTCACTTCATCGAAAATAAAAGGTTCAGAACGTCCCCACAGGTCAGCATATTTGCCCAGTATATTTCCAGATGTGTAAAAAAAGTTTTACATTGTGAAACAGAACTTTCAATCAAATGTATGCACTTTATAGGCAGAAAACCACAAAAAATACCTACATCGCACATAGGCGAAACCTCCTAATAAGTACAAAGTATGGCACGGAGCGGCGCCACCGGTACGATTTTCTGGTCCGTGCACGGTGCCTATAGGAATGTATCCTGCAATACAACTCCAAGCCCAATGATGCTCTATGCCTGCGAAGTGTGGAGTATGGCAGCAGACTCCTTGGCTTCTCTGGTTACAGCGGGTACAGAATAGAGGACACCGGTCCATATATTCTGTATGTCGACGTTTCCCTTTGCGGCTACTACATGAAGCTTCGGCCCTCCCATATGTGGAAGATGCTATTAGGCGCCGGGCTCAAAAACTCTACGCCAGATTGGGCGACCATGAGAACGCACTTGTCAGATCTCTGGGGGAGTACTTACCCTCTGAACGCCGAAAAAGGCGGTTCCGGGTTCCCCGCATGGCTTGTGGGCACCCCCGGTAACAACGGCTTTAAACCAGCCAATAGCGTAATAGCTGAACAAAGCACTCCCCCCTCCCATTGGGAGAGGTCTATCAAAATTCACCACCATAATTATATATATAAACACCAGCGGAGCAGAGGAAAAGATGCTGCTCCTGAAAATGCAACTGCTCGAGGAGCCTACCAGCGCTACCTCCTTAACACCTTCACCTCATTCCTGTGGTTAAACCCTTACTAGGGTAGGTACACAGCAACAACACCTAGGCACGCACGCACGCACGCACGCACGCACGCACAACTCCAAGAACTGAAGAATTTCTCTGAATTGAAAACAGTAAGTAAAACCGCATTCACAATCTCGGATACCGGGTGAAAGTTTATGGACGCAGTTAAAAGTAGTTGCATGTGTTGGTGAAGTATATTTGAATACTCTCTTTGTCATAATTTCTCTATCAAATTCACCCTTCACTGTGATATGTGGCAGGTATTTATAATTCAGTAGTGCGATACAGTGCCTCTGGTGAATAGAATTTGGAGAGGGCTGATCTAGTGGAGGAGGTGTTGTCGAGGTCTTTATTTGCGAGGACCAGCCTAAACGGCTACGCTCTTTAATGGGCGACATGCAGTGCATATCAGAATTCAACGGGTTTGAATTAGGAACCACACACGTTAATAACAGCATCTCTCAAAGATGTACGCTTAATTTTAGAAATTTCCATACCACTTTGAGGAAAATGATGTTAAATAATTTCCACTTGGTAACCATAGAAACACTTACGTATTCATAATGCACTCGAGAAAGTTGCTGTGTAACGCAGATGAAGGTGCCTGGAGCCATAGAAAGAGCACCACATACTATATTCATCCTGCAATTCTAGAGTTTAACATTGCAGAAATGGTTGAAACAAAAAGAGCTTTGCATAGTTAGGTACCCAGCAAGCGTAACTCCAATGTTGAAGCTTTTACTGGCATACAAGCTCACACTGTAATGTCGGCTTTAAGTACAAAACAAGACCTCTAATTGGTGTGAGATATTACGTACGAGGGTCATACGAAAGTCGTGAGCAACATTTTTAAAAACCTTAAACTTCATTCTTTTTAGAAAATAGAAGTGTATAATGCTAATCTACAAACCTTTTTGAACTTTTGAAAAGAGTATCCATTTCTTTGTACACATTTCACCGCATCGTTCTGAGATTGTGAAAATATCCTTCCGTTCAACTTGCTTCCACTTTCATAGATGGCAACACCAGGCATTTTATTTCAGGTTCGTAATGAAGAAGCATGTTTTTTGCGTATCAAAATACTCGTCATAAAATCTGATGTGTTCAATTCACATGACTTTCTCAACCTGCACTGCAAAAAAAATAACCTTCGAACAAAAGATTATGAATATAGTGGGCTAAATAAATAGGTGTTTTAAAAGCTGTCGCTATAAGATATTTATTGAAATTCACTTATTTACATGACCAGGAGTAAAACAAAAGAAACAACAAAATTCCAAAATTATAATTAACGTTCTAATATATAATTTAAACAAAAATTAAAAAAATAAGAATTAAATTTTAACGATAACTTCCAGTTTGAGAAAAGTAAAATATCACTATTTTAAAACTGAAACCAACAACAAGCAACATCACGGAATCTTCTTCTCTAAATTACTGTTTAGATTTTTTCATGTAAAGCGTAGTTTAGGGTATAAAGTTTTCAAAAAAATTATATATTTTATATAATGTATTCAGCATCTGTCGGGAGGAATATTGATTTAAATAAATCTTATTTTAATTTATAGGTGGGAGCTGAATATGTACAAATACTTGCATCAACGTTTAAGGACAATGTTATGATTATTTTAGTTATTTTCATGAGAAAATTGGCGATGTTTTTAGGATGGCTATTGCTCCTTGTCTCACATTTCGGCGATTGTTCACACGGTTGACTCTCCTCTGCATTTCCCCTATCCAACTAGGAAGGGAGGATGTAAAGGAAATATCGCTAGCACTGAAACTTCAACTTAAGGAACCATACATGTTTACTTTATCTTCACGTACTATGTGTATAGTGTATAGAGAAGTTATTATTGCACTCCACCCAAAAATTCGATACCGAGATTTCACCGGAAATATATGTTTTAGGGTCCCCAATATACAAAAAAAGTATTTTCACAAAAAGTCCGTGTGTCTGTGAAAACGATACCTCAAAACGAAAAGTCGGTCAAATACCAAACTTGGTATTTAAGTTTAGTAACTTTCAGGGATAAGACACGAAGATTTTGAGAAAAATTCCCCTAACCCAAATACCCTTTACATGGAACGTTTTTCAACAATTCTGATTTTCTTAAAAAGTCCTCTAACGATTTTGATTAAAATATTGTAGGTTAAATATATTTACATGACAAATAAAATGTATATCTTGAATTTTCTGGAAATAGATCCTCAGAACTACTTTATTCTGGATCAATTTTACGGAATTTCGAATAACTGCTAAACCGTATGTGATGGACAAAAACTACTCCACGAAAAATGTAGAGCACGTTAAAACACAACTTATGCTGTATACATTTTTTTCGTGGAGTTCATCGTTTTTTAGACATTCCTTGTTTTTTGTTTCTGCTTTGAAAAACTGATACTTATCTCATACACGAATTTGTCAACTGCTGTCCATGGAAACAATGGAACTTTAGTCACATAGCAACCAGCTTTTGACTATCACTTTAACCTATAGTACTCTCTTATTTCGCTTCTACTTACAAGGAAGCAAATAATAAGACTATTTCTGCTAATTTTGTCTGATTAGTATGAAGTAAATAAGAGGTATAAACTTTGTAACAATAATTTGTTACAGAGATGTGGAGAAAGTCATATGAATGGAACACGTCAGGATTTTTACTTCATATAACATTATTGGATTAAGATTCACAATGTATAGGATTAAAGTTATACATGTTTAAACAATGACATTATTATACTTTATTTAAAATTGGTTTTATTGAACAAATATTTAACTAAAATCAACATGTAAGTACTAGCACTTCCGTTCTTTTAACTACACAATCAACCTCATTGCTCTAAAACAGTCATATCCGGGTTTAGGAGTATCACTTTGACACACTTCAGTTAGCAAAATAAGTCTTTCGGGAAGATGACTCCTTAAGAATCCCTAATGATAAAACCCCTTGCTGCACTGGCAAATTCCCCAGCCATTGCTTAAATTAAATAAATATTTCTTACTTCAGAATATATACGATGTAATGGAAAGTTTGCGACTGAATCGGGCTCTCGTTTCCTCACTTGAGTCACGTGAATGCAGGTCGGCGGTGTGCGAGTACTAAACGCAGAAGCTGGCCATTGTCAGTCTTTTACATGCCGGAGGGATGTAACTTAGTGGCATTCAAAGTACGTTGGACCCTGAATTTTCTGCTTCATTTATGACAATTATATTAGAAGCAATAAAAATCAGATACACCTACGTATTACACGCATCTCTCTCTAGTAGACATCAAATTATTTAAACTTACTCATTCAGTATATGTAAAAAATAGGAAATAATATACACATGCTGATGTAATAGATTTACTTGTCAGCTCATTTGTTGTAAAATTGAATTTGATGTCAATGTCTTTAAAACCCTTAAGTTAAGCATTTTATTAAAAAAATTAATTCATACTTACAGTAAAAACCTGATGTATACCATTCACATTACTTTCTCTACAGATCACTGTTACAAAGATTATTATTTTATCTACATCGTGCTAATTAACATAAATATTAGCAGAAATGGCCTTCTTACTTCCTTGTAAGTAAAAAGGAAATAAGGGAAGTATACTAAGCTAAAGCGATAGTCAAATCCTTTAAAAAATGTGAAACAATTGACATTTTGTTCCCATTTGTTCTCCGGGAGTAAAACAAAAAGAGATATGAAACTAAATATGAATTCGTTTGAGCGAAGTTTAAGTAATTTAAAGTTGAAGCCAATTACAAGAACTGTTAAAATACATATGACAAATTCCGAGTTTTAATGATATCTATATTCTTTGTGCAGTAAGCTTTTAGTATTCTCTTCGGTTTACCAGCTATGCATAATTAATTCAGAAACGAAAATGACTTCAGGGTTTATTCTCCCTCCCCTCAAAAAATAGTAACTTAAGATATATCTTTTTTGGTCCTCTAAATATCTTCAATATATCGGATATTTTAATCAAAATCTTTGCAGGCATTTTTGAGAAAAACCAGGTTTTAGAAAAATTCTCCACAAAAAGCTAGCATGGGGAGGGGGGCATTTTGCTGAAAGTCTTCGTGTGGCACTCCTGAAAGTTGCTGAACTTAAGTTTGGTATTTGACTGACTTTTTGTTTTTGAGTTATGCTTTCCAACAGAGATTAGGACACTCTCTGACCTTTTTGCTAAAACTGTGTTTTTTTGTTTTTTTTTTTATTCAAGGGGCACCTAAACAGTATTTTCGGTAAATTTTTGGGTGGACTGCAATACTTTCTCATAAATTAATAAACTTATTTTTACTATCTTAAGCACCGCGAATTCAATTTTAAAGAATTATCATTAATTAAAGATTATTTTATATTTGTATCTTGAAATTTAAAGTACATTAAAATGGATTTTTGTTTATCTCCAATTTAAAATATTTAATTTGGTATTTTAGAACTATTATATACATGTATTCTAGAGAAAGTAACCAAGTTTTATGTAAATAATCAAGCAGGCTATAAATTTGAAAAGATGTAAAAATCATTACAACTAGTGTATGCAATGACTGAGTTAAATTTCAACAAGTTATCCTACATATATGGACTTTGAGCGACGCGACGACAGAGTGCTTAGACCGCTCGCTTCCCATCTAAGCGGCCCGGGTTCGATCCCAAGCGCTTGCATGTAGGGTTTGTGATGGACAAAGCGCGTCTGGGCGGGTTTCCTCCGGGTCCTCCGGTTTCCTCCGCCACGCATTCCACTAATTTCTCCATCATTCTCCATTCTGTGTTTCTGTGGCGTTGGTTCCCCGACAGGTTTCTGACCCTTAGGCATTCGCTTGTAAATCCTATAGGTATCACCCTAAATATGGGGAGGGTAGGCGAACTGTGAAAAATGTTAGATCTAATACATACATTATGCATTAATTCTAGAAGAAGTAAAAGTATTTTATTTAAATAAATAAGCAAGCTATAAATTTGAAAAGCCAGTACTCCCTATTTGACTGATTTTTCGTTTTTGAGTTATGCATCCACTGACACAGAGAGAGAGAGAGAGAGAGAGAGAGAGAGAGAGAGACAGGACACTCACTAACCTTTTTCTAAAAATTATTTTTTATTCAGGGGGTTGCAAATCAGCATTTCCAGTGAAATCTCGGTATTGAATTTTAGGTTAGAATGCAATACTTTTTTATAAATTTATAAAATGATTTTTGCTATAGTATATTAGGCACTACGAAGGAAATTTGAAAGAATTGTTAGCAATTAATCAAAGGCAATTTTATTGGTTATAAAGAGTGTATATTAAAATGAATTATAAATGTTTGTTTATCTCGAATGAAAAATATTTCATTCGGTATTTTAATACTATTATATGCACGCATTCCAGAGAGAGTAATAATGTTTTATCAAGACTTCCCAGAAAATTTAACACATGCAGCACACGTCTGCAGTTGCTCAAAAAGCAAACTTAACATTCAACCTAAATCCATGTAGATGGTATAGTAAACAGAAAGCTAGAATACAAGCATACTGGGGCTATATGCCCTTTTTGCACGCAAATAGCCTCAAGGTCGAGAACACAGCTTCTGTACGTAATGACTGATTTAAATTTCGACAAGTTATCCGGCATGCTATGGATTCTACAGGTGCACTACCTTAATACGTTGAGAAGCTTAACTTCTTCCACTTGGTAAGTTAGTTTAATTAGAAAATTCCGCTCTGAGCCAGGACTCGAACCTATTTCCATATTGCTTTGAAACTCGCCAAGGCAACGTTACGTAAGATCACACGTGTGTGGAGAGAGGCAAGTTCAAATTGGCACCATGGCTCTATCAGCAGACGAGTAACTAACTAATCGAAGCTGCAAAACGAGCAGACACAAGGTGATTAGCTGGCTATGGCGACATCAAGGGCCATGCGAGGAGGGAACCTCGTCGAAATGTGTTTACACAGAGTTGGAAATAGAATTGTGAACATGCAGAAATTACCTCGCAGCTCTGGAAACCGAGGGAAATGCTGCCGCAGACGGTAATCTCTGTATTCATTACTTCGAAAATTGGAGAAACCTATAGACGGGCACGTAGACTGGAAAAGCGGTAAAGCGGTATGTATGTAGGTTCCAACACCTCGCATCTGGTTTACAAGGGACACACACACAAATATTCTTGTAAGACTAAAATTTAGAAACACGTGTTTAATAATTGTTATAATAACAGCGTTGTTATAAAATGGCGTTATTTCTAAAAAAAAATCTGTGTGTTCCATTCACATGACTTTCGCTACATCTCTGCAACAAATTGTTAAAAAGTATAGACTTCTGTTAGTTCATGCTTATTAGCAGAAATAGGTCTTATTGGTTGCTTCTTTGTAAGTAGAAGGGAAATAAGGGAGTAGCATACGTTAAAGTGCTAGTCAAAAGCTGGTTGCTATGTGACTGAAGTTTCTATGTTTTAATTGACACAATTTGACAAATTCCTGAATGAGAAAATTTTAAGTTTTTTAAAGCTGAAACCAAAAACAAGGAATATGTCAAATATGATTAACTCCACGAAAAAATTATATAACATAAATTGTGTGTTTTAATGTGCTCTATATTTTTTTATGTTAAGCTTCTGTCCATCTGTGAAAGTACAACTGAAACCAATAACAATGAATATCTCAAAATAGTTAAATCTACGAAGAAAATGTATATTACGTATATTGTTTGTTTTGACGAGATCATTTTTTTTTCTAGTAAATTCTTGTGTATCTCCTACGGTTTACCAGTTATGCCAAATTTAATAAAATTCATTCAGAATAGAGGCTGGTGTTTAGAGGCTTATCCCAGAAAATTCAAAATACATGTCATTCATCATTTAAACACCTTTAATACGGCATTTTAATTAAAATGTTATCACCATTTTTGAGAAAAACAAAAATTTTGAAATTGTTTCCAATCAAGAGGTTTGTGGTCGGGGATATTTACAAAATCTTGGTGTCGCATTTTCTCAATTTACTAAAGAAATACTAATTTTGGCATTTAATAAACTATTGTATATGCTATTTTAGTATACAGGGGCTCTAAAACGTGTATTTCATGTGAAACCTCGGTATCAAATTTTTGGTGGAATTCAATACCTACGTACCATATGTAGAGAAAGTAAGAACATGCACGAGTAGTGTTTCACGTAATTATTATTTTTGTTGCTATTAATAATATTCCAAACATATTTTTAATAATACAGTGAAACATTATGTTCTGTCGTATTTGCAATATTTTCGTTACAAAGCTTTCATATTGCTCTAGTGAAACACTATGTGTTCGCGTGTAGGTTTCTTTTTTTTTTTTTTTTTTTGCAATATAATTTATTTTGGGTTGCTTTGACAGCATGGTCATATCGCGACCTTACAAATTGTACATAAAATAGTTATTTCACATTGGTTTTTGTTAGAGGACTTTAGTATTTTGTTGTAACCCTAAAGTGGGTCTAACCTGTAAATAAGAACAGCGTATACGCAATAAAAAATTAGTTATTGCCAGTTACTTATAGGTGAAATAAAGTATTTTTAATTAATTCCCATCTCTCTAAAATAAAAGTTGTGTAACTGAAGTAGAAAACATGTTTGTACTGTTTCAGTATACGCGATCACGGGCTCTAATGCAAACCTCTGATGTCTTCGCAATGAGCGAGAATACGTCACAGTTTCCGTTGGTATGAGAAGAGTAGAACGCGGGTTGCTAGCGCTACCACTGCCACTGAGTGGTGTTTACTTGGAATTGCCCGTTGAGCTCTGCAACTCTTTAAACGTACAACGAGTTATCTGCTGACGTAAAATAAAGTGCTGTTGATCCACCTAGTACATAGAACACTAACAAACTTCCAAATTAATGAAACGACAATTATGGATTTTAGATCTCACAGATGGGATCCTTTAAGACACAACGTTCTTATGTAGAGCTGGTGTAACATATGTGGTTCACTAATGAACAAAGTATCAAAGTTTTAGAAACACGGAAGAAACTGTGTTTCGAAAGACGTTTAGGGATTTAAATTCCTCTTCCCTGTTTCTGCTAAGTCGGCAGAGGTGAAGTAGAGACAGTCGACAGGCAGAAGCAACAAAAAATGTTGAAGACACTCCGCCTGGAGTTCTCGTCATACATATTAAATAGAGTTTTAGCTTAATGAGGATCTGGTGGAAGCTTCCTGCAGTTCAGTTTGTTGTTTCAGTGTTCTTGTATATCAAAGTTGCATTGGGTAAGGGTTTGGTGTGGTGAACCTAAATCACACATTCCCAAGATTAAATTCTAATTGCTAAAGTAGACGGAGGGTACAATAAAGTAATGAACACAAATAAACAACCGCTAAAATCGAATCAAACCAGGAATCAGATGGCAGATTACTTCAGACTCGTAGTAGGCTATGGCACAGGGCGGAAATGCCTAGCGTTTTGTGACGAGCCGCCATCTTGCGATTCAACACACTACCATATTCACCATATGCAATATCTGCCAAGTTAATGGTTTTTCCAAGTTTTTGAAGTAAAGAACAAAGGAAGATGGAAGGGAAGAAATTTCTAGTTGAACGAATATTTAATTTATATTTTTAGTCTGTCAGAAGTTATTATTGCAGTAAATTTGCGGCAAGGTAAAACTAAATGTTGTTCTAATTTTTTGGTCTAAAACTACCATTAAAGTAACCATATATTACAGCATTAGTTTACAGCTTTAGTAGAATATTAATTAATTTTTAATTTCTCTATACGAAATATGTGTATAGTGTATAAAGAAGGTATTGTATTGTACCCAAAAATTCGAACTGAGATATCAGGGAAATACATGTTTTGAGACTCCCTGAATGAAAAAAAGCATTTTTAGAAAAATGTCCGTGTGTGTCTGGCTATCTGTGTGTGTGTGTGTGTATGTGTGTGTCTGTGGGCAGCATTGCGCAAAAACGAAACTACCGTTAAAGCCCAAACTTGGTATTTAAATTTGGTATCTTCCAAGGATGCGACACGAAGATTTTCAAGAAAATCTCCCGTCCCTAAATTACCTTTACATGGAAAAAATTTCGAAAATTTTGATTTTCTTAAAAATGACTAACGATATTGATTAAAATATCGTATATTAAACTTATTTACCTGATATATAAAATGTATATCTTGAATTTTCTGGGAATGGCCTCTGAAGACTACTGGATGAATTTTACGGAATTGTGCATAACTGCTAAACCGTAAGAGATGGAAAAAAATTTACTTTACAGAAAATGTAGCTTGCAATAAAACACACAATTTATGTCATATGCATTTTTTTCGTGCAGTTAATCATTTTTAAGATATTCTTGGTTTTTCGTTACTGCTTTGAAAAACATATTTTTTTCATACAAGAGTTTGCTAACTCCTGTCCATACAAACAAAGGAACTTCAGTTACATAGCTACCAGCTTTTGGCTATCACTTTAACCTATGGCACTCCCACATTTCACTTCTACTTACAAGGAAGCAATTTCTGCTAATGTTTCTCGATAAGCATGAAGTAAATACAAGCATAAGCTTTTTAACTAAAATTTGTTGCATAGATGCAGAGAAAGTCATGTGAATGGAACACATCAGATATTTTTAATGAAGAAGCAATTCCCGATTACTTCAAGTATGTCTTTCCTATTTTCTAATACTCTTCTTTAGCAATTTTATTCTTTTACGTGCTTTACGTAACTCATCAGTTTTGTTCTTCATCTTCATCATTATTTTCTCTTGCTGACTATTTTCAGTATTAGTTTGCTGAGTGGACCTTTCAGTTGTTTTTTCACAATTGGTGCACTTCTAGTATTTGGGGGTCTACATCGCGATATAGAACATTTTTGCAAATGAGAGGAATAAGCAAGAAACAAAGAAGGAAGAGGTTCTTCTCTTAGTCTCCCTGATTGCCCTGTTAAGTCCAAATCGTCGGATGTAAAGTTTTATACGCACGCACCAGAAGCCGGAGTATGTTGCCAATTTTGTCTGCAAATTGCCTTCACCCACGCTTCTCTAAAGTCTAACATTCACAGACAATACGGCATTTTTCTGTTGATAATATATATAACATATTTCAGCAAGTATACCGCCAGCCTGTGTATTGAAACATTTCTTTTTCCATGTTTTTTTTCTTCAGCTATATGAGAAACCTCAAAACATCACACACATATTCACCATTATACTGGGTTTAATGGTATTGAATTGGAATAACCCCAGAGCTAATAAATGTCTTCAAATATTGAGCTTCTCTATTTAATAGAGAGCAAAGTTATTTCTTTCCGATTTGATAAAATATAAAATAACATTATGTATGTATATTTATAACATAATATATTTTCCAAAGTTGGGTCATTGGGCCGAATTACCTCAGCTTATGATAAAAGGTTCATATTGTATTATCGTTACACTTTATGCCTATAATTTGTCACATAAGAATGCTCCTGAGTAAGAGCTGAATGCAATATTCATATTTTAAAATTAATTAAAGAACAGTGTCCGGAAATAATGCCACCACTGCAGAACATTTTTAAAAACGGGGTGATATCCTAACCATTTCTTACGTCTATATTAATATTTCGGAGCATGTTTAATAATTTTGATTTTTTGTGGTTATGCATTCCTTTTCATAATTTCCCATTTATTTACTCTACACCTATTATGTAAAAAGTGTACAGAGAAGGCATTGTATTGCTTCCGAAAGTTCGATACCGATTTTTCATCACAAATACATATTTTGAGACGCCGTGAATAGTAAAAAAGCATATTTAAAAAAGTTCAGCGAATGTGTGCGAGTGTTTGTGAGTGTGTGTGTGTGTGTGTGTGTGTGTGTGTGTGTGTGTGTGCAGAGCATAGCTCAAAAACGAAAAGTCCGAAATAAATAACTTTAAGATATCCAAAAGGTACGATACAAAGATTTTAAAGAACCTCTCTCCACCCTCAACTACCCTTATCATGCAACATGTTTCAACAATTTAGATTTTCTCAAAAATGACTCGTATTTTTCATTAATATATCGTATATAAGAATATATCTATATGACAAATAAGATGTATGCCTTGAAATTACTGGGAATAGCATCTGAAGACCTCTTTATTCTACAGAACTTTTTATGAATTTTCCATTACTGGTAAACCGTCAGAGATACACAAAAATGTACATCCCGTTAAACCACACAATTTATGTCATACATTTTTCCCCTACATTTGACCGTTTTCGAGATATTCTTTGTTATTGATTTTAGATTTAAAATACTTGAACTTTTCTCTTAAGGGAACTTGTCGACTCCTGGCACGCAAAGAAACAGATTTCAGTCCCATGGCAACAACATTTTAAAACATTTGACTGTCGGTTTAGCCTAGCATATTCCCTTAGTTCTCTTCCAGCTATAAATATCCAAGTAATTAGACCATTTCTGATAGTGTTAAATCGATTAGCCTGAAGTCAATAGAAGAATAAGGTTATTAACAATAATTTTCCTCCAAGATATAGAGAAGATCATGTGAATGGACATCAGATTTTTAAAGTTGGGTTGAAGTAGCCCATTAAGGCCAAAATTAACTCCAGTTGATGATAAAAGGTTCAATGTCCCGAATTAATGCCACTAATGTAGGCATATTAAAACATCTGATGTGTTCCATTCACATGACTTTCTCTATATCCCTGCAACAAATTATTCTTAAAAAGCTTATACTTCTATTTACTTTATGCTGATCAGAAAAAATAAACATAAATAGACTTATTACTTGCTTCCTTGTAAGTAGAAGCGAAATAAGGGACTACCATCGGTTAAAATGATAATGAAAAGCTGGTTGCTAAGTCAATGAAGTTCCTTTGTTTATATGGATCGGAGTTGACAAGTTCCTGTATGAGAAAAATGTTTTCCATTGCAGAAACCAAAAATAAGGAATGTGTCAAAAACGACGAACTCCACGAAAAAATGTATATAACATAAATTGTGTGTTTTAACGTGCTCTACATTTTTTGTGAAGTAAGTTTTTGTCCATCTCTTACGGTTTAGCAGTTATTCAAAATTTAGTTAAATTCATCCAGAATAAACTAATCTTCAGAGGCTATTCCCAGAAAATTCAAGATATACGTTTAATTTGTCAGGTAAATATGTTTAACATACGAAATTTTAATCAAAATCGTTAGAGCCATTTTGGGAAAATCAAAATTTTCGAAAAAAAGTTCCATGTAAAGGGTAGTTGGGATGGGGGGATTTTTTTTCAAAATCTTCATGTCGCATCCCTGGAAGATACTAAACTTAAATACCAAGTTTGGTATTTTACCGACTTTTCGTTTTTGAGTTATCGTGTTCACGGACGCACGGACACACACACACACACACACACACACACACACATGGACCTTTTTGTGAAAATACTTTTTTTGGATATTGGGAACCCTAAAACATATATTTCCGGTGAAATCTCGGTATCGAATTTTTGGGTGGAGTGCAACACCTCTATACACTATGTACATAGTGCGTATGGAGAAAGTAAAAAGTAGCTGACATAATAGCCCGTTCTGTTACGTTTATATTAATCAAATTGGTTTGGTTTTATAAATTATAGTGTTTAATATTATTTTGGAGGTGCAGTGCATAGTTTAATAATTTTTATTATTTTTGTGGGTATCCATTCCCTTCCATAATTTTCCATAGGTTTCCTCTACCTACCATATCGAACGATCTTTTTGAAATCTATGAATATCAATTCGTTTGTAAATAATGTATAAAAGAATATAATTTATAACTATTATTATTTGATTAACTGGCGTACTGGTAGACTCAAGGTATTATATGGTGCTCTTTTGAGCTCAAACACTTACGGCCCAAGAGTTCTGAGGTGTGGTAAAACTGGATCAAGTTGACCCAGTATCGCATTACTCCTGAGTCGCTATTTATAGTAGAACTCGCCGCTTTAATTGAGGTCTTTTGTTAGGCGGACAACGTCACAGGTTGGGGACACAGTGCGGAATGTAAACAATGGACCCAGCCTCCTAGAGAGATTCGGTTTGTGGCGGAGACCAAGTGGTGACCTGTATCTCACTACAAGCCTAAAGTTCACCTACTTTCACCTACTTATAAGCGAACGTGTTTGAAGCCTCATCCCACTACTACTATCGTGGTGACGTGGGACCCCGCCTGAAACAACAACCACGAAATTTGTTCAATGAATACCTGTTTGTTCACACTCACCAATCAACGCTTAGCAAACGCTTACTCAACGGAAACTAACGCTGTGTAGCGATGCTATCAACCGTGTTTTGTAACCGCAGAGCTACACAATTGGTGGCGGTTGTGCAAAAAATCGAATGTGTTGCATTCATATTACATTCTGTACTACCTCCTCTATAAACAGTTACACTGTTGTTCTATATATTGTTAATCCAGATAAAGTTTCAATTCGCATTTACATATTCCTACCCAACCAGAGTTGCCAACTTGACGGATTTTCAAATTGTATTACGGGCAAAATTAAGTTTTGACGGATGACGAATTTTTAGAAGGATATTATTAGAAATGATTAATTTTTACTTTCTCTAGCCCTGTATGTACAATGTACATAGGGATAGATAGGTATTGTATTCCACCCAAAAATTCGATATCGAAATTTCACCGGAAATACATGTTTTAGGACCCCCAGTATCCATAAAAAGCATTTTCAGAAAAAGGTCCGTGAGTGTGTGTGTCCGAGTGTCTGTGAACACGGGAACTTGAAAACGAAAAGTTGGGTAAAATACCAAACTTGGTATTTAAGTTTACTATCTTCCAGGGATGCGACACGAAGATTTTCAGAAAAATCCCCCCTCACAAAACTACCCTTTACGTAGAACTTTTTCGAAAATTTTGATTTTTTTAAAAAATGGCTATAACGATTTTGTTTAAAATATCGTATATTAAAGATATTTACCTGACAAATAAAATGTATATTTTGAATTTTCTGGGAATAGCCTCTGAGAACTAGTTTATTCAGGGTCAATTTTACGGAATTTTGCATAACTGCTAAGCCGTAAGAGATGGACAAAAACTTACCAAACAACAAATGTAGAGCACTTTAAAACACACAACTTATGTTATATACATTTTTTTCGTGGAGGTGATTGCTTTTGAGATATTCCTTGTTTTTGGTTTCAGCTATAAAAAACTTACACTTTTCTCATATAGGACTTTGTGAACTCGTGTCCATACAAACAAAGGATCTTCAGTCACATAGCAACCAGCTTTTGACTATCACTTTAACTTATGGTACTTCCTTATTTCGCTTCTACTTACAAGTAAGCAAGTACTAAGTCTATTTCTGCTAATTTTTTCTCGATTAGCAGGAAGTAAATAGAAGCATAAGCTTTTTAAAAAGAATTTGCTGCAGAGATATACCGGTGGAATGACATGGCGAGGGAAATCGGAGAAACCGGAGAAAACCCATCATTGCACCGCTTTGTCCAACACAAATCCACATGCGGTCGCTTGGGATTGTATCTAGGTGAGGCGCGGTTTAAATTATTACTTAAATGTTATATTGGCGTAATCTCACGGATGTACATCTTTGTATATCTGCAAGACAGTGATACATGTAAACCAGTATGATTCTGAAAGCAGCACTAATTCAGTGTTCCTTTGTGGTGCCTCGTATATTTAACAGTTGCATTATAGTGTTTTTTCTTCACTGCTAATTGCCCTGTGGAACAGAAGGCCCAGAGGTACGTACGACATTTTAGAATGTAATGGTTAAACAATGAACAATTAAAGAAATGATCGTTAGATGTGTCCGGGGAATTTACTAGTGCGCGGTGCAAATATTTACAATGCAACGTTAATGTGCACTTATAAGATTTACTTCTTCATAAAAAAAATCTGATGTGTTCCATTCACATGACTTTCTCTTCACCTGTGCAACAAATTATTGCTAAAAAACTTGGGCTTCTATTTATTTCATTTTAAACGAGAAAAAAGTAGCAGAAACAGTCTTATTATTTGCTTCCTTGTAAGTAGAAGGGAAATAAGGGAGTACTATAGGCTAAACTGATAATCTGACTGAAGTTCCTTTGTTTCTATGGAGTATGAGAAAAGTACAAGTTTTTCATAGCTGAAACCAAAATCAAGGAATATATAAAGAACGATCAACTACACGAAGAAAATATATATGACATAAATTGTGTGTTTATAATGTGTTCTACATTTTTTGTGTGTTAAGTTTTTGTCCATCTTTTATGGTTTAACGGTTATACAAAATTCCGTAAATTCATCCAGAATAAGGTAGTCTTCAGAGGCTATTCCCAGAAAATTCAAGATATTCATTTTATTTGTGAGGTAAACATCTTATACGGTATTTTAACCAAAATTGTTAAAGCTATTTTTGAGAAAACTAAATATGCGAAAAAAGTTCCATGTAAACGATAGTTGGGAATGGGGGGATTTTCTTGAAAATCTTCGTATTCATCCTTGTAAGATACCGAACTTAAATACCAAGTTTGGTAGTTAACGGTCTTTTCGTTTTTTGAGCTATTTTGTCCACAGACACACACACACACACATTCACACATAGACGGACCTTTTTCAAAACATGCTTTTTTGGATTCAGGGGGACCCAAAAGAAGTATTTCAGGTGAAATTTCGGTATCGAATTATTGGGTGGAATACAATACCTTCTCTATACACAATGTACATAGTACGTGTAGGGAAAGTAAAAAAAATCTGTTGTAATCCATTCACATGACTTTCTCAATATCTATGCAAAAAATTTTTGTTAAAATGTTTATGCTTCTATTTACTTCATGCTAAGTTAGAAAAAATTAGCAGAAATAATCTTATTACTTGCTTCCCTGTAAATAGAAATGAAATAAGGGAGTAACATAGGTTAAAGTGATAGCAAAAGATGGTTGCTATGTGACTGAAGTTCCTTTGTTTGTATGGACACGAATTGACAAATTCCTGTATGAGAAATGTGTAAGTTTTTTAAGGCTGAAACAAAAAACAAGGAATATATAATAAACGATCAACTCCATGAGAAAAACGTATATAACATAAATTGTGCGTTTTAATGTGCTCTACATTTTTTCAGCGGTAAGCTTTTGTGCATCTCTTACGGTTTACCTGTTACACAAAATTCCGTAAAATTCATCCAGAATAATGCAGTCTTCAGAGGCTATTGCCTGAAAATTCAAGATATAAATATTATTTGTCAAGCATACTTTAATATATGATATGTTTATCAAAATCGTTGGAGCCAGTTTTTAGAAAATCAAAATTTTGGGAAATGTTTCCATGTGAAGGGTAGTTGGGGGTGGGGGATTTTCTTGAAAATCTTTGTGTCGCAACCTTGGAAGATACTGATTTTAAATACCAAGTATGGTATTTAACGGTCTCTTCGTTTTTGAGCTATGCTGCCCACAGCACACACATACAGACATACATACATAGGGAAAATTTTCTAAGAATGCTTTTTTTGGATTCAGGTGGTCTCAAAACATTTCCGGTAAAATCTCGGTATCGAATTTTTGGGTACAATGCAATACCTTCTCTATACTTTATGTAAATAGTAGGTATAGAGAAAGTAATAGGAAACATTTAAAATCAGCTGAGTCCTTTTCAACTTCACGTTCAAAATGTTGTCATTCAGCCTATCGAACACACGTAACGTGCGGCTGCAGAAGACGATCTTTCATTGTTTGTAATCACTGTGTAATCAGATTACTTGATCATCTTTCAGATCTAACCAAAAATGTTTTCCCAAGTACTGACTTTGAGAATTAATTTAATTTCTGTTTTTGATAACAAAATACGGACATTTTTAACTTTATGGATTTCTGGGTGTTGACTGACGGAAAAAATAATCGTGTGTTAGCAATTCTATATCTAATGAAGAGACAGTGCGGTAACGTACGCGGCTCGCATTGGAAGTTGGGTTCGATTCTCGAATCCATCTTTATTTTTTTTTTCTTTCGAGTCGACAGGACAATACTGACAAGTTTGATTATATGCTACAAATTTTGTGTCCCCCCCATGTCGTATACCAGTTTTATTTCATTAATCCTTCCGCACAATAACCTCTTTAAGCTTCGGAACTGTCAGAGATGGTGCTTCGGTTCGGCGTAACACGAATTGTAGCTCTCACCGTTCCCCGACTTCGGCTAGTTGTCGAGATATAAGGACTCTCTTTTGGACATGGAATGGCACAAAGGATTAATACAATTAATAGCTTTATATTAACGAGAAGGAAACAATGGTTACGAATTACGAGAATTCTTATTGATATTTCGCGTTGTATAACTAAAAGCATTATCCTAATATTTTCCCACCCTTTTGGAAGAGACCTCAAGTTAGTAAGAGGAAAGTAAAATTTTAATTTGGAGCTCAATGCATACAAAAGTGCAAGATATAGACCGTTAAAGGTATGATGGATATGTTAATTGCGCAGCTTTCTCTAAAATAGTCTGTAATCCTCTTAAAAAGTAAGATTGGTGGCTACGCGGTAATTTACGAAGCTTACATTCCGAATTCCTGGGTTCGATTTCCATAGAGTCTATAGCTTTTTATCATGTTTTCCCTGAATTTATTGGTGAATGATAGATGGATACATGTACCTCAAGTCTTCAGTTCCAATACTTTATTTCACGTGCTGCAACTCATCTTCAGTATTGTAGGACCAGGTGACGGCGGGTATGTTTCGGCAGGGCGGTGGAATGCTCTGTAAATATCATATACACGCATATATATATATATATATATATATATATATATATATATATCTTTTTTGTATACACGAGACTCTAAAATGTGTAACTGTAGTGAAATTTCTGTATCGAATTTGTCTGTGGAATACGATGGCTACCTTCTCTGCCATATACTATGTATTAAAGAAATTAAAAATGAACAAAAGAATCTGACGTTTTTCATTCACATGTCTTTTTCTACTTGTTCTGCAAAGAAACCGTTCTTACAAAAGATTATTCATTTATCGAAATAAACAACATCATTCATGCTGATCGAAATAAACATTACTAGAAATGGTCTTATTAATTGCTTCCTTGTAAGCAGAAAGGGCATAAGGGAGTATACTAGCCTAATGCGGTAATAGCACCTTTTAAAATCTATCACTATATGCAACTATTTAAATTCAATTATCTTTGTGGCTAGAAGTTAAAATAAAAGAGCTATGAAACTAAAGATGACTATTTGTTTATTCGACATAAATTATATGTCTTTGGAAGGTCTATATTTTTTTTGTAATAGGTTTTATCCATATTTTACGGTTTACCAGGTACACAAAGTTCATCAAGAGTAAAGAAGTCTTCAGAGACTATTTCCAGGAAATTCAACAAATATAGTTTGTTTAAATATCTTTTTTATATGTGATTTTGATTAAAATGAATATAACTATTTTTGAGAATAATAACAGTTTCGAAAATTTTCCATGTAAAGGACAGTTTGGGACGGAGGGATTTTATTGATATTCTTCGTGTCTCATCCGTGGGAAATACTAAACTTCAATACCAAATGTGGTATTTAATGGTCTTTTCGTGAGCCATGCTGTGCACAGAAACACACACACACGTTTTTTTAATGCTCTTTTTGAATTCAGGGATCCCAAAACGCTTATTTCCATATAATTCTCGGTAACGAAATTTTAGGTGAAATACAGTACCTTGTGTATCTGCTATGTACGTTGTACATATGCGTTAGAGGAAGTAAAAACGAATAAAAATTTAGAGAAAAAGCCTGCAACAACAAAATATAACAAATACATACAAAGGGACTATAAGTGCACGTGTACATTCTGGGAATCTGTTATACTACTCAGGTGCCTCTCATATACACAAAACATACGTTCCCTTACACAAGTGATTCTGGTATTAAGATGATATGCTCCAGTTGTTCTCATTAGGACTATTAGGGGATTTATCCTGCCCTAGTTGAGCTTTTCTGCTAACAGGCATGCGTAGCGAATATAGCCAGCGAGACTGAATAATTAAGTTACCTTCATACTCTATCCCTTCTACCATTTCTAGGTAACTAGACCTCTCCCATTGTTGTAAGCGTTATAACAACGTAAGCGCAACTAAACAACCCTTATGTCTCCTTTTGACCATCTCCACTTTGAACTGAGTGGAGTACTCTGTCGTGCATAAAAATTTACTCATTCATCTAGATAACAGGCTGCTCGTTCCTTCTAGACGAACGACCTTAACGCAGATACAGTGAGCTAGTCTACCCTTGAAAAACAGTTCAGCAAATGGTTTATGTTGCAATTAAATCTTTGTGAAATGTAGGATATATTGCTCATATTTGTTAAGAAAATAATGGAGGTAATATTGATAGTGTAGATGCAAACAGTTCTGCTTCCTTACAGCTGGCTGAAAAGGGTTTGTTTGTTACGAGTTTATGCCATTGACAGTGTTTTAACGAGAGATTCTTAGTTCTTAATGAAAATGATAGCAACTCAGCAGAAGAAGTGGCAGAAATGTCAGGATTAGAAGAAGTAGAAGAAATTTAAGTGTATGTAAAGTGAAGTGTAAGCAGTAACCAAGGTTGAAAATGCAGCGCAGAAACATAAGATGAACGTACATACACAACATTTGACTGCAGTTCCTGCTTCTGTGTACCGATGCTCCAGCAAAAGTAAGCGACTCGCATCTAACCTCTCATTTAAAATGTTATTCGTCAAGAACTGCTTCACGGCCTGTACAATAGTGATTTCCACTAGAATGTGTGCCTGCCCTAATGTGACATGTCGTGTACGGCCGCTCCGAGGTTCGCAGAAGCTTTGGTATGCGGTGGTGGGGCTGGAATGTGATAAACACAAGAGGTGCGACGCGCCGATAACCGGAAATTTTGCAACGCGACACGCCTGGCATACTCCAGAATCTGCCAATACATTCGACAAATTTTATTGCCCTCCCGGGCTTCTTGTGGATCCTCACATAAACATAGCTAGTAGTAATACTCCGCTAACAGACACGTGATGCTGTTCATTGCCATCAGCTGCTTTAGTCTCTCTAGCATAGTAATTGTAAAGGCTAAGGCTATTCCCAGGATGCTCAAGATTGTTCAAGGTGATCCTCAAATTCTAATTATGCATTATCAGGAGGATGACATGAGTAGCACAAACAATTTCTTACGAGGTTAGATTAGCAGCAATTTTATTAACTGTTTTATTTACTCTCTGAAATTGAATATATACATTGTATTTTTTGAAAATAACTAACGTAAGGTATTTAAACCAAAATCGTTAGAGACAATTTTGAAAAAATAAAAAATTCCGAACTTCTTTCCCTTTTTTGGAGTAGGAAGATTCTTCTCAAAACCTTAGTTTAGTATTTTACAGAGTTTTCGTTGTTGAGTTGTGTTCACAGACACACACACACACACACACACAATTACAAAAGATTATTAAAAGATTATTCTTGTATCTACTTCATGCTAATTGAGATAAACATTAGCAGAGATGCTCTTATTGCTTGCTTTCTGGAATATAATAGAAGGGAAATCAGGAAATACACTAGGATAAAGCAATGGTCAAATCTTTTAAAAGCTAGTTGCCATGTAGATGAAATCCGCTTCTTTACATTGCCAGAAGTTCACAAATTCCCGTTTGTAAAAACTGATGTTTTAAAACTGAAACCGATAACAAGGAATATCTCAAAGATGGCCAAAAGAAATATATATAACATAAGTTGTGTGAGTTAATTTTTGTGCAGCTACGTTTTTTTGTTTTGACGCCCCCTGAATCCAAAAAGAGTATTTTTAGAAACATGTTCGTGTTTGGCATCTTCCAAGGGTGCAACTTGAAGATTTTCAAGAAAATCCCCCCCCACACTCTAAACTCCCTTTACATGTAGCATTTTCCGAAATTTTTAAGTTTCTCAAAAACGGCTCCAACGATTTGATTAAAATACCTTATGTTTAAGATATTTTTATGGCAAACGAAATGGATATAATGGATTTTCTGGGAATAGCATCTGAAGATTCATTCACTCTGGGTGACTTTTGTATAACTGCCAGATATAAAAACACTTACTACACAAAAAAATGTAGATCTCGTTAAAACACACATTTTATGTTATAGACATATTTTGTAGATTTAACCATTTTCGACATATTCCGCATTATTGGTTTAATATTAGCTACTTTTCTCAAACGGGCCGACATCTTCGTTCTTGTTCCTCGTTTGTTTACTCTGGTAAGCAAAGAGATTGCTTCACATAGAGACCGGTTTTTAATTTCTCCTCTGCTTACAAGAAGATAGTAATAAGACTAATTCTACTTATGTTTATCTTGATTGGCCTGAAGTAGATAACAGATTAATGTTTTGAATAAAAGGTTTGTTCATCGAACATCTAGAGGACATCATATGAGTGGAACACATTAGATTTCTTCCCTTCTAAAGAGACCAAGTAATAAGGACATCTGCTAATGTTAGTTCGTATAGCATGATATTGATAAAGGAATAAGATTTTAACATTCATTTTTTACAGAGTTATAAAGAAACTTATAGGAATAGAACACATAATATTTTTCCGTCTAATATACATATATTACTCTCATATACTAGGGGATCAAAATTGGGGAAAATTTTCTTTATTAAGATAATGATGTTTATGATGGTGTTCATGATACAGAAATGCCAATCCTAAAATTACTAGACCACCAACATTTTGAAACTTGTTTTATATAATATGAGAGTAAGAATTTCTATTTTCACATTAGATTCAGTATGTAAAATAAAATATACCTATGTCTATACATTTATAAAATAAAATATTTTTAAATTTTGGGAAAAATTAACCGCAATTTGTGCTAAAAAATTCGATAATGTGTTTGCTAACACTTGCTGGCTATAAGTTATTAGATAAGAAGAATTACGAGTTTAATAATCTGAAATTGTCCAAAGTTAATGGCACTCCTGTATAGACTATCTAAAGAGAAAACCTGTAGGTAGTTGCTTGTAGACTTTAATATTTCTTGCTTATGCAGATCAAGAACTTGCAAACAGCAGCCTATTTTTTGAAAGTTATAGATGTTTTGGGGGGGGGGAGCAGATATGATATAGTTTTATTGGACATTTTACGTACTATTCACTCATTTAAAGAACCTGAAATTTTGAGGAGCATTTATTAAGTCTTTAGAAAGAGAGAGAGAGAAAAACAAATAATTTTGGTAGATTTTTTCAATATAATTTCCTTTCAGCTTGTTTACGTTTTTCTCCAACTGTTTTAAGTCCTCCAAAATGTAGGATTTTGGAAGGAACTTAAAATAGGTATCTGTATCTATTTACTGAAGTTTAAATTCAAGTATCCAATTGTCAACTGTTGCAGCGTCGGAGCAGATGTGCCATGAACTTCATCCAACTTATATCTATAGGTGTTAAGCTTTTTAAATAGAAATGTTTAATCACTGTACGAAACTCGTTTTATTCCAAGTTTATAAATCAGCACAAGATGGTTGACTCAATTGTTAATGGCCCCGCTGAAACTAACTGCCGTCTAGTAAGGGACGATGGTTAATAAATACAAACCTTTTTTGATGCTACCAGTGTAATTTCTTGGATTTTCTAAGGACTAATTACAAGGTTGTACCATATGCTTTCATATTCCCAATTGGCCTATTATTGGTATTGAACTCCTAAAGCTTGAAACATCAGACCGGAATGTTGCAGTTCACTTTAATTGAAAAGAAGCCTTGCAAACATTGCTATCGCATCTCTGGCATTTCCTTTTAACAGTCACTCTTCATTTGGATCACATTTGTTTACTATGCTGGCTCGGAAGATGCGTGATGTGATGATAGTATAGATCCTTTGACTTGCGGTGTGCTTTTCTTTCTAAAATCGATTTAAATGTTTGTACATTTACATCAAAGGCTCATAGTCGTACTCCTTTGGAAACCAAGAGCCGAGATACAACACAAAATATTAAAAATCTGATGTGTTACACTCACGTGACTTTCTCTAGCTATTCTACAAACTTCTTACATAAGATTATTCTTCTTTCTCCACCTTGCTAATCCAAGTACTCATTAGCGCAATTTTCTTATTACTTAGTTCCTTACAAGTATGAAGAAAATAAGGCAATACACTAGACTAAACCCATTGTCAAATGTATTAAAATTTGTTATGCGATTGTCATTACAAATCGCTTCTTTTCTTGGCCAGGAGTAAAATAAAAGAAAAACGGACACTCCCGTCTGAGAAAAGTATAAGTACTTCACAACTGAAACTAATAACAATGAATACCACGAAAATGGTAATGTATATGGCATAACTTGTGTGTTTTAACCAGACCTACACTTTTTGTACAGTAAGTTTTTGTCTATCTCTTACGGTTATGCCAAATTAAGCAAAATTCATTCAGAATAAACAGGTCTTTAGAAGCTATTCCCAGAAAATTCAAGATATACATTTTATTTGTCAGGTAAATATTTTTAATATTCGATATTTTAATCAAAATCGTTAGAGCCATTTTTAAGAAAATGAAAATTTTCGAAAAAAGTTCCATGTAAAGGGTAGTTTAGGGTGGGGGGCTTTTTCTCAAAATCTTCATGTCGCATCCCTGGAAGATACTAAACTTAAATACCAAGTTTGGTATTTTAGCTACTTTTTGTTTTTGAGTTATCGTGTTCACAAGCACACGGACACACATACACACAAGGACCTTTTTCTGAAAATGCATTTTTTTTTTTGGACACAGGGGATCCTAAAACATATATTTCCAGTGAAAACTCGGTATTGAATTTTTGGGTGGAATACAATACTTCTCTATCCCTATGTACATTGTACATACGGGGCTAGAGAAAGTAAAAAAGTGGTTATTATTAATGGTTAAATTTTACTCATTAAATAACACAAGGCCTACTAAATAAATATCAATTAAACATATTAAATTAAATTAAAAATCAAATTTTGAATTGGAAAAATATAATTTTATCCATTTAACCTCTATTAATTATAAAACAAGTTTCGATTGTTATACAGCAGAACAAAGCTTAAACTATAGAAAATAACAAAACCAATTTTAAATTTCCTTGATAAAAGACGAGATCGGCTTCACAAAACAGACCGTTCCTATCCCAGCTAGGTCGCCCGGGTTCAATCCCAAAGGACCATGTGTGGGATTTGTGGTGGGCAAAGCGGCACCTGGGAGGTTTTCCTCCGAATGTTCCAGTTTCTCCCATCATTCATTCCAGCAAATTTCCTCATTTTCAGTTTTTAAGAAAAACACTTACCTACCCTAGCAGACCCCTGGGAGTAGGAATAATAAGAAATTACTTTCAAATTGCCTATACTCAAACCATTATCACTACAAAGAATGTAAACAACAGCGGCCAGTAATTCCTGGCGGGCAGATAAAATCGATCTGGTGAATATACTCTGCAACCAACATGAAACCGTATTAGGAATGGGAGAGATTACTTCAAGTCCAGTATGCCACTTCATTTCTTTCATTCTGACTTTAAGGGGAGAAAATTTACAATTTCTATATTTCTGTATAGAGTTTTATGAAAGCTTTACTGTGATTGCATAATTTTTATGTTAATATGACACAATATTTAATTAAAATTGTATAAATAATCTGGCAGATATAAAGTATTTTATAATGTAATTAGGTAAATATATCAAAACGTATTACGTGTCTCAATATTTGAGAAGATTGATTGAAGATTTCTAAATGAAAGCTTTGAACTATACGCAGAAACTTTAAAGAGGTACATTTCAGCAGCTTTGCTTACCGAATTAATATAATTTTTAAAAAAGATAGATATATTAATTTCTAAATTTAAGAATTTTTCATATAAATTCATTTTTGGAAAAAATAGAGTAACTTTGCCCATTTGTAGTATTAAAACATATAATTCTGCGCATTATTGAATATTTTACTTTTATTTAAATAAAAACTGAGACGCATATAAGATTTTGAAAGTTTATTTTGATAAGAAATATACCATTTATTACATGTTAGTTTCTGGTCATTGAGTTCTCATAAAAAAAAAACTTTATTATGTATTTTCTTTATAAAAAAAACTAGTGTACTGCATTATATATTACAAAAAAATATTTGTTCCATTCACATGACTTTCTCTACATCTCTGTAACAAATGATTTTAATACGCTTATGCTTCTATTTACTTCATGCTAATAGAGAAAAAAAAATAGCAGAAATAGTCTTATTACTTGCATACTTGCAAATAGAAGCGAAAGAAGGGAGGACCATAGGTTAAAGTGATTTTCAAAAGCTGGTTGCTATGAAGTTCCTTTGTATGGATAGGAGCTGACAAATTCCTGTATGAGAAAAGGGTTTTTCAAAGCTGAAACTAAAAACAAGGAATATCTTAAAAACAATCAACTCCACGAAAAAAATGTATATAACATTGTGCATTTTAATGTACTTTACATTTTGTGAGTAGTAAGTTTTTGTCAATTTCTTACGGTTTAGCAGTTATGCAACATTCCGTAAAATTCATCCAGAATAAAGTAGTCTCAGAGGCTATTCCCAGAATATTCGAGATATACATTTTATTTGTCAAGTAAATATCTTAAATATAGGATATTTTAATTCAAATCGTTCGAGCCATTTTTAAGAAAATCAAAATTTTCTAAAAAAGTTCCATGTAAAGGGTAGTTCTTCGTGTCGCATCCTTGGAGGATGGCAAACTTAAGTACCAAATTGTTTAACGGTATTTTCATTTTTGGCTATGCTTCCCACAGACAGACAGACAGACATTTTTCTAAAAATACTTTTTTGGATTCAGGGGATCTCAAAACATATTTGCGGTGAAATCTCGGTATGAAATTTTTGGGTGCAATACAATATCTTACATAGTACGTGTATAGAAAGTAATAAGCCTCATGGGCGAAAAATTCAATGAACTACAAAACAACTGAATCGTATTTGTTGTGATTACTCACAATCGTCTATGAAATGAGAACACATTTGAGAATCTTTCCAGAATAGTTCATAGCTACATATTGTACTGAACTCTTCCAGTTGGTTTTCTCCGTTGCAAAAGCGTTTAGGGTCTTGAGTCTAAAACATACACAACCACGCTTCTTTATCGATTCTTTCATTAAAAAGCGTAGTGCTCATTAAATAGGAGAGCTCTGATATGTCAGTATTTTGCTTGTAAAGCTCCCCAGCAAATATTTCAACTCTATCGTAAATAGGCCTATTGTAACACTGTAATACTAGTTAGAAACGGAAGGATGGTTTTATAGGGATTATGAAGGCAAGGGGTTCAGAACACGTGACTGCACTTTCGCGCTGTTCCTCCGTTTTCCTGTTAGCTTTTCTAGTAGCGCGAATATTTACGGTCCTCGAACAATTTGGCATTCACTCTCCCATGATATGAGCTGGAGAATCCATCTAGTTTGCCAGTCAGAAACAAAACCTCTAGAATGAAATTGCTTCCTACCTCAGTACTTTTTTCATTGTTTTCTGACTGTTGATGCATATGTTGTTCTTGTAATATGCAGATCAGTGTTACTAGTTCCTATTTACTGTAGTAGAATAGGGAATTTAAACAGAAGTTGAAAAAATCTTCGGCAGGCCCACAATACATTTACAGGTCCATAACCATCTCCCAATATTTAGAGGAAATAGTCAAGATTAGTTGAGAGGGTTTAGTCAAAGAGATTTTTGGCAAGAAAATCACGAAATTAACTGTGACGACGATTAATTAAAAATGGCTAGCGCCGCATCAGAACTGAAAACATGGGAAAACATTTTAGAGTAAATATTTTTTTTTCACAAATTTAATGCGATAACAAATTGATTTTCATTTCGTGAATCCCATTGTCATGGGGTATTACGTAGAATAAAAGAAGGAAACGTCATCTTTCACATGATTCAGTCAAACAAAGGAACTGAGAATGCCACAAAATGTGAATAAATTATGATCTTCAATTTTTTAAAAGTTTAACTGAATCTGATATTGAAATTTTGCTTAATTGATGCTTAATATTTTGCACGTTCAATGCCCTTTGCTACCATATAACAATATAAAATAATAAATAAAGTCAAAGCATTATAGTATAATCTTAGTAAGTTGATTAATAAATGTTTACGCTTGGAAGAAAGTACTCATAAACGACAAAACATATGAAATAAATATTAACATTCATTGTTTTAGTAGTTTAATAATAAAACATTAAGAATGTTATTTGTTAATAATAATCAAAATAGGGATGGAGATACATGAAGGAAGGAAGAACAAAATGATAAAATATTCTTGAAGTAATGAAAAATAGGACAGAAGTCATAAACATGAAATATGGGTGAACTGGTAAATACATTATCGTTTTATTTACTCCGAAAAACAAATAGTTAAGATAGGGATATGTATACCCTGTCAGGATAATGAGAAAGCTGCGCAGAATGTTATGGGCGTAACTATTGCCGATTACACCAGTCTCCCTTTACCCGCATGTCCATGTGACATGAGAAACGCATGCGCATCGCGAGGTTTTTGTTAGTGGTGGGAGAGAGCGAAAAGCAAGAGGTAGCGAGTGATCATAAAAATCATAGTGCACTATTTATTTTAAGAGTGTATACCGAGAACTATTACCAGTAATATCTTCAACACCTAAGATCTCCTCTAGTAGGTCACTTAGAGAACATAACAGGGAGATTATTTACAAAGTTGCCATTTACTTGTTAAAAGAATACTTGTTCTCATCCTACATTCAGCCATGCCCATGTGAACTGTAACAATGATATAAACAGAGCAACAATGATGACAAGGTTTCCTCCATCCCCACCTTTCCTACCATCTCCGAAAGGCGGCCGGCTAAAGAGGAAAAAGAGGAAGCAGTTGCAAGCGTGAGCTGCGCGGACAGAAATATGACAATATTTTTAATTATCTTGACATCTATAGATGGAGAGACAATTAACTCGAAAATTCCCGTTTGTGCGGGAATAAGGAGAGTATTGTTCACTGTTTAATTCATTGTAAATAAGTAAGAACTTTAAGAGACATTTGTAAACACAAATGAGAAGTATGCCAAGAGACATTGCAGCAGTTCAAGTTTTAAATGTCAAGAGGAAGAGAGGAATTAAAGAAATACCTCAATACTTGGGAAAGGAGAAATAAAATTGGATTAGCAAAACAAAGAGAACAGCAGAGAAAACAAATATTGGAATAGGTAGCAAAAACACTCGCTAAAAGCTAGCGAGCTAAGCGGTTTTACGGACTAAGCAGAGTTCAAACCTGAGTCTACACAAGAATAAGTAATAATATTTTTGAAACTGGTGCAAGCATTAATATTACATCCTGCTTCGTGAATCGATAAAACAGATGAAAGCAAGTGATAATTATAGGAACAAAATTTAAATTCGTGAAAAAAGGCCGCAATCCAACAGAGCTCCCTTTTTATTTTAACAAAAAACAATGTTAAAATAACACAGCCAATAATAAAGCGGATATCTTGGCATTAAAATGTCATTGAAAGTTACACTTTTCAAATATACAGAAGCATTACAATACAGTTTAAGAAACAGTGATTTAATATAAGATAAAAAAGTATTAATGGAATAAACATTTTTAAAACGCCTCAGCGTTGAGCTAATAAGAAATAACAAAAGAAATTACCGAGTCCGCGCGAAAGCTTATACATTTAGCCAAATTATACATAGAGAAAATGGTGATAATGAAATTTACAACTCTAAAACTTGCTCTGCCGGCTCAGTCCCGTGACGCTATTAATATTGCTCCCTACTCCTCAAGCAAGTGAGGAATCTTCTATACTGACTTCTCTGTACACGGGAGAACAACTATGAGCATTCTTCTGCATAGTTCCATGTCCACCAAAACCAGTCAATAAAGAATAGCATTTCCTGGGAAGCTGCACGGAGAAAAGAAATTAAAAAATGTCAAACATTATAACTAGAGCTTGGTTTTGGATTCCGAAACGCATACAGTTGCGGACACATTCAACAGTCAGCGATATAAAGAGCGGGGAGCGGGTATGGGGTTTGTTGCGTAAACATGCACACATTGAGGTATAATCTGTTCCAAAAGTAGCTCATTACATGTGTTGACATTATACGCATCGTTCTAATTCATAAAGTAACACCGTAAAACAAATTTATTTTGTATCACCTACAATTTATTCAGTCTAACATTTCGTATTTTCGGCACTCTCTTTCAGCGTTCACTATTTTATCTGCTAGCAGGAACTGAACGAAGCCAGGCAGTGAGCAATATTAGGTAGTGCAACACGTGTCGAAATGACCTGTAGAGATCACGACTGTGCCATCACCGAGCTCTAATTATAACTTTCTGTAGCACGCTTGCATCTTCTAATGTGACAGTATGTCAGAAGTTTAAGTAACAGGATATAATTTTGTAAAAATATTTATATACATTATATATTGTAATATAATGTTACCTAACAACATTAAATTATTATTTTAACAATAATCATATAGACGTAATTTACTGAAAATAATGGCAGAAAAAATATTGATATTAACCTCCTTCGAGATTAGTTTCACAAAATAAATATATTTTCAGTTTAAAAAGATCTAAAGGCTATAATGATTACGGAAAGGTAGGGACTGTAATAATTCCGGCTGGCTTGAGCAAAACATTTGCTACACTGTGCCACATCATTAATATACAGAGAAAATTGAGTTTTCGCTGTACCTTAGAACCAGCTTACTGCATAATTTATTAAGCATTAATATCCAATCCCCCAAAGCACTGCTGATATTAGAGCAGTCGGTGGCATGAATGGCTCAGAAAAGCCTAATTCTGAAACGCACCTAACCAAACTTAGCTTTGTCCGCCGCAAATTCCACAACGGACTAACCCTTTGGTAAAGGCTGTTCCTAATTTGTTGCTTATTCCTATGTAAGCATTACACAAACGGATTTTTGCTATATTTTTACTTTCTCCAACACAGTGTACCTACTTTGTACATTGTAGAATCTTCGATACCAAGATTTCACCGAAAATATATGTTTTGTGACCCCCTGAATCCAATATATATATATATATATATATATTTAGAAAAACGTCCTGTGTGTGTATGGTTCTGTGAACAGCATAGTTCAAAAAGAAAACACCATTACATATTATACTTAGCATTTAAATTTAGAATCTTCCAAGTATTTGACATGAAGATTTTGAAGAAAATACCCCAAACTATCCTTTCGACGGAAAACTTTTTAAAATGTTGGTTTTCTTAAAAAAGCTCTGACGATTTTGATTAAAATATCGTATAGATATTTACATTAAAATAAAAATATATAAAAGCTTATTGCACAAAAATTATAGATCGTGTTAAAACAGAATTTATCGCACATGCGTTTTTATAGAGTTGTCCATTTCCAGATATTTCATGTTATTGATTTCAATTTTAAACTGCATATTTTTCTCAAACTGTTCATTACTTTTTTTTTTTTTTTTGTTACTGCTGGCCATACATAGCAAACCAAACTTCCATTGTTCACACGACTACCTTTTAAACGATATGATTATTGCTTTTGCCCAGTGTATTCCTTTATTTGCCATCTGCTTGTATGGAAGCAAGTAACAAGACAATTTTTGCTAATGTTTACCTCGATTACCATGATGTAGTTAAAAAGGATTGTCATTTATAATAGTTTTTTTACAGAACAGGTAGAGGAAATAATGGAGCTGTAATACATCGGATTTCTTACAGGTAAAATTTGCAGGTACATTACTTTCTCCTATGTGCAACGCATATACCTAATGAATCAAAAATCTCCGAACCGGTTGCGTGGAGTTTTTTCACTGGGCGTGTATACACTTGAATTCGCACTGCTGTAAACAAGGTCACGCTTCTGATGCAGATTTATTTTGCTCTGAAAGTGTATTTCTGAGTCGACAGTGATATGATGCAATTTAGTTATTACGAGTGATCTATTATTTTGTTTTGTATTTTGTCACAAGGTGTGTTATGGCTCAGCATACGTTATCACTACACATCGTGTTTTTACTTATGATTTGTATGTTTTAATTCGGCTCGCCAAGTGGAAGTACGATTTGCAGAAAAATGTCTAAGTATAAACCTTCCAGGCGATACAACAATCCTCGAACTTCACAATAAATTTCAGGTCATAGAAAGTACTCAGTGTAAGAAATCTCAAAGACGGCGCACGATTGTTACAAAAGAAACATTAGACAACAATCATTTGGAGGACTCTCCCCAAAAATCGCTTAGACGTCTTTCAGAACAGGTAGGCATTTCTTATGACTCTGTGCGAAGAGGTACTCAATTGTTCAAGTTAAAAGTATATAAAATAACTGTGGTACATACTCTTCAACCAAGTGGTCCTGTAATTCGGCACACATTTTGTAAGTGTATCCTCAATAATGTATACATTGGCGAAATAGACCCAAATTTAATATTTTTCACGGACGAGGCTTGGTTCCATCTTTATGGTAATGTGTGAACACTAAATAATCGTTATTGGGGCTCTGAGAAACCTAAAATTGTTCATGAATACCCTCACATAGCCAAAAAAATTGTGTATGGTGCGCCATTAGGGGAGAAACAATGTTGCCTCCTCTCTCTCTCTCTCTCTCTCTCTCTCTCTCTCTCTCTCTCTCTCTCTCTCTCTCTCTCTCTCAAGAATCGACAGACAGGAAACATGGTTTTGCCTTTTTTATCAACAATACTCTGCAAAAAATTGTTGTTGACATGTAATATTTTGAATATACGAAATTTTAATCAAAATCACCTTTTTGGGAAAAACAAAATTTTCCAAATAAAAGATAATTTGGAGTGGGGAATTTTCTTGAAAATATTCGTGTCACATCCTTAGAAAATACTTAACTAAATCCAAATATGGTATTTAACGGTCTTTTCGTTTTTGGGCTATGCTATTCACCCACCCACCCACACACACACGACGATACCACCATATAAAAGACAGTTTCTAAAATGCATGCCATGTGAGGCATGCGTGTATTAAGTAGGGAAATTATTGTATTCCACCCACAAATTCTATGTTGAGGCTTAACCGAAAAGTTTTGCTTTAAGATCCCTGAATAAATAAATAAAATAATAGTGCGCCCGAGTGTGTGTGTGTGTGTGTGAGAGAGAGAGAGAGAGAGAGAGAGAGAGAGAGAGAGAGAGAACAACATAACCCAAAAACGATGTCAATAAAAAAAACTTGATATTTAATTTCATCTTCCAAAGCTATGATAGACATTTTTTTAGGAAAGTCCTATACAACTACACTTTACATGGAACATTTTACAAACGTTTACATTTTCTCTAAATTGACTAACCATTTGGATTAAAATACAAGATGTTTAAGATAGTTTATCACAAATTAGATGTATATATTAATTATTATAAATATTCTCTGAAGTTCTATTCATACTGAATGAATTTTGCATTACTGATAAACCGTAAGAAACAGCAAAAACATATTTGACAAAAAATAAATATATTGTCAAAATACAGAATTGATGAAATAAATTCTTTCTGTAGTTAACTATTTCCGAGATTTCCTTGTTGTAGGTTTTAATTTTAAAATGCATGTACTTTTCTCAAATAAAAGTCATTGCTTGTTTTTATTTCTTCCGTGAAGCAAGGAGAATGGAATTTTTAAGCCAGTGTATAGCAATCAGCTGTAAAATTGTTTCTCTATCACGTAAGCTTTGTATCCCAAGTTTCCCTTGCATTAGAAGTAAATATGAAATCTTAGTATTTCTGTTGAGTAGCTAGATAAAAATTCAGTGTCTTTCAAAGATACGAAAGGAAGATTTAAAATAAAATTCCTCAATCACGAACTATGCTTTACATGAAATATTTTACTAAATTTTCAATGTTCTCAAAACTATTAATGATTAGATGACAAATAAAATGTTTATCTTGAATTTTCTGGGAATGGCCTTAAAGACATCTCCATTTGGAATGAATTTTCTGGAATCTTGTATACATTAGTAAACGTTAAGTGGTAAACAAAATTTTACTACAAAGTTGTAGAGTTCTTTAAAACATACAACTGTGTGTTTTGTGCGTTAAAAATTGCTAGATATTCGATATTAAATTATGAAATTGTTTATTATTTTAAAGTCCTTTTGATGTTCATTATTGCTCGTAATTGCATGAAAATAGCATGGTATTTTAATGTCAAAGTTCTTAAACATCTGTATAAAGGTTTTCTCCTTATATCTCTAAGGAACTGTGTAATGTATCTGTTTCTGCAAAAGTTGTTTCTACAAAAGTTTTTCCGAGAGCTAAATGAAGTACACAGAAAAATATATTTTCGTAAGAGTAGTTCGTATTACTACAAATGAACGATAGAGGGTGGAGAAAAGTAATATGACTGTAACTAATCAAATTTTTCTCAATGTTACGACAGCATCTCACAAAGAACGCATAATATCATAAATAGAGCTAACAGATAGACCTGTGGAGTATGAATTAATCTATGCGGCAAGGGTCTGACTTGGTTGGGTAATGCCCTATTAATGATTTATAATCATAATTCAACAAGGTAATGGGTCTGTATTACTAATTCATGTTGGTACATTATGTGCTTGTCAGTCCAATGGCATCCTCCTGTTGACACACAGCTAATAGGCCCATAATATACAGTTGAAAATATTCACCACATCCTCCCCAAAAAGACGTCAAAAGAAGAACGTATGCAAATGCCATCCTATCCCGGGATTGCAGACATTTCTTCTGCTAATGTTTCAAAAAAATCTTCGTTGTAGGAGCTAATCCAAATTATTCATCTCTTCCACAGTGACTAAGAACAGTAAGTCTCGAAGATGTATTTTTCTGCGTTAATATCAGAAGGTATCGTTTTCGCACCAGCTACAAGGAATTGTGCAACATCCAAAAAGAGTTAAAACAACTGAAGTTGGTAAGTAGAGTGTGACTGGCATTCGAGATAGAGTTGGTATTAAATGCCGTATTGACATGTTGTCATTGTAGCATAGTGGATAGAGCAACCGGCTAGAGACTGCAGATCAAATCCTGGCTATGACATAGAAATGTTCCATCTGATTCAACCTATCAAACTAATGCCCTACACACTACACACTGCACGTATGAAAAGAATTATTAATAAATACTGAAACCAAAGAAGCTTGTGGATCAGTTACAGTAGAATTCTGGCATCTAGTGCACTCAGCATCAAAAAGCAATATAAGCGAGTCCTGAGAGATTGCAGCATCTCCGTCATTCATCCTGTCGTGGAAAACGTGTAACGTTTCTTTTGTGAACATCAAGACAAAGTAAAACTGTAGTGGTTAGGTGTATTTGTTGAAGTGGTGGCACTATGGCCTTAGGACCGATGGCCAAAATTTTGTCTATGTATAAGGTAGTTTAGAGTGGGGGGAGGAGTTTCTTCAAAATCTTCGTGCCGCATCCCTGGAAGATATAAACTTAAATACCAAGTTTTGTATTTTACTAATTTTTCGTTTTTGAGTTAGGGTGTTCACGGTCATATGGACATTTTTTTAATTTTTTTTCGATATCAAATTTTTGGGTGGAGTGTAATGCCTTCCCTATACACAGTGTATATAGTAAAGTAGAGAAAATTAAAATCAGCATATGCATAACTTCAATATCATTGATGTACAAGTGTTTTTAATGTTATATGTTAGAGGTAATCAGAATGAATAAATGAGCTATCAGTTGAGAGCCTTTTTTGCCAAAGCCTCCACAGTCTTTTCATTTAATCTACCCACCACCAGGGTTATGACGTCAAGAAGCAGGCGGTACAAAGTACGCAAATCAGGGGAATCAGAAACGCTGTCACGATAATACCGTATAATCAGTCAATTGATGCACTAGTTGTATCCCGTCTGTAATTCGTCTTCACCCTGTTATAACTAGAGACTTAGTTTTAGTATCAACCCTCGAGATGGCACCACAGTAAAGTGTTCGAATTGCATTTGGGAGGTTCCGGGTTTGATCCTAGGCGACCGCTCATTCTGACTCCTGGATTTTACGGGGGCCGGAAAAATGCTGTTATAGTTTGTCATCTGTCACGATTTCTCCGTTCATTTGTTTCCTTCTCAACTTTTTGATCTACTTCCAGATGCGAAGTATACGGCAATATTCGCGGATATATGTTCAATGGTAAAACAAGTCCCCGTGGAACACTAGGTGACTGCCAGGTCGAGGAGACAAGTGAATGCAACACATCAGATCTCCCCGTTAATTTGTTGTTCTCTACAATTCTATTACTTATTTCCATACGAACCACATAGGTAATGCAAACTTTGGTGATTAATAAACTATTCGTTTATATTACTATAAAATTTGATGTGTCACATTAACTTGACTTCCTCTACATCTCTGTAACAAATTATTGATAAAAAGCTTGTGCTTTTATCTACTTCATGATAATCGAGATAAACATTTGTAGAAATGTTTTCTTGTAAGTAGGAGAGAAAAAAGGGAATAATACGCTAGGCTAAAACGATAGTCAAATCTTTTAAAAACTGGTTGCCATATAGATGCAATGCGTTTCTTTCCGTATACAGGAGTTGACAAATTCCCGCATGTGAAAATGTTTAAGTATTTAAAAACGAAAACCAATAATAAGAAATATCTTAAAACTCCACGAAAAAAAATTGTATGTGACATAAGCTGTGTTTCAATGAGATCCGCATACTTTGTGTAGTGAGTTTTTGTCTATCTCTAGACACGTTTAGTAGGTAGTTATGCAAAATCCAGAAAAATTCATCCAGAATAAACAGGTCTTCAAAGGCGATTCCCTGAAAATGCAAGATATACATTTTATTTGTCGTGTAAATTGTTTAATATAGCTGTTTTAATCAAAATCGTTGCAGATATTTTTGAGAAAATCGTGATTGTCGAAATTTTTTCCATATAAAGGGTAGTTTTGGGTGGGAAGATTTTTCTCAAAATCTTCCGTCTCGCATCTTTGGAAGATGCTAAACTTATATACCAAGTTTGGGACGTTACCGAATTTTCGTTTTTTTAGTTATGGTGTTCACAGACACACGGACGCACTGAAACACGGACACACACGGAACTTTTTGTAAACATTGTTTTTATGTAGGGGACCCTAAAAGGTCTATTTCCAGTTAAATCTCGGTTGATGATGATGATGATGGTGTTTAAGGGCGCTCAACTGCCGGGGTCATAAGCGCCCTTATGATTAAAACTTGGCAATAGCCAGTAAGAAAATACCAAACAAAAAAGTAAACACAAATAAAAGAGCTGACACAGTTGAAACGGAAGTAACAGAAACGTCCAGCCCTCTAACCAGAGCTGGATATAAAACTCCATCTAAAATCAACACATTAAAACCAAAAGAGTTTAAAAAACCGCTATCACACTAAAACGTCAAGGTAAAAGAAAGTTTTGCTAAAAATTTAAAAACCCTGTCCACTGCTCTTGGGTCATCTGCCAGGACCTCAGCAAGAGAGGCCGGCATGCCCATAGATGACCGAATGTGTGCCAGGTGACCACACTCCAGCAACACATGACGAACTGTCTGTGCCTCCCCACAGAGCGCACAGACAGGAGCAGGTTCACGTTTAAAAAGGTAACTGTGAGTAAAAATACAGTGGCCAATTCTTAGCCGAGCTAGTACTACCTCCTCCCGGCGGAATAAACGAGAGGAGGTTACCCAGTTGACAGGGAGGTCCTTCACCTCTCGCAGCTTATTACCACGGAGAGCCGACCACTCCGCATGCCAAGTCGAAAAAACGGCTCTCCGTACAGCCACTCTAAAATCTTCTGCTGTTGAATGGGTAATCGTAACACTGGGCGCTGTGACTGCCGATTTCGCTGCCAAATCCGCCATGTCATTCCCTGGCAAGCCAACGTGTCCAGGGATCCATGCGCACTCCACATTAAAACCAGAAACATGCAAAATGTGGAGAACGTCCTGGATGCGCTGCACCAAAGGATGGTAATTGTACAGCTCACGAATGCTCTGAAGGGCACTAAGGGAATCACTAAGAATAAGGCAGTCACCTAATTTTCGACGTCGAATATACAGAAGGGCTTGATAAATAGCATATAGCTCGGCAGAATATATAGATGTGCAACTAGGCAAACCGTAAGTAGAAGTTGCGGTGCCAGTTACAAAGGCACATCCAACACCGTCGGGGCTCTTACTACCATCGGTGTAAATACAAATACGGCCACTGTATTTGGATAAAAATTCTAAAAAGCAACGACGAATACTATCAAGAGGCGTAACAGATTTCCCGTAGAGCGTCATCCCGAGATCGACATGGGAGGTAGCGCGTAACCAAGGGGGGTGTATACTCTCTCCCTTGGATAACAGCCGAGGAATGTCAACATGGTGCTGGCGTAGAAGCTCACGGAAACGAAAACCTGCTGGCCTGGGGCTCAGAGAGCGGAGGCAGTATCGCTCGTGCAGCTCAGGGGAGAAAAACGCGTGATAAGTTGGATGCCCAGGCATACACTTCAGCCCACAGCCATAATTAGCAAGCAGGACATCACGCCGACAACGCAGAGGAGGTTCTCCCGATTCGGCGTAGAGGCTAACAACTGGGCTCGTTGGAAAAGCTCCAACGGCCACACGGATGCCCTGGTTATGGACTGTGTCTAACCTTCTGAGCACTGAAGGTCGAGCTGAAGAATACACAATGCTGCCATAGTCCAACTTCGAACGAATCACAGCACGATAAAGACGGAGCAATGTCGTCCGATCCGCACCCCAAGACTTGCCACTTAGTATCCGTAAAAGATTTAGAGAACGGTCACATCGTGCTCTAAGCTGTGCTATTTGTGGTGCCCAACAAAGTTTCCGATCGAAGATCAAACCAAGGAATCTCGCCTCGTCTGCGAAAGGAAGTAAATCTGGCCCGAGTCGAAGAGCCGGCGGCATATGCCACTTACGGCGCCAGAAGTTAACGCAGACTGTCTTCTCAGCGGAGAAACGAAAACCGTGTTTCGAGCTCCATGCATAGAGATTGTCCAAACACCGCTGGAGACGGCGTTCCAAGAACGGTGTACGCTGAGAAGTACAGAAGATGGCAAAGTCGTCCACGAATAAACAGGAAGAGACACCTTGAGGCACACATAGTGATATGGAATTTATCGCAATAGCAAATAGAGTCACGCTGAGTACCGAGCCCTGCGGCACTCCGTTCTCTTGAATAAAATGGTTAGAAAAAACCGAACCCACCCTCACTCGAAAAACGCGGTCCCGCATAAACTCCTGAATGACCAACGGTAGGCGTCCACGTATGTTCCAGTTGTGCAGAGAACGCAATATTCCCGCCCGCCAACACGTGTCGTAGGCCTTCTCGAGGTCAAAAAATATCCCAACTGTGGGGCTGTTCTTAAGAAACCCGTCCATAATCTGAGTTGACAGAGCGACAAGGTGGTCAGCAGTTGAACGTCGTCGTCGAAAGCCACACTGGATGTTCGTCAGAAGATTGTGGGATTCCAGCCACCACACCAACCGTCCATTGATCATGCGTTCCATCACCTTGCAAACGCAACTGGTGAGGGAAATAGGACGGTAACTGGAAGGAAGATGGCGGTCCTTTCCAGGTTTAAGAATGGGTATGATGGTGGCCTCCCGCCACTTGTCTGGAAAAATGCCATCAACCCAGACACGATTATAGACCTCGAGTAGGAAATCTTTGCCATCAGGAGAGAGATGTTGCAACATTTGGACGTGGATACCATCTGGACCTGGTGCTGAGTGTCGTGAAGAGGAGAGTGCATTGTCTAGCTCTGCCAGGGTGAAAAGGCGATTATAATCCTCAAGGTTGCCAGAAAGAAACGAGAATTCTTGAGATTCCACCTGGTTCTTAACTGTAAGAAAATCAGGGGAATAGTTGCCTGAGCTAGACACCTCAGCGAAAGCACTGCCTAAAGTATTCGCCACGTCAAATGTATCAACAACAGCTCCGGTAGGTGTTTTGAGACCGGCGATGGGCATATGGTTCGGTTTCCCAGCCACACGTCTTAACTTATCCCATACGACAGAGGAAGGTGTATGTCGATTAAAGGAACCCACTAAATTATTCCATGACATCTTTTTGCTATCCTTAATAACCCGCCTAGAATGTGCACGCATCCGTTTATAGTGTATCAGGTTATCCAGTGTAGGAAAACGCTGGAAAACCCGTAGAGCTCGTCTGCGAGCGCGAATAGCATCCCGACAGTCAGCGGTCCACCAAGGTACCGGAAATCGACGGCTGTAGCCAGTCGAACGCGGAATGGATTGCTCAGCAGCAGAAAGAATGGTCCCTGTAAGATGTTCGACCAAGTGGTTCACAGAGTCGTGCTCTTCGTAGCTAAATTTAGCCAAGTGGGAGTACAGTTCCCAGCTGGCGTGGTCTAGGCGCCAACTAGGTAAACGGGTGGAACATACAACGGGTGTCAAGACACTAATACGACAAGGAAAGTGGTCACTAGAATGCAAATCCGAGATGATATTCCAGCATAAGGTGACTGCCAGCTGAGGGGAACAAATTGCAATGTCAATGTGTGAAAAACTATGAAATGCGTCAGATAGAAAGGTGGGCTCTCCGGTGTTCAAGAGAGCAAGATTCTGACTATCCAAGAAGTCTTTAAGTAGCGTACCTCTCGCACAAGCCCGAGGAGAGCCCCAAAGAGGGTGATGGGCATTCACGTCGCCTACCAATAAAAAGGGTGGTGGCAACTGTGAAATGAGGTGTTCTAAGTCGCTGTGCGAGAGGTCTGCAGATGGAGGCAAATAGATACTGCAAATTGTGAATGAAGCGGAGGGTAGCTTAATGCTGACAGCAACGGACTGGATTGCAGATTGTATGGGTACGGAGTTGGCAAAAATATCATCTCGAATTTTTTTTTTTTTTTTTGGTAGTGTTTAACGCCCGCTTTAACTACTAATGGCACCGCAGGCGGTGACACTGATGATACATGAATGATGATGGAGCACCGGTGGAATGCGATGGCGGGGGAAACCGGAGTACCCGGAGAAAACCCGCCCCAGCGCCGTTTTGTCCACCACAAATCTCACATGCGGTCGCTTGGGATCGAACCCCGACCGTCTAGGTGAGAGTCGAGTGGTCTAACCACTCGGCCACGGCGCGGCCTATCATCTCGAATAAGCATCATAGTGCCCCCATGTGCCGGGACACCGTCCTCCGGGGATAAATGACATCGTACGGAGGAGTACTGCCTGATGGTAACGGTGTCCTGTGGACGGAGCTTCGTCTCTTGTAAACATACAGCCAAGGGTTCATGCTGGCGCAGCAACAAGTCAAGCTCTGGTCGATGTGGTCGAATTCCGCGTATGTTCCAATGGAGGATAGCCATTGAGTATATTATGGGATAAGTTTCAAATCGAAAGACGCTTCTGCAGATTGGGATTAGCTGGTCGGTTCAATTTGTTCTTCTTAGGCGTTGGGCTAGTACTATTTTCAGGAGCACGATCCTGCCGTTTCCGCACTGTCCCTCTGGCAGTGGCGGCAGAATCCTCCTGGTCCATCTTCTCCACAAGGGAGGTCCCTTTTTCAAGAGCAGTTTTAGGTCCAAGTAGTTCGAACCGATTGGATGTGCTGATCGGCGAAGACGGCCGTCGCCGATTCACGCCCTCCTCCCCAGATGACCCTTCAGAGGAGGATACACGTGTGGAGTTGCGTGAACTTTTCTTACCTTTAGATGACTTGGTAATAGATTGCACATTCTCTTTCAAGAAGTCTTGTCGTACATACTTGGTCTTAAACTGTTTTTCCGGGGCAGAAGACGTCGTGAATTTACCAACTTTAGTTCCAGAGGTCGAGGCTTTCGGTGACAACTGTGCAGGACTATTCTGTAAGCTAGCGGATTTGGCAGATGTTGATACCAACTTGGGTGTAGGTGCCGAAGGCTTTGGCAGCGCTTGGGCTAAAATAACCTTTTCCGCAATTGTAGCCCCGTTCATATCGCCGGTCTGTGTTGCGATTTCCCGACGCGGTACCGGTTTAGCTGCAACTGAGCTATAGGTACCGGACCTCGGGGCAGAGGGTTGGCGGAGTCGCAGGAGCTTCCGGGCTTCCAAGAAGGACACCTTCTCTTTCACCCGTATCTCCTGGATCGCTCGTTCCTCTGCAAAACGGGGGCAGTCTCGGGAACTAGATGGGTGTTCCCCGTTACAGTTCACACACGATGGAGCTGAAGCACAGGCCCCATCGTGGGAGATGTCACCGCAGTGGACGCAGATGGACTTGCCGGTACACAACTCACTAGTGTGACCAAAACGTTGGCATTTAAAGCACCTCAGCGGATTGGGTATATAAGGCCTAACTTCGATAGCTTCATACCCTGCTCTAATCCTTTGAGGCAGATCAACCCGATCAAAAGTAAGAAACAGGGTACGAGTAGGCAGGAATTCACCGTTGATCTTACGTTGTACCCGATAAACAGCTGAGACACCCTGAGTCGCTAGATTTTCTTGGATCTCCTCAATAGACAAACCGTCCAACGCGCGGGTTGTTATTACACCGCGGGAGGAGTTCAGCGACTTGTGCACCTCGACCTTCACTGGATAGCTGGCTAACATGGTGGCTTTGAGTATCCTTGCAGCTTGCGAGGCGGAGTTGGCTTCGACAAGAAGTGTACCATTGCGAGCTCGAACGCAGGATTTAACAGGACCAGCAATGGCATCGAGACCCTTTTGGATAGTAAAAGGGCTCACCGTCAGGAACTTCTTACCTTCCTCTGTCCTATGAATAACCAAGTAGCGAGGACCACATGACTCGACTACTTCCTTTCCAACGTCTTTATTTGAAATCAGGGGTTTAAGTTTTGGTGCCATAAAAAAAATTGTATAAATTCATCCCCCAGTGCTCCCCACCCACCACGGAGCCCAACGAGGGGTCACCCCACTGGGGTGACAGGGCTACACAGGGGATATAGCGGGCTCGCCGTCCCACTCACCCTGGAGTTCGGTGTAATACCTAGTCCTGGCCGATTGACTAGGGGTGGGTTAGTCCCTAGCCTCCCGTTTAGGCAAATCAGAAACCAAAGCGGTGTATTAGGCTGCGCACCCTCCCCAGTTACTGAAAGACAGAAGCCCAGGCTCAGGTACGCAACCCTCAACCAACCAGGATATTCCTCTTCACCGACACGGGTCTCCACGCACGGCCTACACGTGGGTGGGCATTTTGACCTTCTGGCTCCCTCACCACTCTGAGGTTGCCCACAGAGGGAGTCAAGGTGGCTCGGGACCCCGGGTGCGCCTAACCCGTACCTACCGTAGTAGGCCCCTGGGGGGAATCTCGGTTGAGATTTTGGGTTGAATGTAATACATTCACACATAGTACGTGTAGAGAAAGTAAAAAGTAAGTGATAATATCAGCGGTTTTTCAATAAAAAGCATAAAGGACATGCAATGCAGTACACAGCTCTCACACAGAGAACTGTGCAAATTTTTGTGGCTAAAATCCCTAAGGAGAAAAGAATGAAGTGAGAGAACCATAGGAGGCCACACACCGCAGACAGACAGGACTCAAACATTTCCAAGTCCACTGCTGGAGACGCCAGACAGGGTGACGCGTCCATGGGCAGTATTCATGAGATAGCAAGGCATGCATCCGTGCCATCTACCCGCACCGCCATACACTACGTATTTTGAACCACATCCGAAACAGCATAGCGGTTTATACAGTAATATTGGCTGGATGATTATGCTTTATCATTAGGATTACGTGCAGTGGCACAAACAGCTTCTTATGAACTTAAATTAGCACTTGTTTTATTGTGTTTTATTTTCTTAATTAGAAGTTATTCATTTCTTGGAAGATGAAAGCTGAACGAAATGAAGCGGAAATTATAGAAAAGAAATAGTGGTAAATAAAATCTAACCCCAGCATTGCCTGATGATAATGAGAATCCACCAAAAATCCAAGTGTCATACTCGGCGGTCCCTGGGTGTCGGAACCAGACCCCCCGAACAAGTCGCACACGTTAACCCGGTGACACCTCCGAAGTTGTTAATAATACAGAATGCAAGGTAACTTATTGTCATCTTTGAACAGGATGACACTTTGTAATGAATATAACAGAAATCATACATGGTTTTGGTGTTTTAAGTAGTTTTTGATAAAAAAGAAAAGAATTATTTGATATCACCAAAAATTTAAATGAGGCTTTTACGAAACTTAAACAGTTTTCTCAAAAATGTCTTAGAAGAGATAGAAAGATGAATATTTTATACATACTTAAATAAGAATTGAAAGAAATCTCAATGACACTATTATTTTGTATTTTTAAAGTTTGACTTATTATTTCCTTCTCATTTTTCAGATGTGCTTCCACATTCGCGGCATAAGACAATGTTCGTAGATGTATGTTCAATGGAAAAATTACTCCTCATGGACACTAGGTGGTTGCCAGATCTACGAGTCGTTTACAGGCTCTCTATGTCGGCCAGGCTAAGGGAAGTGTCGTCGGGCTTGAAAACGTGGGACTTCCGCGCGTCTCTGAAATCCAGTTTTGCTTTTCCGGCACCAAACTTGAGCTTATGTATTTATGTTCCAAAAGGAGGCACTCCGAGAGGGACAGCAACCAAACGGAACAATAACTGACAGCACAAGAGCCCTACTGTTTCCCAATTGAAGTGGTTGAAGAGGTAGACAGGGGGCCATCGATCGCAAGGAGCAGACCTCATCTCAGCCATCAACCGAAGTAGGGAAACGGAGATAGTCACTTTGAGCATCCTTTCCCTCTGCCATACCGCATCGCCAGCGCCGATATTACCAATCCTGACCCTGCGACTCTGGAAACCACAGAAAAAACCCATGGGTCAGTTGGCCAGTCACAGATGAAACTGCCCAAGGCAGGTAACCGCATATGAAATTTGTGGACAAAGCTGCGCAGGAGCGGGTTTTCTCCGGTTCCCGCCGCCATCACATTCCACCGGTGCCCCATCTTCATTCCATGTGTCATCAGTGTAATCGCCTGCGGTGCCATTAAACACTATAAAGAAACAACGAGGGTCTGCCCGAGTCATCCTGCTCAATAACTAATGTAAGTTTGAAAATATCAGTGGACTTTCCATGTTTAATAACTTTTTACATTCTCTATCACGTATACACAATGCGCATAGTAGAGAGACAAGGCATTGAATCCCACCAGTAAATTCAATACTAACATTTCACCGGAAATACATGTTTTGAGATCCCCTAATCCAAAATAGTTAGAATATGTGTGTATGGAAAGCATAATGTAAGAACGAAAAGTCAGTTAAATACGAAACTTCTTATTTAAATTAAGAAACTTCCAGGAAAATCCCCCCAACACTTTTGCATAGAAAGCTTTTAGAAAATTTTGATTTTTTACAAAAATGACTAAATATTTTGACTAAAATACTATATGTTTACAATATTTTTATTACAAATGAGATGCTAACTTAAATTTTCTGAAAATATTCCCTCTGAAGACCTCTTCATTCTAGATGCCTTCAATAATTTGTACATCTCTTTTGTTTTGTTGTTTGTTTAGAGTTTACCGTTTCCTAGATATTCTTTGTTATTGGTTTTAATTTTAAAATACGTTTACTTTTCTCAGACTGGAGGTTATCTTTAGTTGCATATCTTTTACTCCCGGCCTTGGAAAGAGAATTAAATTTCATTGACAAACGCATAGCGACAGCTTCGAATAGATTTGACTGTAGTTTTAGCTTAGTACCTTTCGCTTACCCTTATTATGATTATGCTTATGAGGAACTAGAAATTTGATCTTCTGTGGTAATGTTTATTTTGTTTAGGACTATGTGGGCGAAAGAATAATTCTTTTGGAAGAATAGTTTGTTTGTACAACAGATAAAGTTATGTGAATAGAATACATCAGATTCCTACTTTCTCTACACGTACTATGTACATAGTGTCCTGAGAAGGCAATGTATTACACCCAAAAATTTGATACCCAAATTGATCCGGAAATATATGTTTTGAGAGCCCCTGAATAAAAAAAAATTAGAAAAAAATCCGCGTTTGTCTGTCTATGTGTCTGAAAATACCATTAAAAACCCAATTTGATAAAATTAATCTTAAAAGGGTGCAACAAGAAGATTTTCAAGAAAATCCCCCACCCCAACTACCCTTTACATTGCAACAATTTCGAAAATTTTGATTTACTTAAAAATGCCTCAAACGATTTTGATTTAAATATCGTATACTTAAGATATTTGCTTGAAAAATTAAAAATATATTTTGAATTTTCTGGGAATAACCTCTGAAGACCACTTTATTCTGAGTGAATTTTACGGAATTTTGCACAACTGCTAAACAGCAAGAGATAGACAAAAACTTACCACACAAAAAACGTAGAGCACATTAAAACACACAATTTATGTTTTTTACATTTTTTTCGTGGAGTTGATCATTTTTTAGATATTCCTTATTTTTAATTTCAGCTTTAAAAAACTTTCTCATACAGGAATTTGTCAACTGTCCGTAAAAAGAAACTTCAGTTACATAACAACCAGCTTTTGAATATCACTTTAACCTATGGTACTCCCTTTTTTCACTTCTTCTTGCAAGGAAACAACTTCTCGATTAGCACAAAGTATAACAGAGGCTATTTAAGAATAGTTAGTTGCAGAGATGTAGAGAATAGAAAACATCATATTATTTCTAATTATATTTCAATTCTAAAGAATTTGTTGTTCTTATATTTACTTACTAAAACAGAAAGAAGAACAATATTAAACTGCATTTATTGGACTATGTGTTTGGTATACAACTAAAAGCAAGTCAGGATCCTATTCGCTCTGCTATGGCAATCCGTTTAATAGTTGTGCAATCAAGAGGAGTTCCCTGGAATGTTCAATGAAGCAGTGATCATGTAGCACGAAACGGTTGGTTGAAAGGTAAACATTTGCGTAGAGGGAATGCCAATAGGACCACTGAACGTGCTACGGCCGTTAAGTTCCGCTAGAGTTCATCGCATTTCTAATGTAAATAACTATGCTTTTAACATAATCCAATGTGCAGTTATGGGCTTAAAATAGGGAAGTCAATTATAAAAATTTAATGAGCAATTCGACTTATTCTGACCAAATCTACAATTGGGCAAAATAGCTTCTGAAATGACGGGCAAATGGGAGTAAGCAACATACTGTTTGGAAAAGAAAACTTAACGAGGCAGAGAAGAAGCTGTTTTTTGAAGTATTAAAAGTTAGAGCTGGAAATTTCATCTTCTCTACATAGTGTATGGTACATAGGGAAGGTATTGCACTCCGCCAAAATTTTGAGAATTTACCGGAAATACACGTTTTAGGGTCCCAGTATAAAATATTTTAGATAAAGATCTGTGTGTGTTGGTAAAATACCAAAAGTGGTTTTTAACTTACAAGTATCTTCAAAGGATGCGATACAAAGATTTTGAGAGAAATACCCCAACCCAAACTACCCTTCACGTGGAAAAATTTTCTAAGTTTTGTTTTTCTAAAAAAATTGCTGCAACGATTTTTATTTTAATACCGTATATTAAAGTTGGTTAAATGAAAAATAAAATTTATATCTAGAATTTTCTGGGAACAGCCTCTGAAGACATATTTATTCAGGATGAAGTTTGCTTAAACTGGTAAGCGTAAGAGATACAAAAATCTTACTATCCACAATTTGTTATATATATTTTTATAAGTGAGATCCTTTTCAAGATGTTTTTTGTTATTGGTTTCAGTTTTTAAATACTTATCCCATACGGAAATTTGTCAACTTCTGGCCATACAAAGAAATGGATTACAATCCCTTAGCAACCAGGTTTTAGAAACTTCTACTATCGCTGTAGCCTAGTATACTCCATTTCCCTTCAAATTTCAAGGAAGCAAGTGACAAATTTCGAACGTTTATCTCGATTACTATTAAGGTAAGGCTTTTAACAATAATTTGATACAGTTTTGTACATGCATTGCTGGCAACAAAAAGAGTATTCATAGCAAGTTTCATATAAATATACGTTTTCATTCTGGATTTATTAATTTATTCAATTTAATTGGTCAAAATAAAGATCTATCTTCTTACTATGTTAAGAAATGATATGCATTCAGCGTTTCAGTTTGTTATCTATTTCACAAAAATGGCATTAAAGCCCAGGTATTTAAATGTATTTCTCTCTCATTATTTTATCATGTATTAAAATAATTGTTCTAATTGAGTTGAACCTAAAAATTCCACTTTTGTTTTTCCTATTGACATTTTTATACTCTAATATTTCTGACTTTTTTACCTGTACATCATTTCCTCGCCGACCTATAATGAACTAGACGTTTGAGCTGTAAAGTTTACATTCTCAAATATAAAATGTTTAAGTTTTTCTAACCAAGTTCTTATAGGTAACCCTTATTGAACCTCTTGATTTGACTCCATTTTGGTATTTTTATTTGGACCCTAATAGTTTTAAATAAGCTCTGTATATTTCATATTACATGCAGAGGAAATCCTCATTCAAATATGTCCTATAATAATTTCTTATTTGCATAATTAAATGCGTTTTCGTAGTCTGAAAAAGTGAGATAACTATCGCCGAAATTAAACTCACGGATTTTTCAATAATCTAGGTAATAAATATAAAATCTGCGCATGATTTACTCTTTTTAAAATCATGCAGCTTCTAACTAGATATATTTATATGTATATATACACCGTAATTACGATGCGCATGAAACCTTTACAAAAAATTGTGCTACAAATGATAAAAGAAGCTTTTAACAGAAAAGGATTCATTTTGTGAGGGAGGAAAAAAATAAGACGTATGGAGTGGTGTATGTATGTATGTATGGATTCTTGAAGTGGAGAAGGAGAACTGAAAACATTTGAAATGTATATCTGCGAAATGGAACATTTAAACCACGAAAATACAAGTAATAAGACTTTTCAGATATAGCGGCCGATGAACACAATACTGACTCTAATCTACAAGAAGAACATAAATTACTGGAGTTTGGTTTGGCTGCTTGCTAACAGATGTATTGGTAGATACGTTTTATTGGAAAATGTGTTCTGGGCAGAAGAGAGTAGACAAAAATAAGCTAAATGGTTCCATATTTAAGCACCAGAGCTGGGAAGTTTGTACCGTTCACGGTTTCGCATACAGGTTGCGACCGACCATCTTGCTGCATCAAAACAAGTCATTGATAAGAACGCATGATGGAGAGGTAAACAAACCTGTTATCAAGTTAACAGTACTGTTTCCAGAAAACAAAAATGACTTATAATACATTCGTAAAAGCAGAGCACTATGAAAGATTGTTATATATATAAGACTGCTTCTTTACATATGTACATTATGAGAACACCCAAGCAATTACAACACGAATTGTGATATTTATTAATTAAATTTAAAATAATATTCAAATAATAAAACCAATTTTACACCCTCTATACACACTATATACATAGTGTATAGAGAAGGTATTGCACTCCACGCTAAAATTCGATACCGAGATTTCACCGGAAATATATGCTTTAGGGTCCCCAATATCAAAAAAGAGAATTTTGTATAAAAAGGTCCGTTGTGTGTGTATGTGTGTGTGTGTGTGTGTGTGTGTGTGTGTGTGTGTGTGTGGCCGTGTGCATGTGAACACAACTCAAAAACGAAAAGTCGATAAAATACCAAACTTGGTATTTAAGTTTAGTATCTTCTAGGGATACCACACAAAGATTTTCAGAAAAATCTCCCCACCCCAAACTACCCTTTACATGGAACGTTCTTCGTAAATGTTGATTTTCTCAAAAATGGCTCTAACGATTTTGATTAAAATTTCGTATATTAAAGATATTTACCTGAAAAATAAAAGGTATATTCTGAATTTTCTGGGAATAGCCTCAGAAGAGTAGTTTATTCTGGATGAATTTTACCATATTTTGAATAACTGCTAAACCTTAAGAGATGGACAAAAACTTACTACACAAAAAATGTAGAGCACGTTAAAACACAATTTAGGTTGTATACATTTTTTCGGGAGTTCGTTGTTTTTGAGACATTCCTTATTTTTGGTTTCTGCTATGAAAAACTTATACTTTTGTCATACAGGAACTTGTCAACTCCTATCCATATAAACAAAGAACTTCATTGACATAGCAACCAGCTTTTGACTATCATTTTAACCTATGGTAGTCCCTTATTTCGCTTCTACTTACAAGGAAGCAAGTAATAAGACTATTTCTGCTCATGTTTTCTGATTAGCATAAAGTAAATAGAAGTATAAGCTTTTTAAGAATAATTTGTTACAGAGATATAGAGAAAGTCATGTGAATGGTACACATCAGATTTTTTAAATATCTTCAGACTTTTACCAGGTAAAAACGAAAGCAGAAATTAAACCAAATCTTTACTCATCTGCAGCCGCATTTCTGAAAATTATATGTACTTCTGAAGCCTTTCAAATGAAAACCTCATTCTACGTTCCAACAAACAAGGTGTATATGTATCACCAAGCAAATAACATTTGTTTGAATCTAAATGTGCAGCTTGTATGCGATACATCGCACTGAATCCTGCATTTACATGCCGCACAGATTCAGTTCAGCTCCATACCTCTGGACTATAACAATGCTATAGTTGTGGGTAGCGTTTTGAACAAATTGCAATCAATAATATGTTTCTGTGAAGCTGTTCTGTTACAAGACGTTTGACAGTTTGTTTACTAGAAATGCCATCGTTTTCTGAATAAGTACATGCATAAGTGCACTGCTAGAAAACTTACAAATTCATTTTGCTCACATTTGAGCAGAACAAAGATGTTATTCAAACGCTTCCTTTCTACCGACGTGGTCCTGTGATAGCTGTTTTGCAGTAATGGGTTGCACTCTGCGTTGACCTTTGCTTTCTCAAGTTGCGCCGCATGATATTGCCAACCCTGGCCGCTGTTATTCTGCATAAGGAAATCGGTACGAATTTCCTAGCTGTGGTAAGGACTAACATTAAAGTGCAAAACCGTAAATAATGGTAGAAAAGCAGTTTGTGTTGATTACAGTACGTCGTCCAAATCTGGCCACAAAGAAGACTAGGCAAGATAAATGCTTCTCTGTGAAGTATGCGTTTTGAAATCTACGATTTAGCAGACTTGCATGATTATAGCATTTCTTGACTCCTAAAACTCCATCTGTGCTGTGTAAAATTGGGGTATTCCAACTAAAACTCCGGGAATTACCTCAGATCTAATATAAATTAATTATATTGGTGGTTTTCATGCCATTATTAGGCTTACAAAACAAAAACCTCAGATTTCAAATAGTACTACATAAATGTGTGGAGGCAGTTTGGTTGTGCCAAAAGGAGCTATTTTACCCACGAGGAGTATTGTAAATTTACGGCCTAAAAGCTATGAAATAGTTTTGATTCATTGTTACTTTTTCTATTAAGTAAAGAAAATAGTTGAACTATTAAACTCCACCCAAAAACTCCATACCGAAATCTCACAGGAAATGCATGATTTGAGCCTCTTGAAATTAAAAAGAAGAGTTTTTAGTAGAAGGTCCGGGTGCGTGTGTTTGTGGGTTTGTTTATCCGTGCTCGTATGTCTAAAACAGCATAACTCAAAAGCAAAAAGTTAAATATTGGTTAAATATCAAACTTGGATACAAGTTCAACATCTGCCAAAGATGTAACACAAGGACGTTTATGAACATTTACCGACTACAGACTACCTTTCATTTTCTCAAAATGGCCTCCGACCTTTATACAATTTGCCTTTTTAGAAATAGTCTCTTAAATACCTTCACTTGAAATAACTTTACATAATTGCTAAACCGTAGCAGACAGAAAAGCTTAGTAGACAAGAATAAACGTCATTGAAATACAATTTTTGCCAAATGCATTTGTTTTGTTAACTATTTACAAAAGGATTCCTTGTTATTGGTAATCATTTTAAAATGTTTCTTCTTACCTCAAATACATTGTCTTTATTCATGTTTCTTGCGCTTGGACAGGCAAAGCTGACGGAGTTTCTATACCATCACACATGCCTAAGCTTATGTATTTCTTTATCCGCTTGAATTTACCAGAAAACATATATTAAGAGATTATATAGCAATGTTTATATACATTAAATTAGAGTAAATAGAAGAATAAGCTTCTTTTAAAAATTATATATTGACAAATGCGTAGAGAAACAGTTATGCGAGTGTAAGATCAGATTATAAATGTTTTGGTGCAGCATTGAAAATAAAGGTCTTAATATTATGCGTTGATTTGATTAAAAGATTTGAAATAGTTTGGTTGTATCAATGGGATATTTTGGAAAAAATAAAGTTTTATTTAATACTTTAGCTGGTGCATTCCCTGTTTTGTAGGAAAAAACAACAGTAGAACTCTCTTCCGAAGAGCAAGAAGTATTAGTAATGTATTTTCCATTGTTGAAGCTTAACTCTTATTCATTAATTATTAATATGCACACGTTCGTAGGGTTCATTAAATTTTCCACTATTGTTTTTAGTTCTCCTCTGAGTTTTATAGATAAATTGTGTTTTACAACCCAGATTTTGTGGTGGTGGCTGGTCACAACAAAATAGTGTGCAATGTAGCATTTTGAAAGCGTAATATTTTTTTGAAATGAATTAATCAATATTATAACATTAATCATTAATTTACAATTTAAAACGTTTATAAATACAATAATTTAGTAAATATGTTGAATTTGTTTTATATAACTTTAATGTACACTAATAACTCCGTTTTTACTATTATAACTTCTTTGTTATGAAGACGTTTGCTATTATTTGTTAAGCTTAAAAAGCTGTCCTTAACAAAAAGTTCTTCAATTTGGAATTCTGCAACTTGTTTGTTACCGCGATGTTTGTTTCCTCGCGTGTGTTAAACAACTGGAGCGACTAATCGGAAATTTGTGCGCTTTGCGATAGTGTTTTGTATTCTCACTGTCAACAGCGCTGAGCTACCGACTACGAATATTTGTGATACTTTTCCTTGGTTAATAAATTGCAATCAATATGTGGAACAATAAACAACACGCTGCAAAATAAAGCAACAAAAGAAACTAAAATAAAAAAATGTTATAAGATAATGGCGGTTCCAGTGCTGATGTTTGGTAGTGAAACATGGAAAACGCGGGAAAGACAAAAGAAAAATACAATCCGCAAAAATGAGGTTCCTCCATAGAGTTAAAAGGTGCACAAAAAGAGATTATTTGAGAAAAGAGGAAATAAGGGGAGAACTGGAAATTTACAATATTAATGATAAAATAGAAGAATATAAAGAAAACTGGAGAAGTTGTCTTTACCGCATGGAGAAAGGAAGAATACCAGCTTCAGTAAATCCCTATCAGAAGCGAGATGTAGGACGTCCAAAAAAGAGATGTCAATCAAAGAATTATTGCCTAATCCCTGAAGTGCAGAAGAAGTGGAGAAAGAACTTATCAAAGATGGGGCTATGTGTGCAAATTATAGAGCGATAACCATTTTTGGACGAGATGGGAGAAATGAATGTGAAGATTTTGCACGAAAAATATAAAATATATTTATAAACTTTTTTTTTTTTAATTTCTCTAGCCCATATGTACACTGTATATTGTGGATAGAGGAGGTATTGTATCCCTTCCAAAAATTCGATACAGATTTTTCAACAGAAAAATATGTTTGAGGTCCATTGTGTCTAAAAAAACATTTTGGGAAAAAGGTGCGTGTGTGTGTATGAGTGAACAGCAAAGCTCAAAAGCAAAATTTCGTTAAATACCAAACTTGGTGTTTAAGTTTAGTATATTTCAAGTGTGACACGAAGATTTTAAAGAAAATCCCCCCCCCATCACACATTACCCTTTACATGGAACCTTTTGCAAACATTTTGACTTTCTCAAAAATGATTACCGTATATTTAAGTATATTCTTGTCAAAATATAAAATGTAAATTTTGAATTTTCCGGGGATAGCCTCTGATTGAGTTTTGCAGAATTTCGTACAACGGTTAAACCATAAGAGATAGATAAAAACTTACTACACAAAAAATGTACATTTCGTTAAAACACGTAAATTATATCATATATTTTTTTTCTTGTAGAGTTTACCGTTTTCGAGATATTGTATGTTATTTGTTTCAATTTCTAACTGATTAAGCTTTCTCAAACGGAAGCATGCAAAGCGAACCGAATCTCATTTGTTTCACATAGCAACCAGCTTTTAAATCATTTGACTGCCACTGAAGCCTAATGTATTTCCCTATTTCCCTTCTACTTACAAGGAAGCAAGTAATAAGATCAATTCTGCTAATATTTCTCTAGATTAGCATAACGTACATAGAAAATCTATTGTAAGAATAATTTATGAAGCAGCTAGAGAAAGTTATTTAATGGAACACCACATATTTTTTTCTTTGGAATTTGAAACTATTGCTTACACAGGAACTAATACAAAATTATTAAACATCTCATTATGGAAGAACTCTTAAAGCGACTGACCAGCTAAAACAGTGGCCATGGATGTAAAATGAGTTAATTTTAGGTTAGCAACCGGCAAAATAGTTAAAAATATAGAATTGGACTTTCATTAAATTTTAATGCGTCAGCATATTAGATGAATCTATAATTATTGCTTAAATTGCTGTATTTTTTTTCTCTTTTAGTAACTTTTTTGAATATCCCAGTTGATATATATATTTTTAAATTTAATACATATCAAGTATAATTATATAGGTACCTATTTGCTTTTTATGAATTATTTGTAAACATATTTAGCTTTAGTTCACTTCTGTATAAGTATTATTGAAACTTCATCTTTGATTGAAATTAAAATAAATTCATATCTGACAATGAATTATATTATTTTGCGGAAGATCACCGTCAAAATGTTAAGTTTTACTTGTTCTATTAATTGGAGGAATATTACTGCTACTAGTTTTTTCGGATTCTTTTTCATACAAATGTATTAAATATAGATTAAAATCGTTTAACTTACTTTAAAATCAAAGTGCCTTCTCTTAGGCTCTTCTCAGCAGCATCACTACATATTCCATTTTCTATAATTATGAGAAGCTGCTAAGTATCATGTTATACGTTTCTATTTTTAAACATTGTAAACCCTCTTACAATGATAATACAGTGCTTTTGTTTTATGCCAAGGCCGCGGGCTGCGCGAATGCGAGCTCCGAATGCAGGTTACTACAGTGCGGGGTTTTCCGTTCCGTAACTCCCGCTTTACTTATCCATGATTGTTAATAACATAACATGTAATGAGTGCTAACGTAATTATAAATATCGTTGACATTACCATTCAAACTTAAGTTGTTCTTCCATAATGATCATAATTCTACACTATAGTTAAACAACAGGGTTTCAGTTTTAACAGTTAAGTACCTGTATGAACAAAGGTTTGTGAACACCAACTTACAGTTCAATAGGGCTGAGAGACTTGGCGAGAGTTCCAATTTCGTTTAGCTTTTCCTACGTTGAACATGTCTTCACCTATTTGTTTTAGCGTTTTGTAAGCTTCTGTACTTGCAGAAGTAGTCAGAGTCAATGCCATAGAAAATCTTTAAAATCTGCCTGTTGCATCCATGACAAATAATACAATTAAACACTAAATTTGATATCCAGCAGTATTTTTGTGTTTCAGTGATTTTGTCCACAGACCCATATACAAAACGCGCGAATGGAATATTTTTAAAAATGATTTTTTTTTTTTTTTTTTTTGGATATTAAAAGTCTTCTCTTAAACGCTATGTTGGGAGTATCATTTTCCAATGCTATTGCACTGAATGTTGCTTACCTACCACTTAGATTTTAGCTACAACGTATAAACAAACATATAATTTCATGAATTAGTTGATTTTCACTCCTGCTGTGTATAGGATAAGTTGAAGTAGAACCAGACTGAAAAATTCAATGCCATAGCCGGTCAGTGGTGACACAGTGGCCAGAGCAACTGGACAGAAACCAGGAGATCCATGATTCAAATCCCGGCTTGGCACTACATTTTTCAGTTAATTGGTAAATTTAAGATATTTTATGAAGGGCCGAACACTGAAAATAAATTAGTTATCATTTTCAGATTAATGTTGCATGACTATACCTCTCTAAACATTTAATAGTTAAAATACGAATTGTTAACTTTTTTTTTATCCTACGGAAGTATTACAATGATGTGTATACTAATCTCATGCATAACCAATTCTTTAGCAATAGAGCCTTGGCGTTTGTTGGGTTTAACAAATAAATCTTCATTCATAACAAAACTGTGTTTTGTTAGAAAGTTACAAATTTCCGAAGAGTGCGAAACAATTATTTAGTGTCATTAAACATTAGTTAAGCCGTAACAAAATGTGCAGAATAGCTCCGATTGTCCAAGTGGTCGCTAGGCCACCTACATTCTCTCCAATTTAAGGAGTTATACATTTTTGCGCTCTGTTTATTCATTTTTACTTTCTCTATACTCACTATGTACATAGTGTATAGAGAATGTACTGCACTTCACCAAAAAACTCGATACCGAGATTTTATCTGAAATATATGTTTTAGGGTCCCCTGTATCCAAAAAAAGTATTTTCAGGAAAAGGTCCGCGCGCGCGCGCGCGTGTGTGTGTGTGTGTGTGTGTCCGTCTTTCTGTGAACACGACAACTCAAAAACGAAAAGTCGGTAAAATACCAAACTTAGTATTTAAGTTTAGTATCTTCCAGGGATGCGACACCAAGATTTTGAGAAAAATCCCCCCACCCCAAACTACCCTTTACATGGAAATTCTTTCGAAAATTTTGATTTTCTAAAAAATGCCTCTAACGATTTTGATTAAAATAACGTATATTAAAGTTTTTTACCTGTCAAATAAAATGTATATTTTCAATTTTCTGGGAATAGCTTCTGAAGACTAATTTAATCTGGATGAATTTTTCATAGCTACTAAACCGTAAGAGATGGACAAAAACTTAACCCACAAAAAATGTAGAGCACATTAAAACACACAATTTATGTTATATACATTTTTTTCGTGGAGTTGATTGTTTTTGAGATATTCCTTTTTTTAGTTTCAGCTTTGAAAAACTTATACCTACTTTTCTCATACAGGAATTTCTCAACTCCTGTCCATACAAAGGAACATCAGTCACATAGGAACCAGCTTTTGGCTTTCACTTTAACCTATGGTACTCCCTTATTTCGCTTCTACTTACAATAAAGCAAGAAATAAGACTATTTCTGCTCATTTTTCTCGATTAGCATGAAATAAGTAAAGATAAGTTTATTACAATAATAATTTACAGATATATAGAGAAAATCATGTGAATGGAACACATCAAATGTTTTAGTACGAACCCGGTATAGGGTTTTCGGTAAAAAGAAGCTTTGAGCATGCATATTAAATTAATATTTATTGAATCTAGAGTGCACGTAAAGCTTCAGTTCACATAGTGGTCTCTCACTATTTCATCAGCTGCTACATTCTCAATATATGGATGAAATATGAATAAGAGTCAGCTGTTTGCCAAACAAAATTAACATTTTAATGATATCTGAGTCATCCGTGTTCTGTATTTGTTTAAATTTTGCCATTAGAGCGGAAGCATAGGGAAAATGTGGAAGACAAACAAAAGTATATTTTCCTGTGCAAAAAATTTACAAATTAGTATATTCATGTAATTCCATTTGGTGAATGCGTATCTGGTCAACTGAATTTTATTGCCCATGTTCAGCGGCATGGCATTTAAATAAAGTAGTTTAGCGTTCTGTAAATAAAAAGCAGCCCACAGAAACCATATCAATGTTTGCCGTTGAAAATTGCATTTTTATCGTTATTTGTTTGTTCTCTGCTTTTCAGGGAAGGAAGAGATGGAAGGTCTCTATGTTTTTACTAGGTGTAGTCAGGGTACAGTGTCGATAATTATATGTTGCTAACATCCCCGTTCAACTCCATTGATCGAATTGGACTCGTATATGTTTCCGCTGTCTGCCGTGTGAGAACAGTTGGAGGCGCTACTGTGCCTGAGAGACCGTCCCATAATTACCCGCGCGCATTCTCATCATTCTTCTTGTTTTCTGTTATTCTATGGATGCTGCGCCATATTTGAAATTATATGTGATATACAATTTCATTGTTAAACTGCTTCGTTTTATTCTTATCATTTCTGTTAATTTCTAATTCCTTTTTATTATATTTCAATTTTCTTTATATATTTGTAGTAGTTTTAAATTCCCCAGAGCTCACACACTACAAGAACGATAGCAAAAATGACAATAAATGACGAGAATGCAACCATCACAAAATGGCGAGAAAGGTCTTGTAAGCACCAAAGAAATGTGGGAATATTATCAAGATTAGCCCTAAGGTAAGTGACTACCTATATAATCTTACATTAATTGCACATAAATACATATTTGAAACCAAAAGTGAAAGTGCAAGTACATATTGCAAAATAAATGTACAAGTACATGTATCCACACAAATCACTATTACTGTCAATTTCTAAACTTGTTAAAGCTCACGTGAAGCCGTATATTAAAAGTATAAGCCGCAATGTGTTCATTCAGTATAGGTTGATGCTGACACTACCTGCTTTGTTCACCATTATAAGCTACATCAAAATTGAGTACGTTTGCTGCTGTTATAACAATGTAAATAAAGTCGGACAATTTAAGTGTTCATAAGCTGAACTATCTTTTGAATACAGTTCAGTATCTATGTATCATTACACATTTAAAAAGTCGCAAAAGATGCTGAAAGTGGTATATCAGATGAACAAACATAACCTATATTACTGCCTTCCTTTATAATGCAAAGTGATTAAAATAAGAACGTATTCTAAAAATAATGGGCAAAAAATTAAGACAGAAATGAAAAGCGAATTTGTTAATATAATATTTTTCATTCTAACCGTATTTAAGTGCCTACCACACAGCATGTGGTAAATGAAATATTTTTCTCAATTGGAGATAGTTAAGAAAAAAATTGTATATCTTTATAATACAAATATAAACCTTTTAATATAATAATGCCTATGTTTTAACACACGCTTCTGAATTCCTAATTCATGATGTTGATGATGATGATGATGATGATGATGATGCTAATGGGATAGCATAGCCTAAATCCTTTCTCCAATGCACATTACTCTATTTCCATTTCACAAGCTTGCCTCTTCTTTGTGGAGGTAAGAATTACCCCGGAAGCCACGGATGACATTCTAATTATTAATATTTTTAAACGTTTATTCTTGTTTTCACATTCTAAAATTGCATTTCTCACAAATTTCCTAAAGTATTTCTGTCAGTCTTTCTAGCAGTCTGCTTGGCAGTGTTTACACCTGACGATAACAGCAACAACAGCTATTGTTGTTATTATTATTATTATTGTCATTATTATTATTGCCATTATTATTATTATTATTATTATTATTATTATTGTTATTATTATTATTATTATTGCTATTATTATATATGTACTAATCACTGTATTTATACTTGTTTCAGATATAGAACTGGCTATGAGGTTCCAGAAAATACCACATGGTGAACTGCTATGTTAGAAGACAGAAGTTACTTTTTGTGAAGATTAGTTTGGTCTTAGGAGTGGCTAGAGGTTGTCAAAAACAAAACTCTTTGTTATCAGGAGGACTTTAGTAGAGCATGGTACAAGTGAAATGCTTAAGTAGTACTATACTACCTTTAAAACAGTAATGACAATTGAAATTAATTTGGTCTTTATGCTTTACATGAAAATGCAGAAGTACTTCAATGTGCACATTTTCAAATATTGTTATAAAAACAATCTGATGTGTACCATTCACATGACTTTCTCCATACCCCTGCAACAAATAATTCTTAAAAAGCTTATACTTCTATTTACTTTATGCTAATCAGAAAAAATTAGCAGAAATGGTCTTATTGCTCGCTTCCTTGTAAGTAGAAGCGAAATAAGGGACAACCGTAGGTTAAAGTGATAGTCAAAAGCTGGTTGCTATGTAAATGAAGTTCCTTTGTTTATATGGATAGGAGTTGACAAGTTCCAGTATGAGACATGTATACGTTTTTCATAGCAGAAACCAAAAATAAGGAATGTCACAAAAACGACGAACTCCACGAAAAAAATGTATATAACATACATTGTGTGTTTTAATGTGCTCTACATTTTTTGTGTAGTAAGTTTTTGTCCATCTATTATAGTTTAGCAGTTATTCAAAATTTAGTAAAATTCATCCAGAATAAACTACTCTTCAGAGGCTATTCCCAGAAAATTCAAGATATACATTTCATTTGTCAGGTAAATATGTTTAATATCCGAAATTTTAATCAAAATCGTTAAAGCCATTTTTGAAAAAATCAAAATTTTCGAAAAAATTTCCATGTAAAGGGTAGTTGGGGGTGGGGAGATTTTTCTCAAAATCTTCGTGTCACGTCCCTGGAAGATACTAAACTTAAATACCAGGTTTGGTGTTTTACCGACTCTTCGTTTTTGAGTTATCGTGTTCACAGACACACGGACACACACACACGGACCTTTTTGTGAAAATGCTTTTTTTGGATGTTGGGGGCCCTAAAACATATATTTCCGGTGAAATCTCGGTATCGAATTATTGGTGGAGTGCAATACTTTCTCTATACACTATGTACATAGTGCGTATGGAGAAAATAATAAACATAATATATCTGAGGACAAAATATCAAATCTCAAGGCTTATCAAAGGCACATTTCTGCATTAAGTAAGAAATTTCAGAAGCTGTATTCTGTGGTTTGGAGACTAAGACAATGCTCTCATACATAGGTTTAAAATTTGCTATAATATTACAGATATATTTACACCACTATTAGATACAGATCCTTCTGGGGAGCTTCCAATCAGAGTGCCAACAATGATTTTAAAATGAATTGTATGTAGCTATCATACATAATATCAGATAAATTACTTTTAAACAGTTTGAGATTATGCCATTATAATTATACAGATAAGTATTTCATTAAAAAATGTTTTATCTAAAAATTTAATTTTTTTACAGAAAGAACTCCACTTTACTTAATAAACCAATAAGGACATACAATAATTTATATTTAAATAGTTACATATTAAACACTGCCTAAAACAGCGTAAGGTTTTTAGAATTTTAAATGATATGACTTAAAGAATAAATCTTATGCACAAAAACCCAAATGTAATCCCTCAGTTTCTGTATATGAACTAATTTTCCCTGTCAATACAATAACAATTAATGGAACAATATACATTTATATGGAATAGCAAAACTGATGCAAGTTTTGTATTGGGATTAATTTTTCTAAAGTGTATAATGTCGAATGCTAAATTTGAACTAATCAAGGAGGTAGCAAATAAACATGAAATATGTTTTAAAATCTTGTTTTATATTCACAAATTCTGTTGCAATAATTGGGATTACAATAAGGAAATTGCCATTATTTTAGTTATATATTATTATCTACTACTTTTTTATTTCAAAGGATGCTTTCAATCCTAAAACCCTTCCCTGGTTACTACCATGTGTGTATGAGAGAAACATCAGTGGAAGGGTACGTGCAATACAGTTCATTGGCAATTATGTAAAAGTATAGAGTAAGGAGATATATATCTAAATGTTACATTGAATACATTTGCAATTTTGGTTTCAGCACCAAATATTTTCTAGGAAATATTCACATTAGCACTTAATGTTTGATAAAATCAAGAAAAGTTATTGACTAATGTTTAATTCTTTTCTGCAGAAAAACGAATACTTCAGAATAACTAGTACTTCATAGTATGTAGCACTTCCATTAATGTTTATTTTCTACCTTCATTCATTTCCTTCTCACACTACTCCATATTCTTGTAGTTTTTCTGAAGTTATTTAGTTATTACTTGTATGGAGTGTGGTACTTCATACTCTTTTTAACTTTGGCTGTGTGTTATTTTAACACGCTAATCGTCTCAGCCCAAAATATGTTTTGTGTGGCTCCTTAGCTTGTTATTGGTTTAGTTCAGCGTTTTCAGTGACCCAATTATTTGCCTTACAAGTGTATACCCATCTGAGGAATGCTTAGAAATGTCAAAGATGAGTTTCTTTTTTATTTTCTCTATAGACAATATGTACATAGTGTATAGAGAATGTATTGCACTCCACCCAAAAATTCGATACCGAGATTTAACCGGAAATATATGTTTTAGGGTCCCCTTTACCTAAAAAAAGTATTTTTGGAAAAAGGTCCGTGTGTGTGTCCGTGTGTCCGTGAACATGATAACTCAAAAACGAAACTTGGTATTTAAGTTTAGTATTTTCCAGGGATGCGACACGAAGATTTTGAGAAAAATCCCCCCACCCCCAACTACCCTTTAGATAGAACGTTTTTCAAAAATTTTGATTTGCTCAAAAATGGCTCTAACGATTTTATTTAAAATTTCGTATATTAAAGATATTGACCTGTCAAATAAAATTTATATCTTGAGTTTTCTGGGAATAGCCTCTGAAGAGTAGTTTATTCTGGATGAATTTTACTAAATTTTGAATAACTGCTAAACCGTAAGAGATGGACAAAAATTTACTACACAAAAAATGTAGAGCACATTAAAACACACAATTTCTGTTATATACATTTTTTTCGTGGAGTTCGTCGTTTTTGTGACATTCCTTATTTTTGGTTTCTGCTATGAAAAACTTATACATTTCTCATACAGGAATTTGTCAACTACTGTCTATACAAACAAAGGAACTTCAGTGACATAGCAACCAGCTTCTGATTATCACTTTAACCTATGGTACTCCCTTATTTCACCTCTACTAACAATGACGCAAGTAATATGGCTATTTCTGCTAATGTTTTACTGATTAGCATGAAGTTAATAGAAGTATAAGCTTTTTAAGAATAATTTGTTGCAGGGATATAGAGAAAGTCATGTGAATGGTACACATCAAATTTTTTTCTAAAGCTTCACACTCCAATACTGAAAATAATTGCTACAGATGCCACAGAAGAAGTAATACAATATGCCCTGAATATTCATATTTCAGTTCAGAATTCATGTATTTGCACGTAACATGCCTATTAATGTGCTAAGAGTATTAATAAATATATTTTAATTGTAGCTATATTTTTGCAAAAATTCTAGTAAAATAAATACCAATTTATGGTTTATAAATTTATAGTGGTTTTACTTTGTATTTAGCAAAAGTTGCTAATGATTGATTAAAATTTCACACCATAATCATTTCAACAGTTATTGTGATAATTTTATATTGAAGCTAGGAATTGAGAAGCACCCTACGTAAACAAAGCTTTTCCGAATTAAATTTACAGACACTTTAAATTTCCCAATCCAAGTGATAAAATGATAGTCTATGATTCATAATAGTCACTATTTAAATGCATTTTATTAATAAAAAGATATCTGCGAATGTAAACTACAAGTGGCTATATTGATTTTATTTTCCTTTTAAACTGTTCGTTTGATGTTATTTGTGCTGTGAGCAGGTAATTTATATTCATTTCTTGTTATATTTTGCATGATATCTGTAATTCCTCAAGTGTTTTTCTTTGTGTAGCCCCATTTAACGTCTATGGTGATATTGGGCGTTTTAACTTATGAAACAACTCGCTGATTGTAAGTTCATTAACGTTGGATTTTTTAAACATTATATTTTCTTAAAGAAACACGCACACATACTTTCAGAATCTGGGGATAGAAATCCGGTTAAAGGAAAATTGCCCGCCGGGAATCAAACCTGGGGCTTCTGGGGGAGTAGCCAGCTCGCTGACCACTCGACCTTGGAGACAGCGAATTCCTAAAGTTGTGTCATTTTTCCTTGTTTTTTGTCATGCATAGCTTTAAAGTAATATTGTATAGTTCTGTCAAATTAGAAATTCAGTTGATGAAATCATTAACAGAAGTAGATTCAAGTAGTTAGCACTACAGGTTTCTGAGCATTGTCCATAAAATACCCCAGGACGATTATATCAAGCAAAAAGGCCACCGGCAAACAAACCAAGAATTCTCAAGTAAGCAATGAAGCAATAACGGCATATAAAGTTTTTCTCGAGGTTGCAGCCAGATCAGAAGCTTTAGAGCGGTACATAAATTTCTAGAGGAAAAGCTAGAACCGCACGAAAGATTTCTGATCTGGCTGTAGACTCGAGAAAACTGGCCGAAATCCTGGAGTGGATGGTTTGGTGAGTAAGCGAGGCATTACGCTACTTTGGTGATGGAGCTACCGTAGTCGACTAAGTTTCTGTGCCCTGCCGTGTGAGAACACTTGGAGTCGCGTTGATCGCCGGAAGTGGAATGCGAGTCCAATTTTTTAGCATTGAGTTAACCATCTATTCGTTTATAGTTATCTAGTTGCTAACACAATCCTTAGCTTCGTCAGCGTTATTGTATTTACTGTGGGTATTTGCCTTAACTCCCCCTACTCTACTTGCGTTTATCTCTCTCTCTCTCTCTCTCTCTCATTCTTGCAGAATAAAAAATTGCTGCATGTTCTTAAATTATCTTAATTTTTACTTTCTCTATACGAACTATGTACATAGTGTACACAGAAGGTAAAGCACTCCACCCAAAAATTCGATACCGGGATTTCACCGGAAATATAAGTTTTAGGGTCCCCTTGTATCCAAAAAAAGCATTTTCAGAAAAATGTGTCTGTGTGTCCGTGTGTCTGTGAACACGATAACTCAAAAACGAAAAGTCAGTAAAATACCAAACTTGGTATTTAAGTATAGTATCTTCCAGGGATGCGACACGAAGATGTTGAGGAAAAAAACTACCAAAAAGAAAAAAACAAAAAAACTACCCTTTACCCGGAACTTTTTTCGATAATTTTGAGTTTCTTAAAAATGGCTCTAACGATTTTGATTAAAATACCGTATATTAAAGATATTTACTTGACAAATAAAATGCATATCTTGAATTTTCTGTTAATAGCCTCTGAAGCTTACTTATTCTGGACAAAATTTACAGAATTTTGCATAACTGCTAAACCGTAAGAGATAGATAAAAACTTGCTACACAATACATATAGAGCCGTTAAAACACACAATTTACGTTATATACATTTTTTTCATGTAGTTGATCGTTTTTTGTTTTTTTTTTTAAATATTCCTTGTTTTTTGGTTTCAGCTTTAAAGAACCTTGTAAACTCCTGTCCATACAAACAAAGGAACTTTAGTCACATAGCAACCAGGTTTTGACTATTACATCAGATTTTTGATTATGATACATTATTCGACTTGGTAGTTGTTAAATTTTTTTGTTTCTCTTCAGGTGTTTTTTTTTTTAACCGTAATGGAATGAGACCCAAAACAGTATTCTTCCTGTACAATTGTTAATTATGAATATAGCCCATTATGTGCTGTGTCTCACATCTTTTAACAACTATAGTATGTTCCATATCCTCGAGTAATAGGATTCTACCTGCAACATGCAAAATGGCACAGGATTGAAAGAAAGTTATCGTCATGGCTACCACGCGGTTCTCCTGCTCTCCTCCGAGTTTTTTGGTTGAGTACGTCCATATACTCTTACTCAGAGGAGCACGACATGAAACATGTTCTAGATGATGTGCTGGGATCCTGCATCTGTCATTTTGAATTTTTCAAATTAGGAGTCATTTTTAAAGACCTAAAGCTGGACATTCGGTGATGATTACTGCTAATAAGTTCTATATGGAAAGCATACTATGCGTGATATTTTGAAACAGGTGTAAGCTGTTATTGTAGCATGGTCACAAAAATTTACTCCAAACATGATTACCATATATTTACTTTCTCTACACGTATTATGTACATAGTATCATAGAAAAGGTATTGCAATTCACCCAAAATTCAATACGGAGATTTCACCGGAAATAAGGCGTCTTATGGCCTCCTGTATCCAAAAGAAAGTATTTTCAGAAAAAATATCAGTGTGTGTATGTCCATATGTCTGTGAACCCGATAGCTTAAAAAGGAAAAAATACCGTTAAATACCAAAGTTGATAGGTATTTTAGTTAAGTATCTTCCAAGGATACAACGCGAAGATTTTGAGAAAAATTCTCATACGTTAAACTATACCTTAAGTGGAAAAAATTTCGAAAATTTTGAATGTCTCAAAAATGGCTGTAACAATTTTGATTAAAATAATGTATATTAAAGATATTATATGGTTAATAAAATGTATATCTTGAATTTTCTGGGAATAGCCTCTGAAGAAGTCTTTATTCTGGATGCATTTTACAGAATTTTGCTTAAGTGCTAAACCATAAGAGATAGACAAAAACTTACTGCACAAAACACGTAGATCACGATAAAAAGACAATTTATGTCCTATACGTTTTTGTTGTGGAGGTAACGGTTTCCGAGATATTCCTCGTTATTGGTTTCAATTGTATAGTACTTATACTTTTCTCAGACAGGAAGTGTCCGATGTTCTTTTGTGCTACTCCTGGCCAAGCAATGAATCAATTTGCAATCACATAACGAAAGCTTTTAAAACATTTGACTATCACTTTAATGCAGTTCATTTCCTTTAGTTTCCTTCTTCTTATAAGGAGCTAAGTAATAAGAACATTCTGCTAACGTTTATCTCAAATAGCATTGTGTAGAAGGAAGAAGAATCTTTTGTAAGAAGTTTCTAGAGCAGCTAGAGAAATTCATGCGAGTGTAACACATCATATATATTTTTTTTTTAAAATGTCTGTAACCAAAACTTGCTATAAATTAAATTCAACTTAGCTTTATATTTGTAGTTCCTATACAATATATCCGAAATGTGGTCCGTTAAGGCCAAGATTTAGCTTGCATCTGTATGTTCACAAATTTTCTGTGACAATTTGTTCTGTAGTGGGCTTAATAATTCTAATTTTAGAAGATTATCTTAGTGCACTTTAATTTTAAGCGTTCCTCACAGAAAAAATAAAATAATAATCCATCGATTGATCGGATATCCCACTGTTCCTTAGAGACGATGCAATTTTGATTGAAACCCAACCAAGTGTATCCAGAAAACGTAAGTAGTTTCAACATCTTTCTAGAATCGTCTTTCTTATATGCCACGTTGCGTCAGTTATGATATATGATATAATATGAAGAGTTAATAATCTGATCACTTCTTTTGTAGCTTTTTGTTTTAAGTACTATATTTCTGATATTATAAGAGGCGCGTCGACCAACGCTTCGGCTAATTAAGATTGAGTTGGACTCGGCGGATACCCGTGAAAGATTTGTTGTGCCTAGGTAGTGATCTTCAGGCAGGGAATCGAACATCACACAACAATACATTTTAAATCAGATACCGGAAAATTCTGGAACTCTAAAACGCTTAAATAGAACTATTTGAATTATTTTCACGTTTGGAAAGATAGTCAGACGGAAAAAATGC